>BPLS01000566.1:243280-267684 GCA_019656275.1 Rhododendron kiyosumense
TATTTGCAGCACCACCTCTCACTGTGTCTTTACTCTCCAATAACTTAGGCTGCCATTCTCACCTTATAGTTGCCCCTTTTCCTCAACATGAATTAATAGTTGGTATGAAATAAGTTAATGTTTATAATATATAGTGAAGAGGATATACAACAAAGACATTGTCAAATGCAGAAGGAAAGCCCTAGGAATACATGGTATTTTCTGGTTGGCAAATTTTCCAAAGGCAAATTATTTGTAAGATTGGTGGCATTTCTAATGTCTGCACATTAGTGATATAACCCTTGAACCATGTGGCAAGAACTACATATACAGAGCCATCAAAGATTGTCTTCCGTTTGTAGATGTCAAGTTATAGCTAAGGTACTCAAGCATTACTCGGGTACATTTGCCCAAGGCAAATGACAGTGCCCTAGTAGAATGAACTAGAATTGGTCTCCCTCGTTTATGGTGTGATTTTTTTTTTTTTAGGAATTTGAAGTGGTTTGTGGATGTCTATTGGTATGAAGTCATTATATGGTTTGCTTTTAATAGATGTTGTGTTTTGTAGACACTCTTTCCTTTCGGTTTCTTATTGGTCGCTATGCTCGTGATAGGACATAACAAAATTTACAATCTCTGAATATCATTCTCTGCACTTTTTGTTCTGATTATGGGCAAGTTACCTTTTAGCGGTTTGAGGATGTCTACTAGTATGAGGTCATTATGGAGTTTGCTTTTAATAGAGGATGCATTTTGTAGAGTCTTTCTTCTTGGTTTCTTATTGGTTGTTATGCTTCTTTGTACCTATGTTTTGATTATGGGTAAAGCTTCCTTCTGCTATCATTTTTATATGTTTGACCACTCTACTTCTGAGGTGATGTTAGAATTGAAATCAAATTCTGGAAGGAGCAATGGGAAGATTTTTGGGTGGATTAGCACAAGCCCTGTTCATTGGAAGAGCTTGTTCACAAAAAAGAAGGTAAAGTTGATTTGCTTTCATCCACAATTATGTACGTTCCAGTTATATTTTCCTGTTTCATGTATGTTTAGGTTGAAGAAATCAGGATTTGAGTGTGTTTGATTGAGTCTACGATTTCTGTTGGTAGTGAATAGAGCAAACAAACAACACTAATCCTGGGTTCCGATTAGTCATCTGTGAACCATCACGGGGCGAATATTGGTTTCAATCACATATATGATCTTGTGTTGTAACTGTTTTATGCTCCCTATAAAGACTATATGGTAGGGTTTGATTTCCAAAGAGTAAACTTAACCGTGGTTATTTATGAAACCTTCTCAATTGTATGGAAGAGTACACACTTCCTATTTTAAGTTACTCTTAAGAATGTATATATATATATATTTTATAGATATAACTACTTAAACCAACGAAAAATCCGAAACAGTGCCCGGTATTTCACCATACCCATACCGTGCCAATAAAAAACTTGGTACTCATGCCGGTACGGTATTCATAGCCTTGGTTTTAATATTCCGTATTCATTAAAACCTGTAGTTGCTGCGAATTTGACCTGAGATGAGTTTGCCTTAACCTTGTGAAAGGTAATAATTTAGAAGTTCCCGCATATTTTTACTTTTAAGAGGGTTTGGTTTTACTTTTTTTGTGTTTATATTTTCATTGGTGAAGGAATATTGGAGCTTTTGTTTTGATACAACACTTTGTTCCAAGTTATTTGCTATTACACTTAAACAACTGTGTTAGGAACTTGGTAAATGAAAGTGGCTGGTTGTCTTTCAAAGGATCTATTAGATTGGGCATATACTCTAATAAGTTGGTGACAGAATTTTAATTTTATTTGGTGATGCAGATTTTGATGATTTTGATGAACTAAATAATGTGAGGAGACTGTTGAGGTGCATTTGATGGCATTAGGCTTGAAAGGTAAATTTCAAGAAAATGGCTTGTGGGGTGTATATTTGTTGGCGAATTTCTCAAATGCAAACCTTTTAAGTAGGCTTAATAACCTTTTTGGTCCCCAAAGTATTAGTTTCATCACATTTTCGTCCCCAATGTAAACATTGGAGACATTTAGTCCCCAACATATCAATTTTGTACCAATCAAATCCCCAAGTCTAACGCCATTAGCCCCATCCGTCAAAATGAGGGGCATTTTCATCATTTTACCCACCCCATATTTTTGTCAAAAGAAAAACAAAAAAAAAGAAAAGGAAAAGAGGAAAATTGCAACTAGTCCATCAAAAAGCTCATCCATGGATTCAACACCACCCTCTTGCCGATGCAAACCTAGACTCTTCTTCAACCCGGCTTCTCGCCTTTCTCGTCTCACCCACTTCTAATCCGAAACCAGGCCCACTCCTTGCCTCACCAGGGCCGGCCCTGATATTTTAAAGGCCTAAAGCGAATTTTAAAATGAGGCCTTAATTCTTAAAATAAAAAAAATTTAACATAGGTGGCCAACGTAAGGTAAAAAGGTTAAGCATGGTATTTTAGCTTTAGTACTTTAAGTAAACTAAACTTTCTAAAAAAATTATACCATTAGAAAAATATGAATTAAACATAATAAGAAGTACCACTCATAGACTACATTTTATTTAACGAATATTTATATATATATATATTTTTTATCAATGTTCGTTAAGTAAAAACATATTTTTTTTTGGTTTATTTGTAGTTGATAGTGTTCTATTTGTGGATTTGACTGTTCAAGTAAATTTTTTTTAAAGAAAACCTGCAACTAGAAATTTACAATACAATAGGTGCAAGTATATTATCTACACCTAGATTTAATAGGAAAATAACGAAAATAAAATAGTTTGTTAAAAAGGCCACCTAGGGTTTGTACTAGAGACCATATTTCATTAAGTTACCATGTGTCAGGCTAGACATCATCTTATTTGGAAACATGCAACATTTTGTATTTAATATATAAATGTGTTTCATGGAAAACGGGGCCTTAGTTTTTGCATAAAATCTGTAGGCCTAAAGTGTCGGCACCTCCGGCTTCACCTCAGGGCCGGCCTTGTGCCTCATTCTCGACCTAGTCGTATCCCCCAAAATAACGGCCGTTCTATGGATATCGCCCTCTCTCGCTACTCTCCCTCTCCGCAAGCTTTTGCTCCTCTCATGCAGCAGTACCTAGGAGATCGTGATGGGCTATTACGCGATCTAAATCTAAGAAGCCATCAATTTTACAGTCAAGACTACAGTATCGGTGATTAGAATCGACTTACCAAACTCTGTTCCATTTAGCTTTGTCCCATCTGATTTCTTCTTTTGCAGTATTTTTAACTTTTCATTTTAATCTTTGCGTCTCTTTTGTTTTACAGGGGTGTTGATTTGAGAGGAGAATCGACTTACCAAACTTTGCTATCAGAATCGGGTGCTCTACTTGTCCCTCTCTTTCTCTAGTACTCTGATAATAGATCAGTCATGCAATGGATGTAATTAGTTTCCTTAAGGCATCAATCCTAACTAGGCTATTAACAGAATGAGTTTGATTTTGTTTTGCAAACCCTGAAAGGCATAATAGAGCGGGTTGGCCAAATTGGTGGTTATTTCTTGACAGCCATTTTTAGATCAATTTTTTCAATTAGGCCCTTTGATCGGGGGGCCTCAAGTTATGGGGTGGGGGTATTCTGGTCATTTCGCGGGTTCTGGGTGTGGGCTAGGGGAACAATTCACGTATTGTGGATGTTAATTACAAATTACTTTAAAGGGTTTTCTTACTTTTTGGAAATTCCGTATGTCCCAAATTCATTTCTTTGTATCCTATTTCTTTGTCCCTTAGCTAGGGGGTAGAAACATAGGTCTCTGCACAACAACTTCTCCTTCTCTCCTGTCCACTCCTTTTTCTCTCTTCGACCTGTGCGACTTTGTTCCGATCGGGATCTTGGACCTCCATTTCGTCGGAATTCCAGACCTCCCATGTATATGAAATTGATTCTAGGTGGTTCACTTTCTTTTTGTTGATATAGGTGTATAAAATTGATTCTAGGTTATTCGCTTTCTTTTTGTTGATTTGGATTAAAAGGAAAAAGGAAGTTTCTTTTTAATATGTTTTTGGGTGTTTCATTTTTTAGTTCATTGTGAACTGATGTAAATTTCTCATGTTAGTTTTAGAATACTGTTTGTACAAAGGGATTGAGTTTATGGGTTTTAGTGTCTTCTTCAAAGGGATTTAGTTTATGGGTTTGTCTTCTTTAGTTTATGGGTTTTCAGGTATACAAAATTGATCTCGTTTCTTTTTTCGCCTATGTGGATCTGGGATTGGAATTTTCTTGTTCCTTTGTTGGATGGAATTTTTCGAGTTGCTGCAATTTTGTATTGAGGAAATATTGATTTTGTGAAGGGGAAGTAAATGGACTCGTGTATGCCCAAAGATGAAAAGTCTTGGTTCCATCTAAGAATTGCTGCAGAGTTCTTCATGTAAATAATTCACCTCAATTATGCATCCTCACACATGAAGAGGGTATCTTCAGAAATTTGTTTAAAATTTGAATTCCTAAGTGAAAGTATTGTTCAGGTGTCCGAAGGCCTTAAAGGGTTCCCTTTGCAATCACGAAATAGCAGGATCTAGGAGCAGTAGATCAGTAGAGATGCGTTGGGGAAAGTTGTTTAGTCAAAGCTGTTCGACTAGTAAGCTTCACTGCAAAGTTTGGAGAGTTTTGGTTCATGTTTGTTGGAAATACCTTGCACATTGTTTGTGTAACATAGTGAATTTGGTTTTTCGTTTCCCTTCCGAACTGCCTTCTTGTTTCTACAGGCTTGTGGACAAGATTAATTCATCAAATCGGGGTAGTACGCAAAAGAGATTGAGGAAAGCACTTGGAGCTATTAAGAATAGCACCACAGTCTATTTGGCAAAAGTAAATAGTGAGTGCAAGGTATGAATTTTTGGGATTCCCTTAATTGGAGTGATGTATGATTTTTGATCTTTTACTGAACTGCTTTTGGAATTCTAGGAGGTGGATATTGCAATTGTTAGGACCACACATCATGTTGAGCGCCCAGCAAAGGAAAGCACATAAAAGGTGAGTATTCTCTTGAGATGGAGATAGCTTGTTCTTTTGATAGGCACGCTCCTTAATCGTTCACCGTTGTTTAATTTTTGCAATTTTTTTAATCTGCCCCCTAAAAGACTAAATGAATCCGGATGGATGCATAGTACTTTTCCCTTTGCAGCTATTTGATGTTGCCTATTGCATTCATGCTTTGGCTAGACAATTGTTGAAGACACACAATTTGGCTAGACAATTGTCAAAGACACACAACTTGGCGGTATGTGTTCAATAAATTCATATGCTACTTGGGAACCAATTATCTTTAGGTCCAATCTTTTATTTGTTAAAGAAATCGCAATGTGCCACTACGGAACCTATTATCTTGAGGTCTAGTCCTTCGTGTTTGTTCTATGCACGGAGATTGGAAGGAAAGAAATGAAGGTAAGGTTTAAGAAGGTTTTATAGCTTAAGAAGATTTAGTGGATAAAAATTTGGCGTGAGAGGAATTCAAGATGTTTTGAAGGGATCGAAAAGCCTATATTTAGAATCAAAAGTTTTTTGGTTAGTAGGGATGAAATCGGTTCGGTTCGGTCGGTTTTTTGCCCATTTTTTAACCAAACCGAACCAGTCGGTTTTGGAAAATCACAAACCGAAACCGATTGCTTAACTGAGAAAACCGCTCGGTTCGGTGTTTGCCAACTCGGTTCGGTCGGTGTTGTCGGTTTTCCATTCTAGCTTTTACAGACACAAGAAGAAGATTAAACGACGAGACAAGATGGAAAAAGGAAAAAAAAAAAAAAATCGATGACGAGTGGTGAGAAATGGCAGCCGTTGAGCTTTCAAACAGAAGAGTGAGACGGGATTGAGTAGTGAGATGCTCCGATCTGTGCAAAGTTGTCGCCATTCGGGAGAGAGAGAGATCGCAGATTGCTGCCATGGATGGCTAGAGAGAGGGGGTGAATCGAGGGAGAACAAAGGTGACATTCGGTTAATAGTGTACAGGATAGTGGGCACATGGATGGCTGAGATAACTTTGCCACTAACTAATGAATGGCTAAGATTAAAATGCAAAATGTTGAATGTAAAGGGTTGGGAAGTGTTGTGTTGGTTCGGTTCGGTGACATTCGGTCAGTTTTACTCCTAAACCGAAACCGAACCGAAATTTTTTTTCTTCAAAATGTAAAACCGAACTGAACCGAACCAAATTACTCATAAACCGACCCAAATTGAAAAAAATTGTTCGGTTCGGTTGGTCGATTCAGTATTTCGGTTAATATTTTCATCCCTAGTTAGTAGTTTGTATAGTTGGGACAAAGGGGGATGTAATCCCTCTCTTGATCAATTTTTAGATTGGTTTGAGCTTTTCATTTAAAATGGTGGTTTATAGGGCCTTTTTTTTTTGTATACAGGCGGCATTCCCTTAATGCCTTCTTTCTAATATAATTATGTACTTATCAAAAAAAAAAATTGCACTGAATCTAGTGAGCATATATCAACTTCTGTACTATACCTACAAGCATGGAAAAAAAAGTGGACAATGTTCAATGGGTTAATATGAAACTTGGAGAATGGATTTGAATTCTGCACATTAGGTGAGGTGAGATACAAAACCACTATCGTTAATGTCAGTGTCAATATACCTAACAAGTAAATAAATATGAACTATTATTATTGGTATTTAAGGGGAGAGAATGAAAGCTGAAGAGGTATGAACTTTGTTATCTGGATGCAAATAGTGTTTTACAAAATTAGAAACTAGATATTTGATAGGTTCTCCTCTAAAGAGGTATCTGCACAAAATCAAGTTAATGCATCTGTGCAGTGCAAAATCCGACAAGTATTGCAGAAGAGGTGTTATACTTTTAGTGGCTCATCCTTTTTTCCCTTACTCTTTTGGCCTTATGTGACTATTCGTTTATTGAATTAGTTCACAATTGCTTGATTTGAATATTCATTTTGCCTTGTCCTTTTGTCTTTTCTTCTATGATGTCTACGTGTGGTTTTCCATGAATAGCTACTTTACAAATGCGAGAGCGTTTCTTTGACAAGCTCTTTTTTTCGCTGTCTTTTCAGTCAAAACCATCTGAATGTGGTCTTGGTCAACAATGTGCCTTTGTTCTTCAATATACATGATGGACCTTATATGCCTATTTTATGACTTATTCATCAATGTAAAGTATTTCTTCGCTTGACTACAATTTATTACCTTGCTTTTTTTTTTAATCCTCATTTTTGTTAATCCGCATTTATTACCTTGCTTTGTACCATGATTTTGAAGCAGAATGGCCTTTCTTGAGAGTGAAATTGGTTGTCACGATTTTTTACTTAGAAATGATGCATTCTTGTGGGGTCCTAACTTGATCTCATCTGACCCATGGAAGCAAAAAAAATTGTTTATGAGAATCTAATATCCTTGGACATATAATGTATTTGTGGAGTTGACTGTGACACAATATACATTATGGGTGTGGGCATGGAATATGTGTGAATGAATCTACTGTTAGGTGGACCCTCCGATCTCTGTATATATGATTAGGGGCCTAATATGAGATTGGTATATACTAGGTGTCAATTGACAAGACCCCATACGGTAAAACTTGCCTCGGCTCTAAAATGTGACCCCATACGCTTTGAAAAAGATCAGAACTTTAGACAAACGAGCTTTGTAGGACCTAGAATATGCTCTAAACATGTTGACTTAAGAATTCCTGACAATGCAATTCACACATGACAATCCCAGCACTCCCTCGAGCCCATTCTGTGAATCGTAGAATGTGTAAACTGAGCCACCACAGCACATCATATCTTTCCACGGGTCGAAGAAGGATACTTCTAATCATCATCACGTTTTGAGCCTCTAATTATTTTGTCATGGACTTTTCAGAGATTGGAACAGGGTTATCTCGTTGGAAATTAGACCGAAAACTTGTCGCAATGCCTCGTTGCATTCAACTTGACACCTAGCCTTTAGTTTGGCACAACACCCATATGCTTGGCATGCTGCTTACAATTGCTGCTGCCACCACTTTGACCACCCTCATGTATACTTCTCTCCTTCTCCCCACTGCGACCACCATTCGCACCATCGCCAACATATACTCTGTCACCCCTTCACCCTAACGGTAACAACCATGTCCATCCCAGCACTGAATCACCACTGCCACTGGCATAAATCACATGATACACATCACCTCCATCACCACCATTCGGCCCACACCATCACTACCTCTCAGTACTGGCTTGAGCAAAGGAGAGCAAGAATTTTTGCCTTGGGTCCCCAAACATTTGTTGAAAAGGGGGCCCCTCAAAAAGTTGTCTAATATTAAAAATGAAATGGTGCAGATAGATGCTGACATGTTGTTTGTGGAACAATTGAAGGGCTTATACAAACATCCAAAGTATTTTTATACCTTGAAATGAAAGAAGAGTTGTAATGATGCATAATTTTGGAACTTTATCTTGTTGAATGCTAGTAATTGTGCTTGTTAAAGCAAAATTACTGGTATTCAAAATCAATGACACCATGGGTTATTCGATTTCAGGATAGAATTGATGATTCTTTTGAATTTTACTATTCTTTATTAGAACATTCATAGGATTCTGTAAATTGAAGCAACCAACAAATTTGGAACCCTTTTTATTTAACTCCACTTGTGCGGTGCTTAGAATCCTATCTTTTTTTTTACAGCCGATCCTAAGATCAGATAAAAGAGGAGGGTTGTGTGTTAGATAGATGATAGCCAACACATAAAAGCCCCGTTATATCTTCATGACATGAATCCTAGCCGACCCCAATTGATTGGGACATAAGGCTTGGTTTGGTTTGGTTAGAAAGCAAGAATGTAAGTTCATTTGGGTGTCTAGTACTCCTGCATAATTCCTTAATCATTGGTGATTATAGTATAAATAATAGCATTGGGACTAGGTTCTTAACCCTTTTCTTCTTAATTTGTTCTTAGAGTTAATAGAATAAATCTTTTAAAGATGTTTAAGTCTAGAATATTTTACTACTCCTCAACTGTCTGTTCCATTTTGGTGAAACAAACGTGTATAATACAATTTTTTAGTACAAATCATGTTTAATACATTATGGGTAAAAACAAATGGACTCAATGTTTGTAAAACAATATCTTTATCTTTTTCAAAAAATCATTATACTTGAAGCTATGAATCATGTTGAGTATAGGGTAATCAAATCCTAAAATCATAGGGTTATCAATATTGTTCTGTGGTATCATAATCACAGTGGGGATTGGAGCAGCAACCGCATCTCTTGTGATACAAGCAATCTTCTTAAAGCATCTTGAGGACACCTTCAAACACCCTAAAAAGGTTTGATACTTTGATACCTTTTTTATGCTCCATCAGATACCTCAAACTCTATTCCATCTTCCAATTTACTTCTCAAGATTCAAATTTTAGGGCGGAGTAGTTTCCTTTCCCAATGCTATACTTGTTTATTTCACCTTTTGCTTTTTTGATCTTTTGATGCTTAACTTTTTGTCTTTTGTAAGGTTTGCTATTTTTATTGATAAAATAATGTTTGAAAAATCATGTTTAACGGATCTCTCTGAGTGCACCAAAAAAATTCTTCTAAATTGCTATTTGAGGTAGCAAAGTATACAAGGCTCTGCTTAACATGCTCTTATCTATTAGGCTACATAATCTCCAATCTTTTCATTGTGTTAAATATGTACTTTTTCTATGAGGAAATTTTGGCATAAACGCATAGATGTACCTCTTATAGGTAGTCAAATTCAATGGTTCATGTAGCCGACCCCGATTGTTTAGGACTTAACTACTTAAGGGTAGTGTGGTTTGGTCTTGAAGCTTCAACATGGCGCCAGAGCTTGAGGTGGAGATGGGTATATTGTTTAGTGGTTGGTAATAGAGTAAATTGTGCATACCGATGCTCCGGACTATCAATTAAGTATGGTAATGTGCACATAAATTGAATGGGTCTCTAGGCCTCCCTCTCTGATGCCATTCAGTTTTGATTTGGGGGTATGGTTCCGCGGCAAAACAGGTATAGGGGGCCACTGTTTTAGTGGCATTTTGAGAGCAGCCACTTTGTGCATATTGCCAAAGGTTAGGTCTGTCTCCAATCCTCCCCCGCTCATACCTACAATGATTGGGGATTATATGGGTTTTGATGTTGTTGGTTGGTGATAGAGTAACAGGTGAGGAGGTTTATGGTTAGAGGGTAGGAACTCGGAAGGAATGAAATCATTCATAGTGTGTCACTGTTGCAACAAATGACGTGGTTTTGGCCCTATGACTGGTCATGGCATGATAAATTTGATGACATCGATGTTATGTAGGGACATGAGTGGTCATGGCATGATAAATTTGTTGACATCAATCATCAATAATGTGTAGGGACATGAGGGTGTTCTTAAACTATTTTACTTGTTTCTTTCAAAATTGTCAAATGTGCAAATACGACCCTTTGACTGAGACTTTTCAAGTGCCCCTATTTGAATCCAATTGTTAGTTGTGTTAAATTTCAAACTCGAGTTAGAAAGCCCTGGCCTAGCACAATATTACAATTAAGAATCCAGATCCAATTCTGGCTCTATGCTAATTTGTGCTTTTTTTTAGAAGGGTACCCATTGAGTGGTTTTAATGAGTCGGAGTATGGAGAAAAGCTGAGTATGGGTTCCATGTGTATATTACATCTTCGCGGTCATATGTTTGAGTCAGGAGTTAAAAGGTTAATTAGTTGACGAAGCATGCACATTCACTCACTGGAGCATGTTGGCATGGGGTTGGCATGGGCACACCACACTATGATGCTATTAGCAGTTAAGCAACCAAGAGTCAAAACCATAAGCTTTAATCTAGTTCTATGTATCTCAGCCAAGCTGTCACGCCCTGGATTTTTAACATAATTATAAATGATCTTCATAATAAAAGTACTCACAATATCCCTACGGTAACCAAAATAATCAACGCGTTCTCATTTCCCCGGCAAATACTTCCAAATCCATAAAGTTTCAAAATATTACAATTTCGGCTTGATGGCCCCAAATTATCACAAGTGTCGAATTTCGAAAGAGAATTATGATTACAATATTCCGAGTCAAAAGAATTACAAATTCAGTTACAAATACATCTTCAAAATAAATTTACAAAGATGAATCGGTAACTCATTCAGTTAGCTTTCAAAAGTAATGACCACACTCCAAGCACTCAAGCAATGCAATCTACTGTTCCGGATTGGCACCTGAAAATAATAAAAGCTTGAGCTACACTAGCCCAGTAGAAAAGTCTACACAAACTCTATATGCAAATGAGCGGGACAAACGAATGAACAATGGAAGATCAAGACAACGGAGGGAGCACAACTATTATGAACAAGTGTTCCAAAATCTCCAATCTTTCTTTTATTAAACCCATAATCATATCCATCCAATTTATGTATCAAATGTCGTATCGTTTGTGTGTCTGAGCCGAAACTCCTGCCAGGCTAATTTTGGGACCCCGATATCCCCTGCCAAGCACCCACCATAAAGGTTAGTCCTTGAGTAATTATTTTGAGTATTAGCTCCTGCCAGGCTAATTTTGGGACCCTGAATATCCCCTGCCAGGCACCCACCCGTCGATGGGCCCCGAGTGTTCGCGCGTAGATCACATGCTCAAGTGTACCGTTCGTACAAATATTGTGCATGAAATTCATATTTATCCTTCCACAATTTCACCAATTTGAACACTTCCATTATATATTTATCTAATGATCAAAAGGTGTGCTTGCCTTGTCCTACTCCTATTATATATAATAAAGTAATCCTATAACCCATGGAAAAGGATTAAGACTTGGAAAAGAAAAAGATGGGACGGTACAGGAAGATTGTGCCTTTTTCTGGTGGTCTACTGGTAGGAAACATGGGGCTACCGGTAGAAAGTGCAAACAGTGGGTACAAAGTTTTAGCTGGCAAGAGTTCTACCGGTAGAAATAAAAATACTACCGGTAGGTGGGAAAAATTAATAGTCCTACCGGTAGGAAATGAGTCCTACCGGTACAAATTCAAAACAGAGAGCACACGTTATCACAGAAACAAAGTTCTACCGGTAGAGAAAAAGATCCTACCGGTAGGAATCCAAAATTTGGCGATTTTTCCTCAGATAACAGATTTTAGTCCAGACCAAACAACAATCAACACAAGCTCAAACAAAGCATGGAGATACTCAAATAGGACATAAGAGAACCCAAATAACATATAAAGAGAGGTAGAATTCCCTACCTCAAGTATCCAAACCGAAATCGAAAAGAATTGAGCGAACCCTAGCTTCCGTAGTCCATATCAAACAACAATACACCGAACCAAGCTTTGTCCAATGCAATACGAGCTCCAAAATGCGAGTAGAAAATAATTTGGGAGTTGATTATTGTGGGTTTTGGGTTTGGAGGTGAATTTTTGGTTGAGAGAGTGAGAGAGACCGAGAGAGAGCTGAGAGTTGAGATGAGAAAATGAAAAAGGAAAAAAAAAAAGTTTCCCTGGTATATCCACACGGCACACAAATTGCACAAAAACCCATGACTTTCAACTTCTTTCACATAAGACCCCCACATTCATAATTAAACCATTTTCGTCCTTTTATTTTCTTTTATTACAACTATCGAAATTAAATAAGAAATTTACGGGTCTCTACACAAGCAAATATGTAAGAAGCGTATTAAGCATATGCCAGAGCTTGTGTTACCAGAACAAACGAGATGCAGTATGTTGTACATCTATTAATCTGCTAAGATTAGAAAATTCATTTGGAAATTTGCACTCTTAACATTATTTTCATCGTTTGGGCAAACAAGGTCTTTTTTTAGTTCCTATCCTTAATCGTTGAACAACGTTGCTACCCTGGTTTCTCTTTTGCATATCCTAATGTTATGAAAAAACTACAAGTAGACAGGGGTGCAATCAAATATGTCCTCACTGGAGCTAACATATTGTGTCCTAGGCTTATTTCTTCTGGTGGTGCCTTGGATGATGATGTGGCTGAAGAAACATTGGTGGTACGGTAGTAATCATTGTATGTTATTTATGCTATCTATGTAATTCTTGGTTTGAAATAATTATTGCATAGGGTATATCATCTTTTTGTATTTTTGGTCTACTGTTCTAAGGTATCACAGGGTTTTCATGTTCTGATGAAATAAAATTGAAGTAGGATACGTTTTTGTCACATAAATAGCCTGATTTGTAGCCTTAAATTCTCGCAGGGTATAATGGCTGAAGGAAAGCAGCATGCGCTCGCTATTGGCTTTGCAAAAATGTCGGCAAAAGATATGTAAGTTATGATCAGTTCAGTAGTTATTGATTGGTTCCCCATTTTCCTATATTTTTTTATCTTTATCTCTGGACATCATTTAAGCACACAAATTAGCATGCTTTGTCAGGGGGGATGTCATTATTGTCGAAATGATGTAGCATTTTAGAATTTAGGATTAGGAAAAATAGCTGAGTAAGAGAACAATTGGAACCCAAAACACTGACCGGATAGAGTTTACCTATTGTTCATAAGAGGACACAATGGCTAGGACTGCACATGAGCTGAGCCTATCAAGCCATAGATTGTTTGAGCATGGCTCACTCAAAATTGGTTGGGAGCCCGATCTGCAACCAAGCTTATCAAGCTCAAGCTTGGCTAGTCCATTTGTGGAGCTCGAGCTCGGCTGAATAATCTTGTATGTAAGTAAACAAGCCAAGTTCGGGTGCAAATTTATGCCACTGACTTGTAGACAATTACCAAATCTTATTTCTAGGATGAGGTAAATTAAAATTCCACTGATCGTAATAATATGAGAAATCAATTAGTTCAAATTCAGAAAAGAAAAAAGGGAGAAAATAAAGCACAGTGAAGATCAATCAATTGGTTAAGAACCTAATCTCCATGAATCAAGTAGAGAATACAAAGAAGAATAACTACAAAAAGCAAAGCCTTCATCTAAATAACCTGCACATGACCTCCAACAAAATAACATAATCAGAAAGGGAAAAGCACAAAAAATACCTGTAGCGGATACTAGTATGATCATAACCTATAGCAAAGAGCACTTTATTGCTGCACCAAAACGACAAGCACAACATATTTCCCAAGCACAACAATCCATAAAAGAGATCCTATATAAGTAATGACACGGAGATGGCGGTCAAGCATTGACTCCTGAAACATGGGTTGATCAATTGATCCTGCTCAACTTGGCTAAACTCTCATGCTTCACTTCCTTACTACTAGCATTAGCATAAACCTTCAACATGTTCCATTAGTGTTATTTGGTAAAAATGTTTGATGTTATTGTATCATAATCAAAAAGCAAAAGGGATTCTGCCGAAACCTCTTCCTGTTGTTTGGTACTTCAGGTCAATATTAGTAATGAATAAGACTGCCTCACCTTCACGAACATCAAAAAGTGAACTGTCAATGCCGTGAACAGGTCACTTCTAAATCACTTACACAACAAACATAATTGGTGTGAAACATTTATCTAGTGGGGACAAAACTTGTGCGATCATACATTTTGTACTTGCTTCTGATCCCTTCTTGGGTTCGTGTAGTGCACATACCCAGTGAACTCTACAAAGTAACATTTGGATTTTTTCCATTGACAATAATTCAATGAAGCACGAGAGAAATTCAGAAATGGTAAATTTGAATTATAGAAACTAAGATTAGAATTCATACAAAAGGCAAAAAGTCTGTTTTTTTTTTTTTACTTTATGAGAAGATGGATAAGGAAGGTGGTAAAGACGAAGTCCATAACAATACAAAGTGAAAGCTGTTGCTGTTAATTACATGGTGGTTAGAAGGGTTATTTACCTAGACACCCCTCCACATTTACCCGTTTTTCATGGACACCCCATCCACGAATTCTTGCTACGGAGAGACCCCCTCTTTAAAGTTTTTATTTGGAGGATCTAATTCCGTTGGACGGAATAAATGGAAAGACCATTTTGCCCACAGCAAACACACCAATCATTCCACAACTCTCTCTACAAATGGAAGACCCAAAATTTTGCCCCAAATTCCATTCACATTCACGACCGGTCGACTGCCACGAACGCCGGCACCACCATGGAAACCATCTCCCTCCCTCCCCTTTTTCTCTCTCTTTGGCCGCCATCATAAGTCGCCTTCTTCCTGCCGTCGCTGGATCCGAAGAACAGTGATGGAAGGAAGATTCTGTGGTGATCGTGGTTGTCGTCGCTCTAATTTCTGGGTTGCAAAGGGGGTGATTTTCAAGATGCAGTTGTGGCGAAGTCGGTGATGTAGGCGTTGCCAAAGGGGGGGTTGGAAGCGGAGGTCGAAGGCAGCGAGGGCATTGAGGGAGGGGGAACGGAGGTGGCTGGTGTGGTGGTTGACGAGGACGCTGAGGAAGGAGGAGTTGGGGGGTAGGGAGGGGTGGTCGCTGGGGGGAGAGGAAGGTGGCGGTGTCTGAGATGGAGAGGAGGGTGGGGTGGCAAAGGGAGCCGAGGCGTCGGAGATTGGATTGATTTTTGCTTGATTTCCCTTGATCTCGAACACAGATTTGCTGAGTTGATGGTAGAGGACATGGGGACGAACAGAGCTTGTTCACTAGAGGTCAGGAGGTGGTATGGTACTATACGGATGTTGTTGTACGGTGTTGTACCGTGTTGTACCGTTTTGGTGTGGTATGGTTTCGCATGAATGTTGGCGTACGATATTGCACCGTTTTAGGTTGGTGTGATACTGTATGGATATTGTACCGTTTTTTTGTGGTATGGTACTGTATGGATGTTGTCGCACTGTATTGTACCGTTTTGATGTGGTGTGGTACCATTTGGATGTTGTCGTATGGTATTGTATCGTGTTGGTGTGGTATGCCACCGTATGGATGTTGTCGTATGGTAATGTATCGTTTTTGTGTGGTATTGTACTGTATGGATGTTGTCGCATGGTATTGTACAGTTTTGGTGTGGTATGGTTCCGCATGGATGTTGGCGTACGATATTGTTCCGTTTTTGCATGGTGTGGTACCGTATGGATATAGTACCGTTTGTTGTGGTACGCCTCCGTATGGATGTTGTCGTACGGTATTGTACCGTTTTGGTGTAGTATGACACCGTACGGATATTATTGTACGGTATTGTACCGTTTTGGTGTGGTATGCCTCCGTATAGATGTTGTCGTACGGTATTGTACTGTTTTGAAGTGGTATGGTTCCGTATGGATGTTGGCGAACGATATTGCACCGTTTTGGGTTGATGTGGTACCGTATGGATATTGTATCTTTTTGCTGTGGTATGGTACCGTATGGATGTTGTCGTCCGGCTTTGAACCGTTTTGGGTTGGTATGGTATTGTATGGATGTTGTCGTACGGTATTTTACCGATTTGGTGTGATATGGTACCTTTTGGATGTTGTCGTATGGTGTTGTATCGTTTTGGTGTGGTATTGATCCGCATGGATGTTGGCATACGATATTACACCGTATTGGGTTGGTGTGGTACCGTAAGGATATTGTACCGTTTTGGTGTGGTATGGTACCGTATGGACTTTGTCGTCCTGTTTTGAACCGTTTTGGGTTGGTATGGTACTGTATGGATGTTGTCGTACGGTTTTGTACCGTTTTGGTGTGATATGTTACCTTTTGGATGTTGTCGTATGGTGTTGTACCGTTTTAGTGTGGTATTGTTCCGCATGGATGTTGGCGTACGATATTACACCGTTTTGAGTTGGTGTGGATATTGTACCGTTTTGGTGTAGTATGGTACCGTATGGATGTTCTCGTACGGTATTGTACCGTTTTAGTGTAGTGTGATACCGTACGGATGTTGTCGTACGGTATTATACCAGATATTGTACCGTTTTAGTGTGGAATCTTACTGTACGGTTATTGGTGTACCATTTTGGTGTGATATGGTACCTTTTGGATGTCGTACGGAATTGTACCGTTTTGGGTTGGTATGGTTCCGCATGGATATTGGCTTATGATGTTGCACCGTTTTGGGATGGAGTGGTACCGTATGGATATTTTACCGTTTTGGGATGATGTTGCACCGTTTTGGGATGGAGTGGTACCGTATGGATATTTTACCGTTTTGTTGAGGTATGCCTCCGTATGGATGTTGTACGATATTGTACCGTTTTTGGTTGGTATGGTACTGTATGGATGTTGATGTACGGTATTGTACAATTTTGGTGTGGTATCGCTCCGTATGGATATTATCGTACGATATTGTACTATTTTGGTGTGGTATGGATCCGCATGGATGTTAGCGACCGATATTGCACCGTTTTGGGTTGGTGTGGTATTATATGGATATTGTACCATATTGGTGTGGAATGGTACCGTGAGGATGTGTTACGGTATTGTACTATTTTGAAGTGGTATGCCACCGTATGTATGTTGTCGTACTATATTGTATCGTTTTGGTGTGGTATGGTACCGTATGGATGTTGTCTTACGGTTTTGAACTGTTTTGGGTTGGTATGGGACCGTATGGATGTCGTACGGTATTCTACCATTTTGGTGTGATTTGGTACCTTTTGGATGGTGTCGTACGGTATTATACCGTTTTGGTGTGGTATTGTTCCGCATGGATGTTGGCGTACGATATTACACCGTTTTGGGTTTTTGTGGTACCGTATGTATATTGTACCATTTTGGTGTGGTATTATACCGTATGGATGTTATCGAACGGTATTGTTCCGTTTTTGTGTGGTATGATACCGTATGGATGTTGTCGTATGGTATTATACTGTTTTGGTGCGGTATGGTACCATACGGATATTATCAAACGGTGTTGTACCGTTTTGCTGTGGTATGGTTTCGCATGGATGTTGGCGTACAATATTGCACTATTTTGGGTTGGTGTGCTACCGCATGGATATTGTATCATTTTGGTGTGGAATGGTACCGTGTGGATGTTGTACGGTATTGTACCATTTTGGTGTGGTATTGCATCGTATGTATATTTTCGTACTATATTGTACCGTTTTGGATTGGTATGGTACCAAATGGATGTTGACGAACGGTATTGTACGGTTTTGGTGCGGTATGTCTTCGTATGGATGTCGTACGGTGTTGTACCGTTTTGGTGTGGTATGGTTCAGTATAGATGTTAGCGTACGATGTTGCACCGTTTTGGGTTGATGTGGAATTGTATGGATATTGTACCGTTTTTGTGTTGTATGGTATCGTATAGATATTGTCGTACAGTATTATACCGTTTTGGTGTGGTTTGTTTCCGCATAGATGTTGGCATACGATATTGCACCGTTTTGGGATGGTGTACCGTATAGATATTGTATCCTTTTTGTGGGGTATGGTATCATTTGTATGTAGTCGTATAGTATTGTTTCGTTTTGGTGTGGTATGATTCCGTACGGATATTGTCGTACGGTATTGTACCGTTCGGATGTGATATGGTTCCGAATGGATATTGGCGTACGATATTTCACCATTTTGTGTTGCGGTGGTACCGTATGGATATTTTACCATTTTGGTGTGGAATGGTACCGTGTGGACGTTGTCGTCCGATAATGTACCGTTTTGGTGTGGAATCTTACTGTATGGATGTTTTCGTACTGTATTCTACCGTTTTGGTGTGATATGATACCGTATGGATGTTGTCGTACGGTATTGTACCGTTTTGGGTTGGTATGGTGCAGTATGGATGTTGCCGTACGGTATTGTAACGTTTTGGCGTGGTATGCCACCGTATGAATGTTGTCGGACTTTATTGTACCGTTTTGGGTTGGTATGGTACCATATGGATGTTGACGTACGGTATTGTACTGTGTTGGTATGGTATGCCTCCGTATGAATGTTGTCGTACAGTGTTGTAACGTTTTAGAGTGGTATGATTCCACATGGATGTTGGCGTTCGATATTGCACCATTTTGGGTTGGGGTGGAACCGTATGGATATTGTACCGTTTTGGTGTGGTCTGATACTGTATGGATGTTGTGCAGTATTGTACCTTTTTGGTGTGATATGTTTCCGCTTGGATTTTGGCGTATGATATTGCACCGTTTTGGGATGGTGTGGTATCGTATGGATATTGTATCGTGTTGGTGTGGTATGATACCGTACGGATATTGTCGTACAGTATTGTATCGTTTTGGTGTGGTATGCCTCCGTATAGATGTTGTCGTAAGGTATTGTGCCGTTTTGGTGTGGTATGATTCCGCATGGATGTTGGCGTTCGATATTGCACCATTTTGGGTTGGGGTGGAACCGTATGGATATTGTACCGTTTTGGTGTGGTCTGATACCGTATGGATGTCGTACAGTATTGTACCTTTTTGGTGTGATATGTTTCCGCTTGGATGTTGGCGTACGATATTGCACCGTTTTGGGATGGTGTGGTACCGTATGGATATTGTACCATGTTGGTGTGGTATGATACCGTACGGATATTGTCGTACGGTATTGTACCGTTTTGGTGCAGTATGCCTCCGTATAGATGTTGTCGTAAGGTATTGTACCGTTTTGGTGTGGTATGATTCCGCGTGGATGTTGGCGTACAATATTGCACCGTTTTTGGTTGGGGTGTAACGTATGGATATAGTATCATTTATGTGCGGTATGGTACCGTGTAGATGTTATCGTACGATATTGTACCGTTTTGTGTGGAATTTTACTGTAGGGTTGTTTTTGTACGGTATTGTACCGTTTTGGTGTGGTATGATACCGTATGGAAGTTATCGTACGGTATTGTACTATTTTGGGTTGGTATGGTACAGTATGGATGTTGTCGTACGTTATTGTACCGTTTAAGCGTGGTATGCCACCGTATGGATGTTGTCGTACTATATTGTAACATTTTGGGTTGGTATGGTACCATATGGATGTTGACGTACGTTATTGTACTGTTTTGGTGCGGTATGCATCCGTACGGATATTGTCATATGGTGTTGTACAGTTTTAGTGTGTTATGGTTCCGTATGGATGTTGGCATTCGATATTGTACCATTTTGTGTTGGTGTTGAACCGTATGGATATTGTACCGTTTTAGTGTGGTCTGGTACCGTATCGATGTTGTCGTACAGTTTTGAACCGTTTTGGTGTGATATGTTTCCGCATGGATGTTGGCGTACGATATTGCACCGTTTTGGGATGGTGTGGTACCGTATGGATGTTGTACTGTTTTGGTGTGGTATGGTACCATTTGGATGTTGTCGTACTGTATTGTTTCGTTTTGGTGTGGTATGATACAGTACGGATATTGTCGTACAGTATTGTACTGTTTTGGTGCGGTATGCCTCTGTATAGATGTCGTAAGGTATTGTACCGTTTTGGTGTGATATAGTTCCACGTGGATGTTGGCATACCATATTGCACCGTTTTTGGTTGGGGTGATGCCGTATGGATATTGTACTCTTTATGTGTGGTATGGTACCGTATGGATGCTGTCGTACGATATTGTGCCGTTTTTGTGTGGAATCTTACTGTACGGTTGTTTTTGTACGGTATTGTACCGTTTTGGTGTGGTATGATACCGTATGAAAGTTGTCGTACGGTATTGCACCGTTTTGGGTTGTTATGGTAGAGTATGGATGTTGTCGTAAGGTATTGTACCGTTTTGGCGTTGTATGCCATCGTATGGATGTTGTTGTACTACATTGTACCGTTTTGGGTTGGTGTGGTACCATATGGATGTTGACGTACGTTATTGTACCGTTTTGGTGCGATATGCCTCCGTATGGATGTTATCGTACGGTGTTATACCGTTTTTGTGTGGTATGGTTACGCATGGATGTTGGCGTTCCATATTGCACCATTTTGGGCTGGTGTGGAACCGTTTGGATATTGTACCGTTTTGGTGTTGTCTGGTTCCGTATGGATGTTATCGTACAGTATTGTACCGTTTTGGTGTGATATGTTTCTGCATGGATGTTGGTCTACGATATTGCACCGTTTTGGGATAATGTGGTACCGTATGGATATTATACCGTTTTAGTGTTGTATGGTACCATTTGGATGTTGTCGTTCGATATTGTTTCATTTTGGTGTGGTATGATATCGTGTGGATATTGTCGTACGGTATTGTACTGTTTTGGTGCAGTATGCCTCCGTATAGATGTTGTCGTACGGTATTGTACCGTTTTAGTATGGTATGGTTCCGCGTGGATGTTGGCGTACGATATTGCACCGTTTTTTGTTGTGGTATTACCGTATGGATATTGTAGCATTTATGTGTGGTATGGTATCGTGTGGATGTTGTCGTAATATATTGTATCGTTTTGGTGTGGAATCTTACTGTACAGTTGTTTTCGTACAGTATTGTACCGTTTTGGTGTGGTATGATACCGTATTGATGTTGTCGTACAGTATTGTACCGTTTTTGGTTGGTATGGTACAGTATGGATGTTGTCGTACGGTATTGTATCGTTTTGGCGTGGTATGCCTCCGTATGGATATTGTCGTATTATATTGTACCGTTTTGGGTTGGTATGGTACCATATGGATGTTGACGTACGTTATTGTACTATTTTGCTGCGGTATGCCCCCGTATGGATGTTGTACGGTGTTATACCGTTTTGGTGTGATATGGTTCCGCATGGACGTTGGCGTACGATATTTCACCGTTTTGGGTTGGTGTGGAACAGTATGGGTATTGTACCGTTTTGGTATAGTATGATACCGTATTGATGTTGTACAGTATTGTACCGTTATGGTGTGGTATGTTTCGGCATAGATGTTGGCGTACGATATTGCACCGTTTTTGGATGGTGTGGTACCGTATGAATATTGTACCGTTTTGGTCTGGTATGGTACTATTTGGATGTTGTCGTACGGTATTTTTTGTTTTTGTTGTGGTATGATACCATACTGATGTTGTCGTACGGTATTGTACCGTGTTGGTGTGGTATGGTTCCGCATAGATGTTGGCGTACGAAAATGCACCGTTTTGGTTTGGGGTCATACTGTATGGTTATTGTATTATTTTGGTATGATATGGTACATTTTGAATGTTGTCGTACGGTATGGTACCGTTTCGGTGTGACAAGGTTTCGCAAGGATGTTGGCGTACGATATTGCACCGTTTTAGGTTGGGGTGGTGCCGTATGGATATTGTACCATTTTGGTGTGGTATGGTACCATGTGGATGTTGTCATACGATATTCTCCGTTTTGGTGTGGAATCTTATTGTATGGATGTTTTCGTACGCTATTGTACCGTTTTGGTGTGGTATAATACCGTATGTATATTGTCGTACGGTATTGTACCGTTTTTGGTTGGTATGGTACGGTATAGATATTGTCGTACGGTATTGTACTGTTGCGCCGTGGTATGCCACCGTATGGATGTTGTCGTACTATATTGTACCATTTTGGGTTTGTATGGTACCATAGATGTTGACGTACGGTATTATACCGTTTTGGTGCGGTATGCCTCCGTATGGATGTTATCATACGGTGTTCTACCGTTTTGGTGTGGTATGGTTCCGCATGAATGTTGGCGTACGATATTGCACCGTTTTGTGTTGGTGTGGAACCGTAGGGATATTGTACCGTTTTGTTGTGGTATGGTGCCGTATGGATGTTGTCGAACAGTATTGTACCGTTTTGGTTTGGTATGGTTCCGTATGGATGTTGGCGAACGATATTGCACCATTTTGGGTTGGTGTGGTACCATATAGATATTGTATCATTTTGGTGTGGTATGGTACCGTATGGATGTTGTCGTACAGTAATTGTACAGTTTTTGGTGTATGGTTCCATATGGATGTTGTCTTACGGTTTTGTACCGTTTTGGTGTGGTCTGGTACAATTTGGATGTTATCGTACGGTATTGTATCATTTTGGTGTGGTATGATACCGTACAGATATTGTCGGATGGTATTGTGCCGTTTTGGTGTGGTATGCCTCCGTACAGATGTTGTCGTACGATATTGTACCGTTTTGGTGTGGCATGGTGCCGTATGGATGTTAGCGTATGATAATGCCCCATTTTGGGTTAGGGTGGTACCGTATGGATATTATAGCATTTTTGTGTGATGTGATACCTTTTGGATGTTGTCGTGCAGTATTGTATCGTTTTGATGTGTTAAGGTACCATTGGAATGTTCTCGTACGGTTTTGTCGTATGATACTGTACCGTTTTGGTGGGGTATAACTAAGCCTCATCATTTGGCCCGACGGCCCACGGCCCGCCCTTAGCCCGCCCGGCCCATCGGGCTTTTACCCGGCTCGAGCCCGAGAAACGGGCGGGCTAGCCCGGACCGTAGCTTGTAATGGGCGGGCTCGGGCCTATGAATTTTTACTTGGCCCGCCCGTAGGCCCGGCCCGTGAGCCCGCCCGGCATACCCGTCCAAAAGCCCGCCAACGGGCCCGCCCATTAGCCCGAAATCCTAAAAAATCCTTTCTTTTTTCCCTTATTTTAGTTTTGCCCAAGGAAATTTAAGTCCGCCCGTTGGCCCGCCGGCCCGCCAATTGGGGTAGCCCGTGGGCCGGGCTTGGGCTTCAATTTATGGTAGGTGGCCCGGCCCGGCCCGCCCGACCCGCCAAAAAGAAAAAGCCCGGTTGGCTCGGCCCGTGGGCGGGCTTGGGCCGCGACTTGGCGGGCTGGGCCGGCCCGGCCCGGCCCGATGATGACCCTTAGGTATAACTACGTATGGCTGTTGTCGTATGGTACTGTGCCGTTTTCGAGTGGTATCGTACTTTTTGGATGTCGTTGTACGGTATTGTATAGTTTTGGTGTGGTGTGATACGGTACATATGTTGTACGGTGTTGTATCGTTTTGGTATGGTATACCTCCGTATGGATGTTGTTGAACCGTGTTATACAGTTGTGGTGTGGTATGGTACCGTATGAATGTTTTTGTACGGTGTAGTACTGTTTTCGTGTGGTATGCCTCCGTTTAGATGTTGTCGTACAGTCTTGTACCGTTTAGGTTTGGTATGGTTCCGCATGGATGTTGGCGTACGATATTGCACCGTTTTGGGTTGGTGTGGTACCGTATGTATGTTGTATACTTTTTGGTGTTGTATGGTACCGTATGGATGTTGTCGTATGGTTTGTCAGACGGTAATGTACCATTTTGGTTGGATATTGTTACCTTTTGGATGTTATCGTACGTTATTGTTTCGTTTTGGTGTGGTAAAATACCTTTTGAATGTTCTCGTATGATATTGTCGTACGGTACTGTACCGTTTTGGTTGGGTATACCTCTGTATGAATGTTGTCGTACGGTATTGTATCGTTTTGGTGTGGTATGGTACATTTTGGATGTTGTCGTATAGTATTGTACCGTTTTGGTGTGAGATGGTACCATGTGGATATTGTCGTACGGTGTTGTACCGTTTTGGTATTGTATGATTTCACATGGATGTTGAGGTACGATATTGCACTGTTTTGGGTTGGGGTGGTACCGTACGGATATTGTACAATTTTTGTGTGGTTTGGTATCGTATAGATGTTGTCGTACGGTATTGTACCATTTTGTTGTGGAATCTTACTGTATAGACGT
>BPLS01000567.1:0-26065 GCA_019656275.1 Rhododendron kiyosumense
AGTGAACTACTCTCTCTATCTAAATTCATGAATCATCTCGGTCACTGCAGCTTCAATCTCTTTCAACGGCATGTGGCATCTCAAAGTTGTTGAACTGCCAAGCGGAGTCATCTCTGTGCCGATCTCTCTCTATTTAAACTCATGAATCATCTCGGTCGCTGTAGCTTTGTGGGCTCCAAGCATCGGTATTAGGGATATTGGGTCCAAATTTCTTTGTTGGGTCCAAGTTTCTTTGAACTTGCACACCGGGCAAGACATTCTTCTTCTGAGCCATGGATCGATGCACTACAAGACCAAGAAGAAGGAAGTTAGATGCTTGGTGGATTAAACTTAATAGGAAGTGAATGAAAACAAGTGCCCCAGTGAAAGAAAACACTTCTGTACATGCTAACTATGTGTGAGAACTGGGTAGAATATGACATAGAAAATAAGAGAATTTGAACCAAAGGGCGCCAATGGAGCTTGCTAGTAGTGCTTGAGAATACAGAGAAAAACAAGCATTGATACACAATTTCTGCTCAATTAGCTTCTTACCTATTTGCATGAAGACCTGCCAAGTACATGTAACATCACTCCAGATCCTTGAAAAGTTAGGGGTCAACTTCAAAGTAATATCACCATAAGGCTGTTCTTGTTGTACGTCCACAAGCCCATAACTTTTTAAAACCTATCACAGTAATGACCAACTTTTATCACTAGCCAACTTCAAAGTAATATCACATATCTCCAATTCTCATGAAAAAGAACGGGTAGTTTGAAACATGGATATTTCAAGGTGGGACAGCAAGAGCAATCAAATGGATCAAAAAGGATCATGAGTCTCAAAATGTACAGTTTTATCTTGGGGGCAGGGGCGGACGCATGTGAGGGCAAGGGGAGTCACGCGACCCCACTGCCCTCCAAACTACCTCACGATGGCTATATATATTTGGGACATTTTAGTAAATTTGCCCCAAGTACTACAACAATAATTCAATTATTGCCCTCACCATATTCGTTGCCCCAAGGGCAACATTGACACACGATTCTTCTCTCTCCGGACACAGCTTTCTCTCAAAAATCAAGTGTTCCAAATTACAATCCGTTTGGATGGATGAGAAGATTTTATTTTATTTATCATTTAATTCTAAAGGGTCATAATTAAATTTTGATTATAGGGCTCTCATTAATTAGCCCTAAGAAAATCATAGAATCAAATATCTTTTAGGACTAACCAACGAGAGCCTTAAAGTCAAAATTTAATTATGACCCTTTAGAATTTAATGATCAGAAAAATAAAATCTTCTCACCCATTCAAACGGATTGAAATTTGGAACACTTAATTTTTCAACATGTAGTTTATATATTAAAAAATATGGTTAAAAAATTAAGTGTTCCAAATTTCAATTCGTTTGAACCGATAGAAAGATTTTAGTTTTCTGATCATTTTATCCTAAATTGTCATAATTAAATTTTGACTATAGGACTCTCGTTAATTAATCCTAAGAAAATCGTAAAATTAAATATCTCTTAGGACTAACCAACGAGAGTTCTACGGTCAAAATTTAATTATGACCCTTTAGAATTAAATGATCAGAAAAATAAAATCTTCCCATCCATTGAAACAGATTGAAATTCTAATGGGTTAGTTGTTAGCGGTAACAACAGGAGTCGAGCACAACAAAGTGGGACGAAGAAAGTGTAAAATTTGACCCCAGTGCTATGAATTTCTGGGTCCGCCACTGCTTGGGGGGTATCAACTCAAAAATATCCTTTCCCAAGTACTTGGGCAACCATATCCTTTTTTTGCTTAGCGAGTTCCTCTCTCGATATATCCTTTTCGAGCTAATAAAATTCTCTTTGCCGAGCAAAAAAAGTACTCGGGCAACCATATTCTGCCATTCCACTCGATGAATGGCCAGCGAGGAGTAAAAAGATTATTACCATGAGCAGAATGCTTTGATCAGTCCGCACCAGAATAGATGTACATCATAACTGATGAAAACATTTTCAAGTACTCTCCTATTAGAAGTTTCACGGTCAGTAGAAACCCAAGCTGCAGTATAAACTAACTGTACAAGTTCTTGCAAACCATTCATATAGACCGACAAAATGGTATCAATTTACAAAGATTACCAACACATTAAACCATTCATATAGACCGTCTCTTCTATTGATTGTTATTTCTTTAGGCCGAGTATGACAACTTAACATCAAGCTCATTAATCTGGATGCATTCTAAAAAGAGGCAAAAAGAAGCTATAAGTACATATGGTATTGGGGGCTTTTGAGCAATTGAATGCATACTATACTGCTTCAAGCAGGAAGCTGATTTTCAGCTTTCTAGGGAAGAGGTGGTCGACAAACATGCATCCAATGTACGGGGGACTTTCGGGTATCTTGATCCAAAATATATTTCGACGCGGACTTTCACTAAGAAAAGTGATGTTTACAGCTTTGAGTGTTGCTCTTTGAACTCATTGCACGCAGAAATCCTCAACAGGGTCTGATGGAGTACGTTGAACTTGTATGATTTCTCTCCCTCTTTATGGAAATTAAGCCAATTATAGTCCAAAAGAACTTTACAAAATATGGCTGGCAAATAGGTAGCCTTTTAGTGATGGAAACACAATAAAACTTTGGAACTAGTAAGTTCATTGCCTGTTGTTAACAACTCCAATTTAGGATTTTTCATATTTTCGAATTAGGGGTTTCTCAAATTTTCGAATTAGATTTTTTTTTTTTTTTTGCAGCAAAACAATTTAGGGTTTCTCAAATTGAAACCCTCTAATTGATGAGGATGAGGAGTAAATAGTGGGGTAATCTATCTTTCTGAAACAAGGAGAGAGAGAGACCTTCGTGGTGGGGTAACTACTCTGAAATCGGTGGTGGTGATGGTCGACGAAGGTGGGGGACCTCCGGGGTTGGGTTGTGGTGGTCACCGGTGGAGTACCTGTGGTCGAACTCGGTGGTGGTGGCAGTCGCGCCCTCTCTATCTCTTCTCTGAAAATTTTGAGCGTCAATGGAGGAAGAAGGGGAAAGGGGCTGGGGTTCGTTGTTCGCGACCTGGTTTTTTTTTTTTTTTAAAAATACAAAACAAACGACATCGTTTTGGTCATGACGTTAACGGTTGTGTGAAATGTTGTGTGTCCATGCGTTTTTTTTTTTTGTTTTGAAGGATCGTGTCCATGCGTTGTGTTAGTAGCATTTTCCTAGAACTAAAAGGAAAACAGGGGCAGGTGGTAGTGGGACAACGTAAGCCAATAATTGTGTTTAAGTCCACAGAAACCCTACACAACCAAGCCAATCCACCATTCCACCCTCGAGCGACGGCCACCTTTGTGGTGGATCGAAAAAGGTAGATTCAACCACGGATTCTCTCTCTCTCTCTCTCTCTCTCTCTCTCTCTCTCTCAAATGGAGACCTCTTACAGGACGACGACGACGAGACCAAACGCTCACCATCACACCCTCACCCGTAGAAACTCAATCGCCACGTCGGTTATCGTCCCGGGAAAGCTCACCCTCCCGCCAAAGCTGCCCCACCACTCCTCCGCCAGCTTCCCCGCCTCCACCGCCGGCTACGGCAGCGGCGGCTCCTCCTCGTCATCAACTACATCTTCGTCGCAGTCGTTCCCAGCCGTCGATTTCGAGCTCATCTCGATCAAGCCCCTTTCTTACACCTCGCTCAAGGACCTCCTCCCCTCTCCCGCCGTCCAATCCCCAACCTCTTCAGCTCCCACCGCCGCTACCGCAGGCGGTGGGTCCGGGTACGAGATCTCCATTCGCAACCGGCTCGTGAAGCAGGCCGCCTGGGCCTACCTCCAGCCCATGTCCACCTCGCCCGATTCCTCCTCTGCCGGCCGCCACCTCCTTCACCGCATCTGGGCCAGAATCTCCGATTTTCTCCGGTTTTTCTCTCGGGCCTTGACCCAAGCCTTCGATCGGGTTCTCCGAGCAGTTATCGGGAGCTCAAGATAACAGCAACAGTAAAACGGTAACGGTAACGGCGCTTGTTACTGTGTCTCTAGAATCTACATTTTGTTTCCATAGACGGGTTTATTTTTTTTATGTGGTTTCTTTCTCTTCGTGAGTCAGTCAGGAAATGATGAGTGTATAAATTAGAAACGCAAAGGGGCAATATAGTGATATACTAATCTGCAGAGACGAGATGACATGGAAAAGAATTGGTGCATTGGATATTTTGGGGAAAATGACTTTTTTCAATATAGCGCCATTTCTAATGCCGGGTAGTTTGTTTGATTGTTCTCAAGTATTCGGTCCTTGTGAACGTGAGCCACCGCGTCTGGATTTGTCTCACCAAACAGCTCTCACGAGGTAGTGTTGGCCAGCATCGAACAGAATATTGCTGCTGCTGCTTTTTTTTTTTTGATGGGGGAGGGCGGAGGAGCCGGTGAAGTGGACTGTTGATTTCCACTCTTCTGCTTGCATTAGCTTAAGCCATCTAATTAGACTTCCAGGACACAAGGTTGAAAATGTTGACTTATTTCCAATAGAGACCAGAAAGACGTTTGTGGTTGTAGTCATACTTTTCCGTTTAATAGAGTTGTATGTTCGAATGAATGAATGAATGAAGAGATTCACATGGATACTTTTGGTGGGTTTGGATTGAAAATTCAGTAACTTATTTTTTTGTGTTTATTTGAATTTGTTTATTTTGAATCAAATTTTTGTAACTAATTGATTCGTTTCGACGAAAGGAATCAAAAAAGTAAAAAAATTTGATTGAAACTCATAATTTTTTGAATAAAGACAAAAACAAATCAAAAAAATAATTTTTTTTTACTTATTGTTGTCTTTTTAAAAAAAAAAAAACTAGTATGAGTTTCGATCAAAATTTTATACTTTTCCGATTCCTCTTACCGAGACGAATTAATAAATCATAAAAGTTTGATGCAAAATTAACAAATGCGAATTTTTTTTTGAATAATAACAAAAAATAAGTTAATATTACCTTATCAAAAAAAAAAGTTACTATTACACTTTTAAAGTCAAATCTACCCATTGTATAGAGGTTCTGTACTCAACAATTCGTTTTCCCAAAGCTATAAGAGCTTCTAGTCCTCTTCCTTCTCTTGCTGAGCAAAAAATAAAAAAGCGTACGTTGAGACTTAATTAAGATGCAATTGCAAGGTAAGATTTGGTTATTTGGATACTGTCAGTTTTCAACCCTGCTGTGAGCAGAAGCCTTGTCTATTAGTATGACTTTGAGCTGTAAGTAGAGCTTGTTTGTCGCTATAAACTCTTAATCGAAGTCGCTTCTCGCCACAAGAGCAACTCCAAGTTGCTAGCCCTCTGATCAGTTGGGCGATTGCAACTCTACATGTAATGATATTTTTCGGCTCCTGGTCTAATTCTTTCGAAGTCATTGGATCATTTTCTTGTTCAAGAATCTCTTCCTTTCTTTCAGTCTGTTCTGATTTTCCCTCAAGGACTCCATTTGTCATTTTGCGTCAGCTACATGGTGTCCATTGAGAGTTTCCGGTTGAGAGGCATTGACGGATTTTTTGAATTTTGGAGTACTTCGATCAGTGGGAAAACATTGGACCTGGATTTTGGGTTGAGCAAGGCTACAGTTCCCGACCAGGAACTCCCGACGCCGCACCGGGCCCATTCCGGCCACCAGACGGATGATCGGATCCGACCAAAAATTCTATAAAAAAAAAACCGAGTGGGTCTTCGCGAGAATCAATGGCATCCGATGTGTGTAAGTGGCCGATCCAAACACTCCATATTTTGTAGGTTTTTTTTTTAGAATTTTTGGTCGGATCTAATCATCCATCCAGTGGCCGGAATGAGCCTGGCGCGGCGTCGGGATTTCGGTCGGGAACTGTAGCCTTGCTCTTTTGGGTTTGAGTAGTTGGTACTTTCAACTTTTTGATTTTGCTTTTTCTTTTAGGATAAAGGATTGATGTGGACACTTTCCCGAAAGGGCATCGCTACACAGACATTCTCACCACATGTTTCTTCTTTATGAACCGAAATCGTAGCTACTCCCATAGCTAGGAATATCGCCACACAATAATAGTTGTTATTGAATAGAGTTGCCACTTAGTTTATTAAAACTAAGAAAATAGGTAGAGATTCCGGGTACGGGAGCCAATAGTACGGTAAGGGGAAGGTATTAGGCACCCCTTTTCGCTCGGACACAAGACCGGCCCAAAATCGTTCAACATAAACCTAATGTTTGCTTTTTTTAATTTCACAAATAAATTGATTATTTAAGCCTTTAAACAGTTAATGGATGACTCAGAACAATAAATAAACGAAAGCAGAAAGCTGTTCAAGCGAATGAATTTTGCGGCCAGCGAATGGATTACGCAGCCGAGGAATCCCACTGGTTTGACATACCGTCCATGGGAACAAAGTCTCAGTCAGTGTTCTTCCTCACACTGAATAGAAAACTTAGAATAATAAAATAAAGAATTAGAATAATAACGAACAGAAATTAACCAAAACAAAGGCCATGTAGCCTTACCACCTTGATCTCTCAAAGATTGATTGCTCAGATTATGATTGATTGTTGGTTGATTGCGATGATTGACTAACGAAAATCCTAAGAAACTAAGTGGGTTCTTTGGAGGTTTGCTCTCTCAGATGTGGCTACTCACAAGACATTAGGGCTTTTGTAGAGTATCGATAGGAGATGATTTCTGTAGAATTTGGGGGCGGATCATGGAGTGGAGAGATGTGTATTTCGGAGCTCTAAAGGACTCCTATTTACAAGGTTTCGAATAGCTGATTAAACGGACAAGATTAACCCAATTGATATGGAAGTTTAGGGCTTTAAGACCTCTATGGTAAGGGTATTCATAGCCCCAAAGTAATGGCTTGTGGCTGCTAGGATTTGGGCAAACGGATCGAAAAGCTGTTGAACATTTCAGAATCTGGAAAACATTTATTTACCAGCCGCTTAATGGATGTCTCGGCCGCTCAATGGATTTCACGGTCGCGGAAACGATTTCCTTAAAAGAGACCAAACTTCGCAGGCTTGCTCCGGACACTCCCAAACTCGGTTTTGCATATTCTTTAGACCGTTGGAAAGCTTACTGAGTCTACTTTATAACCCAAGTGGTGTGGATCAAAAAATTTTTGTACATCAAAAGATATGACAATTTTACCCTTAGTGAGTCAGAAAATGAATCGCTTTGGTAAAATTCTCGCATCTCCCTCGTTCCAAATTGGATTAAGGCTTATTATATATCAATAAAGAAGGTTTTGAAAGTACTACAAGATGGTGGGCTCCAACCATAAAAATAAGGATGTTTGATTTATGAAAAATGGGCTGAAAGTAGACTTAATTGAAGATCGACGGTGCTACTAAGGCTAAAACACGTGTCCACACATTTCTATCAACTCTAAGCATCATTTGGCATTCAAACCCCTTGTTCCATAGTGCTCCTTCATCCCTTAAGAGTTCCACAAAATTCCTAAGGCTTTCATGAGGTCAACCACAACAACTGGAAACCTGCTCATCATCGGGATCGTTCCCAATGTGGGACTTAAAATATTTGTCAAGCCAAATTGGAGTGTCTATAGATGCCCCTCTTTGACTGAGCTTGGATAGGTCGCGAGGCGTATTTAAGTAAGAGTCAAAGCGGTAAAACAACTCAATTTGGCCAAACAACTATCTCAAGAGTTTTTAAAAACATTTTTAGTTATGGTCGAGTTGGGTAGCTGCCTACGTATTCCACAAGGGAAATTTAGACCAATCGTAGTTTAGGGCAATCAAGTGATATGAAAAAGTGCAAAGCTTTGAGAAAAGAAATTGGCCACTAAGCCTTACCAAGCCTTCAAGCGGTGTACCTAAGGTGCGAGCCAGAACTCGGGGCAGGGGAATCCTTTCGACTGTTCAAGGTAAGTCACTGTACGATAGGTTAATCTCACTTGAGAAAGGAGACAGAGCCAATCACCTTCTTCGACCATCCTTACTTGGACCGAATGAATTCCAGCTAGGTAGCTTATCCTTGCGAATAAGCTAGATGAAATTGATGTAATTAGGGTGGAGCTGCTGGGAATGAGCACAGAGCTGCCTCGTAGTTGGGGTTTCTACGTGCCTTAGGAAATTTTCAGTGCCTCCTTTGGAAAATTCTTATTGATGTCAAGGAGGTTTTCATCGCATCCACTAACAGGATGATCCACATGCACGTCTTAGGAGATTTCCATCTCCTCCTTCTACAAATTCAACTTGGTGTCAAGGCGATTTCCATCGCCTCCCCTGACAGGGTGATCCACATGCACACCTCAGGACGTTTTCTCTACTAGTGGTACTTGGTATAAGGTTTCCTTTTTGGGTTGATCTTATTAGGAGACATCAAGCTCGGTTACACAGGTGTTTAAGATGGTTTGTGCATCATGTGGGAGAGGCACCTAATGCTCTTGTTATATTGGGGCTCCCCAATCCACTGTTGTCTGGCCACTCGAAATTCTGATTTTTCAGTCAACACAAGCAAGTTCACGGGGCAGAGTTGTCTTTTGGATGTATACTTAGTCTTTCTTATCTTGTCCTATTTTGATGTTTGTTTTCCTTCCCTCTTAATAGATGGATTGGAAACATTGTGTCTTCTTAGATTCTTGTAGCCATTCCATTTTTTTTTTTTTTGTTTTTATATTTTCTTTTCCTCCTAAGATATGCCCTTTATAGACTATATATTCAATTACCATTTTTTTTTCAATTTCAAGTTGATTTACCCACACACAAAAAAAAAATACATGGTCCTCACTAAAAAATGGCGTAGTTTGTTTCAATTATTGAGTTGCTCTTCGTTACCTCAAATATCCTTGCTCCTAGTTGAGGTTTTAACTTGCTCTTTATATGTCGGAGAATGTTGATATAAATAAGGCTTGGTCTGAATCAATATTATATGTGGTCCAAAACTATATTCTATGAAGTTTGATTACTATTAACTTGCTCTTTATACCTCGGAGAATGTTGGCTCACCTTACTTTCCACACTACATAGTTGACAGAAAACATGACTTGGCCTAGTTAAATAATATATATGGTCCAAACATATATTTCATGGCATCTTATTGAAATATTAACTTGGTCTTTGACCTCAGAGAATGTTGGCTCACCTAATATATAGGGTTTGCAACTAATGTTTAGGGTTTATGGGTTTAGGGTTTTGTAGACACTCTAATCTGGGCTTTCCAGATTAGTTTACTTACAGTATTTGATTCTTCAATGTTGAAATAGATCAAGAACGCCCAGAGAATGATGGTATGATTGAGCTTTAAGTGTTCGATACCCTGTTATACCCAGCCAATTTCAAAAAGCCAGAAAGCCTACCTGCACACGTTGGTCTAAAACCAGCAACGCGCTAGTCCAAATGCCACGTGTTGGTCATCGGTCAGTTTTGACCATTGCCCTGGTGTTGTTTGGACCCGCGTGCTCAGGAAATACACCCGCGCGTGCTAGTAAACCCCTCGTCCCATCACCTTTTCCCAGCCATGATCATAGGACTTTTGGGGCTTCTTTGACCCTGTTTATTCGTCTGAGGGGTGATCTCAGGGTAGAGGATATTACCCTACCCCCTCTCTCACACCTCCCATCACCTTTCCCTTTCATTTAATGAGAAGGAAGCCTTTCCCTCCAAGCCAAACCAGTTGGTTGCTCTCCTTTATCCCCTACAAATACCCCCATGCACCACATGCCAAAGGGTTACAAAAAAAAGTGTTACCAAGTTACACACTCTCCACTAATTCCAAGCTTCTTATTCATCTCTTTCTTGCAAAAGAAAGCCATTAACAAGCTCCACACTTGCTCTCCATGCAGAAACGCCATCATCCATCAGACACCATCATCCCACCTTCAAGCTCAAATTCAATCATTCTATTCAAACCCTAAAACCAAAGGTATAACACCTTTGTACTACATTCTATTTCGATCCCTGAGGGGGTTGGCAGGATCAAGGCTGATAATCAATACCAAGTCCTGGCCCCTAAAGCTAGCAAGATTTCAAAAACCATGTTGCAGGTTACCAGCGTGCGCCAATCCATAGCATGCGTGTGCCACTTTGTGGCTGCGCGCGCAGATCTTGTGCGGGGACTGGAACCCTATTATTTCTTGTTCTCCTTTGCATATACACCACTGCAAGAATGCTAAAAATCAGTTTACCGCTTTCCATTGTTAAAACTGTTAGTTTTATTTCAACATGCATACATGTTGCAATGGAATACCTCTGGGGCCTTTCTGGACATGTGCCAGAACCCAAAAAAATGTAGAAGTGGTCTACCCGCGCACTTAGGTCTAGTCTCGACCAATGGCTGGCCTTTGCATGGGTAACTAGGCTTTGGCCTCTGTTTTTGTCCCTACACTGTTTATGGGGTATTTTATTCATTAGGTGGCTTGGTAGCCCATTCAAACTGTCCATAACTGTATATTAATTGCCTACAAACTGTGTGGTTTGTCCTGGGTATGCACTGGTCATTTTCAGAGCCCATAGGGTTAAAAGTAAGAGCTATGGGTTTAAGCATACTGGCGCTCGCGTGTTATGGTGTTGCGCGTGCAGGTCAGACCTATATGCAGTGACTTTATTAGTGCATGTTGGTTTCCTCCTGCGCATGACACTCCAAAACAGTGCTTTGCAGTCTATTTATGCTCCCATAGAAGTCTGCTTTCATCCTATTCTAACTGTTTCAAGAAGCAAGCATGCCATTCTGTCACATCCTGCAAACTTGTTACAGTCTTAAACCCCCTTAAACTGTTCCTCCGCCCTAACTGGCTAAAATTGATTAGTGAGAGAATCACAAACGTTTTACAAATGCCCGAGTAGAGATCGATCTCCGGATTGGGCCAGAGGGGTGCCTTTAAACTCTTCCCCTCTCATAACCTGGCTCTCGAACCTTAGATATCAAGGTGATAATAGACCAGTCTACAAGCCTTTTTCAAATCAAACAACGTGGCAAACGTTTCAAGTTTGGTTCCTTGGGTGGCAAACCTTCAAACCCAAGTGGCAACTCTGAATTGAGCATTTCGCTGCGCTTCCAAAAAAAGGCACACCCGCTTATTGCGATCAATTTTTGGGGTGTGTGCCCGCAGTGACGACTCTGCTAAGGAATAACATGTACATCAAGGCACAACAGCCCAAGCAAAAGCATATCTACGAGGCACATCCGCCCAAAAGTCAAAAAAGGGCGCACAGGCCCAGTACTACTACTATGTCAACTAGGGCACGGTGGACCGCTACTAAGTCCATCTACGTGGGCACGCAGCCCCAAATCAAAACCAAAAGACAGCAAAGTAAATGAGGTTTAGTGGTAGTCCTCAGTCGTCAAACTCCTCATCATCATCATCGTCGTCCTCCTCCTCCTTGTCTTCCGGCTCTCTTAAGTCCTTCTTATACCCAAGGTCGTCGGCGATGTCATCAGAGCCGCTGATGAAAGGCGAGCGCTCCTTATCCTCGTCCTTTTCTCCCTCCTCTTAAAAATTTGAGGCGCTAACACCTTTCTCTTCTTCTGAGCTGGCTGCGGCTGGCGTGGTCTCCCTCGCAACTTCATATGGTACCTCTCCTCTGTGCGGGCCACACTCTCTGCAGCTCTCTGCACGCTTCCATTTGTTGGTCATATAGTGCTTGTCTATCTCTGAGCTGAGGCTAGAGTGGCAAATGTGCTAGGCATTGTCTTCTTTGCCTTCGAAGGAGGGCCCCGTACCGTCTTTTGCCTAGGAGCCGCCCTGCCTTGTGCCTGCATTGTCAATTTTTATATTATACATTATGCATATTGTATATATCAAATGTTGAAAGCAGGGACTATCTATCAAATATCAAGAGCAGGGCTATCAAGCATATTGTGTATCGAGAGCAAGGATGTCTAGTATTGAAAGTAAGAATTGAACAAGTCTCTGGGATTATACCTGAGGTCTCGCCATTGCTGGTGTTGGAGCTTGAGCTACCACTGGAGGGTAATGCAACAACAAGGGAGTGTAGCTTGCTATCTTATGAAACTTTTTCTCCATTGCGAGCATCAAGTGCACGGCCTCCTCCACCCACTCTGTTGGCACCTAAAATACATTTATGGGAATTCAGAATATAGTTCAAGTATAGTGCAAAGGAAGGAAATGGTGCAAACCGAAGCTATATCTTACCGAGTCGGTAATCCGCGCAGGCTCTATCCTAGACGGCGAAAACTGAACAGTGGTAGCCTCTCTCAGCGCGTCAAGACCTCTAAGGTCCAAGAAAGTAATGGCAGCCCTCCTGGCGCTGCACCACTAGCCCTTTGCCTAGGGTGAACCGCCTCTCCACTTGGCCTCGTGGCCACCTATCGCCTCTCAAGCCCCGACGCCAGGGCCTCGGACTCCGCCGCTCTATAATCCATCACTCCAAGTGGTCTCGCCAAGTACTGCCTCTAGTAAATGGCGTAATCATGCTCAGGTCTCAAGAAAGCCAAAAGGTCAGTCGCTGGTGTCGTAAATCTCTATAGCTCTGCTAGCGTGTACCTGTCTGTGTGCGAAGCACGAGGCAAAAACGGTCCTGAAACCTGAAACTCAGGCCTACCAAGTGACTATCGCGTCACACGATCACCCAAGTACCACTGCAACCCAAAAGTTGACTCCAGCAGCACCTTTCTCGCCATCACCACCATGCTCCACACCACGAACTCTGATTCAGGCACTGTTCCGCCCCACGGGTTCCATTTCACCTACAGCACAATCAATAATTCAAGACAAAGGATATCAGTGACAACGTTAAAGCATTTCAAGGCAAAGTCTACTAGCAGAATTTCTATTTACCTGGGTACTTAACAGCTCGTCAAGGCAGATTCTAAAGGCATGGAGACTCCCCTTTGACTTCTTCTTGCCTTTATGCGAGGGATCCCAGATTAGTGCACGCAGGAGAGTCCTCAAGTTAGGGCACTTGTTCTCCAGTGGGAACATCTTCAAAACCTTGTAGGCCCATAGCTGCACGTTTTTCAAATAATCAAAGCATCAGAGGATAGTTTATACAATTCAAGGGTGCAAGTGTGTATTGAAATTGAACTACAAGTTTGAAGTTATACCTCCCACACCCGCTAATAGCTGGCAACTGCTTTCTTGATTCTCGTAAAGTCCCCCATGATGCCGTTGCATGTGCCTAGAGCCGCTCCTCCCCAATCAAACTGTGAGGCCGTGCTAAGGTCTCGCAAGGCTGATAAGTAGAACAAGTGCACCCTGTTACGCCTATTCAAGTACAAGGAAGCACTGAACAAATACAAGTAGGCCCTCGCCATCTGCTCCTCCTCTTGTTGAGTAGTCAGGATATTCTTCAGATACTCCTTGAACTGGTTGTACTTCACCATCTCCTCATCCCGGTCAGGCACCCGTCCCAGGAACCACTTTAGGGCTGCCTCGTCTCTGTAAATCCCCGTGTCAAATTGGATAGGCTCGCCTCCAACCCTCAAGCCCGTGATGGCCGCGAAGTCTAACGGAGTCACTGTCTTCTCTCCCACTGAAAAGTGGAAGGTGTTGGATGTATCGTGCCACCTCTCTGCTAGAGCTGTCAAGACAATGTGGTCGTTCTTTTGCATCAGTGTTGGGATGAACTGACCAAACCCTGCCTCGTCCACCAACCGCCTGACCCGCTCGGGCAACCCTCTGTATAGTGCGAGTGAGCTTGCTGCTCCTCCATGCCCGCGCGAGATGGCACTCTTCCTCTGTTCAAGACAACACCAAGAAAAAGGGAACAACAATGAAACCAAGAGATCCTCATATAAAACCAAGATATAGCTTATCAAGAGATCCTCATATAATTTCTCATCTACATAAATGAAAAAGGGGAAGGACATTGCCATTCACCTTTTCTCTATTTTGATAAATATAGGAATCATGTAGATAGGCCCTACAAAATGGTTCTACAAACCACGGTTACTATCATTTTCCAACTCTAATCCCACTTTACTAAGCACAATTACTTTTGCAATATCACACAATACCAACATACATAAAAACGTGGAAGCCAATATTATAAGGAAAAGAGTTTCTAAATAACTTAAAATACCTTTGGAGGTTGCCTCGCTATGAGACAAAAATAGAAACAGAAGTAACAGTCCAATGTTATTATGGTGCCTCATTATGACATAGTTCACTCAAAGAACGTGGGCTTACAAGTTTCGCTAGCTTTTGGTTCATTGACGTTGATCCTATGCATCAACACATTGGGACATGACATGGAAAACTTAGTGACCAACGAAATATATTTTAGAATGCACATTTCGAAATATAACACACAAATTTGGAGGCGTTAAATTTGTTAATCCTTCAAACTTTTACAAGAGTTAAAACGAGAATCCAACCAACAAAAAACAGATGTGAATCACCTAATTCAACAAGTTAGCTAGAATAACTCCATGAAGCAATAATAAAAAATCAAGCTTGGAACAAAAAGATCCACTGAAGAAGTCATTTTGAACTCTAATTGTTCAATGAAATGCATTCCCTTGGGAATTAAGCTAAATATCAGAACGGTTTTGATTGGTTTCCAATTCATGTCATCCATTGTCCCAAAAGAAAATGAAACCTTAGTCGCACAAAGTGGGAGCGGGAGCGAGAGCGAGGGAATACAGAAGCTCCCACGGTTGGGAGCGTGTACATATATGTTATGAAAATAATGTAGCATAGAGTATTAACTTTTAAAAGTACAATCGTTTTAGGAAGTAAAAATATGAGTCAAGTCTTCCATAAGTGTAAGAAATGGGCTAGTGTTAGATATCATAACTTGGGCTAGATATATGAATTCATCAAAGACCAATTAATAAAGCCAAGTGATAAATTCCTATTTTTTTTATACAAAGATCAAACAAAAGCTCTCATCTTTGTCAGGAGCAAGCTCCCATCTCAATGGGAGCAGGCTCCCATTAAGCTCCTTAGTTGGGAGAGCCAATGGGCACCATGACACAGAATGGTCACCAGAACAATAGAAATCATTTGACAAGATGGGCACAATCTATAAACTTACTATATTTAGGAAACCAGAAGATGGGATGAATTTTGAACAAATGGTGCAGCATCCCAAAAACACTATGGCTGAATAAAAGCTATAAGTGGACATATTTAAATATGCCTACTGACTTTGCAAATGCACGCTTGCAATATGAACTCAGAATTTATAACTGAAAAACAAAAAAACAAAAAATGCAGGCATTATATTTTTCTACCTGAATGGACAAAAGTTGGAGGACTTTATTGAGAACCCTGAACCGATGAGTAGCAAACGCACTATTTGCAGGAAGTTTATTCACTCTCTTCATTTCTTCATCCACTGCTGCCTTCTTATCTAGACTTGTATTCCCTCCATTGCTTCGTATATCTTCCGACGTAGAAGAATATTACCCCAAGCGTAGGGTTAAAATATCGATGAAGCAAAATAATCCGGAGAAGTCCGGGATCGTACCCAAGGGAATTAGTTTATGGCTCGCCTCGGATTTGTAGATGCAAGTAGGGTTTTCGGCTTTTAGCCAGTCAACTTGGTTTTACTTTGAACGGTGGAATTAAAATGGCTAAATTAAGTACGAATAAACTAGGAAAAAGATAGGTTAGGTCTAGGAATCCTAGCACTCATGACTTGGGCTAAATCACATTTTTTTTTACCAATTCACGCGATTTAAAATACACAATTGTAGGTATCAAAACCGGGAAAAAGAGATCCGATTATCAAGCTAGCTCTAGAACTCATTTGGTAAACACCTCGAGCGACAGAGCTCTAAGCATCATGTGTGGTAGGTAGGAGAAGCTCCTACCTACACATGATCAAAGAGGTTAACACCTCGGTAATTCCCCAAATGAATCCGAACCCCACATTAATTTTCAAATCTAGAAATTTAAGCATTATTGGTGAAAAAGAACGCAATTTTCGCCCAAGCCACGGGATGCTAATCATCCCATGACCCAACCCTTGAAACTACTCACGCATATCTACGAAGATAAGAGCAAGCGAAAATTGACTAAGCATAATTGAAAAGACAAGATTAGAAATAAAATGGATCAAACGATAGATCGGAAGAAGAGTAACAACTTTAATTAAGACAAAAATATCAAAAACTAACAATTAAAGACAGAAATTGAAATATTCAAAGCTGGAAATTTAAGAACACTCAAGAACAATTTGAATCTAATCCTAGATCTAGAAAAGATGGGTACATTTCTGTCCAAATCGTGCAAAGGTGACATAACGAGGTATTTATACCGGCCCTGTTTCGCGCACAGAATATCCCAAAAGATGCTCTGAAGATTCGCCCCTAAGGCCCTCGGCATCGATGGCAAAGTGCTTAAACTGGGCCACTATTAGCCTCGGCATCGATGGAAAGAATTATATCCCATCTATGCCGAGGTCAATAAGGAACTGGTGCACTAATGGGCTCGGCATCGATGTCAAATTTGGCATCCCATCGATGCCTAAGCTGGTAAGGGTTTTGGGGCACTAATGGCCTTGGCATCGATGTCAAATTTGGCATCCCATCGATGCTGAGCTCAATAGTGGAGCTGTGCCTTGATCTTGCCTTGGCCATGCTCGAGCGTCGCCTGGTCTTGCCTTGGCTCTGCCTGAGCTGCGCCTTGGCCGTCGGGCAACTTCAGGCCATGACATGCCTTAAGCCTTTAAAGCTCCTTATTAAGCGATTCTCCTACAAAACAAAACAAACAAACTCTACGAGACAACTAAGTTAAAAACAACTAATTAATGAGTAAATTAAACTAAACCTAGACACTAGCGCGCCCTTTCATTACATTTCTGGGTGCTTATCACGCCCCCCAACTTAAGGTTTGCTAGTCCCTAGCAAATAACATACGAAAAATATCAAACTAGAACTATGCAATCCTTCCGTATTCACAACTTAGAACATGCTCAACATTACCAACTAGCAAGAGTTCAACAATCCGGCTTTTTATTTCATTTCTACAATTCACAATATCAGCATCCAACTAAACAAGCTAAGTATCAAGCAAGTCTAAGAGCAAGCTAAAAAGGTTTGTGTCCTCGAACAATGGGAGGATACGGGACACAAAACTTGCGAGTTCAGACTAAACCATATCCACCAGTGAAGTGTTTGACAAACAGGCAATAGTGAACAAGAAATACTATGCCTCAAGAAACTACAGCACTTTATTCAACAGAATTAAACACAAGCAGATGAAATTTGGATAACGAAAGGAAAGCATGCCATTAACTAATTATGCAACCATCAGATAGTCAATCATAAAGGAATCCAGGCGCACAAAAGATCAACTAAGGACTTTTTCAGCTTGTAATGACCTTGGTTACAAAGGGAAGGGACTACAAAATAGTGTAGTGGCCATCTGCTAGCATGGTTCATCTACCCTTTGGCCATTACCGACTCTAAACTACCCAAGATATGACCACACACCGGCCAAGCACCAAACAAGGTTACGAAGAAGGAATAAAGAAAAACTACGAAATAAGGCCTACTAAAACTACTACCACCGACTCTATCACATCTAGTCACCATCCTCATCCGGCTTCTCATGATATTGAGCCTTGAGCTTCCCCTTTCCATCGTATTCTTTCTCATCCAAAATGAATTCATAAGTCAAACCAATTTTCTTATCAAAGTATTCAACCCTCTTTTGAATTCGCTTTTGCTCTTTCATAGCATTTCTTTGATTTCTTTTCTTTGAAGAATAGGGTTATTTGAGGTGAGATTAGTAGGGAGAGAGATTGATGAGCCAATTTTGGGGCTCTTTGGAGAGGGAGATGAAAATTTGGGGCTTTAACTTTTGTAGTGAGAGAGGAAAGATAGGGAATCATGTATCAATATTTTTTGCCATTTCGCATTTCAACCACTTCTATCACATTCACACCACCCCCAAATCTCCTTGAATCATTGAAAATCATTATCAAGCAACCCTCCAAACATCCGGCCACCTAGGTTAAAGCAAAGAATGGGAAACAGACTAGGATGCAAAATAGGACCAAGTGACTCATTTGTGGTATGATCATGCAAAGAATGCCTTGTATCCTTTCCTAAGTGCGCTTTGGATTCCAAAATAATTGAAAATCGACATTTAAACACAACTAGTCATGGACATGCGATTATTCTCCTAACTACAGGCATTTTATTGGAAAGGTGGGGATATGGGTCAAAACTTGCTCAAAAACTTACTCAAACTTAACCAATTCAACTTTCAACTAAGCATGCAAATCGAGAAGCACAAAATTTCTTAGGATTGCTACGAACTCTTGCCAACTAAAAATGATTGAGCATGCAACAAGTCATGAACAAAACTAAAAACCATGACAAAAGGAAAGATTTGCAAGTAAAAACCTTTTATTTATTTTTGAAATTTTTGAATTTTCTCATTTTTTTTGGATTTTTACAATTTTCAAATGTTTTTGGATTTTCAAATTTAACACAAATCACACAAATGCAAACAGAATGCAACACAAAAAGAACAAAAAGCAAACAAATAGCACATAAGCTAACCCCTCCCCCCAACTTAAAGCGATGCTATGCCCTCATAGCATTAAGAACAAAGCTAAGAGAAGAAGGTGTGCGAATGTACCGTCCAAGGGGAATGTCAACCCCCAAATACCTCGACCAAGTTGGAGGATTTTATGCCAATGTTTTGCTCCAGCCAGATTAGACGCTTCCGGGGTTCACTCCTTCGGTTCTACCAACTCGGAACCATAGCTAGTCACACAGGGCCATATCCAAAGCTTTATCCGACTAACAACCGCGGCGCCTAGCCACACCCATGCTTAGGGCTCCTGAATGCCTCACTCACTCCGGCTTTAGACCCAATCCACCAAGGCTGGTGTGGTAGCACATAAACCCTGCAGAAGACTTAAGAGAACGACCTTCCACAAAACAATTGACATTAGAACCACCGGCCCATGTTATCCGGCTTCAAACTAAACCAAAACGAAAAGACAGAAAATAACAGAACATAAAGAACATGCAAAGACAAATCAAAACATGCAAAATAGAATGAAATGCACCACCCGATCATCACGCGATCACACGAGTCATACTTTTCTTCCCATTTCTTACCAGTGGGGTAAATAATGGGTGGCTATACTAGACCGTTGAACATGCGTTATGCTAGCGCCCGTAATAAAATCTATCGCTTGACCTCGCCAAACAACCAAGTTTAGCGTCCCCTAGGATCAAAAACAAGCGAGGACAAGATACAACCTAGCGTGCACTCCAAGCAATATCAAACCTCACTCACAGACCTAAGTTGCCTCCGATTAGGGGCAATCGCGGAGTGCATGGATCATTAACGATAAACTATTACCAAGAAAAGCTAATGAAAGCCCTATTTACACTAACACATTGGTGATATCTTTTTATGTGATTTATCTCCAAGATTTTATTCGATGCAAACAATAAGAAACATGACAAAGACAAAACAAAGCATGCATAACTAAACAAAAGAGAAAGAAGAAAGAAAGAACAAAACAGAACATGCATAACTAAACAGATGCAAAGCAAGAAAGAAAACAAATATGCCAAAAAGAGAGAGAGAATGAGAATGAAAAATTAGAGAGAAAAAGAAAGAGAGGGTTCAGCCACACGTGGGCTAAGAACACTTAGCATGCCATTAAGAACTATTAGAATAAACAGAGCACTCCAAGCCACACTCTTTGCCAAAAATTGAACTCGACCATGCCATAAGATAAGATATTTTGAGTAAAGCAATTGCTGAATTCGTTTTAAAAACTTAAGTTAAACCAAGTGCATAGCCCAAACAAAATCAATTTTCAAGTTGTTGACAAAATCTACAATAAAAGGATGATAAACCACAAGATAATTGTCAACACCAAGAAAATCAATATGTTCTATGGTTGGTAACTTCTCAAGAATAGGCTCACATGGATCTTGTTTTTCTAACAAAGAGTATAAGGAATCTACCTCAGCATCCATTTCCTTAGCGGTGAGAATATCAAGGCATGGAGGATTTGAAAAAACAACTTCAGTGGTTAGATATTTCCCCCCTGGATCATCACATAGAGGGGAATCCAAAAGAGAAGAACTCTGGTCCTCAGTTTCATCAATAGGCTCATCACTCCATGTAGACTCTGAGGAGCTATCACAATCTAAACTAACAGTTTCCACCAAGATATGCGGCTTAATTTCCCCTTCCATGGCATCCAAGTTGGAATCCTCAAAATTTTCAGTCAACTTACAAAATTGGAGCTTTTGGGCTAATTTATCAAGGTAATCCCAACCATCTTCAGCGTTTTTATCCAAAAATTCATCATTGGACATAAAATCAACTTGACATGTCTTAGGATTTAAACCATGGCAAAAGATAGCCAGAAGACTGCCAAGCTCACAATTAAAACTTGACCAAGAGAATACGGAACATTTAAATCGCTCCCAATATTGAGAAAAAGACTCATCATCTAGTTGATAGAAATGAGATAGTTCTTGTAAAAGCATATGAGTCTCATATGAAGGAGAGAAAGTTTTGAAAAATTGTTCTATAATCTCTTGCCATGTCAATCCTGGACTCAGAGAACAAAACCAATTTTGAGCACTATCCCGCAAAGAAGTTGGGAATACTTGTAAAATAGCCCTTTCATCGTTAGCAAAAACTTTCTCAAGATCATCAATATGCGAAAATGGATTTTCTGAGGCCAAACCATAAAATATAGGAATTGACACTGAGCAGTCAAATTGTTTTGCATACCCTTCATAGCTCCTTGCAAAATAGGCCATAGTCCCCCTTGCTACTTAGAGTAAACAGGCATATACAAAAACAAATACTAACTACTACCAGCAAGCTAACAGACTGGAGGGGCTATGCCGCCACCTCAACTCAACAATCAAGATATGCGAGGGGTTAAGCCACCACCTCGGCTAAGCAATACGATCAAATTAAACTACTTAACTAAATTAACTAAACTAAACTAAACTAACTAAGATAACTCGATATTTAGTTAGGCTTCGTTACACCTCAAGTTAGACATCACAGTCAGGTTAGAGGTATCCACCCAACTAAACATGAGCTACTAACACATAAGCTAACACATACTACTAAACTACTACTAAGAGACGAAAGCGGGATACTTACAGTGGTTTGTCGAACCTCCAAGAAAGCCATAATAAGAAATCCCCGGCAACGGCGCCAAAAATGCTTCGTATATCTTCCGACGTAGAAGAATATTACCCCAAGCGTAGGGTTAAAATATCGATGAAGCAAAATAATCCGGAGAAGTCCGGGATCGTACCCAAGGGAATTAGTTTATGGCTCGCCTCAGATTTGTAGATGCAAATAGGGTTTTCGACTTTTAGCCAGTCAACTTGGTTTTACTTTGAACGGTGGAATTAAAATGGCTAAATTAAGAACGAATAAACTAGGAAAAAGATAGGTTAGGTCTAGGAATCCTAGCACTCATGACTTGGGCTAAATCGCATTTTTTTTTACCAATTCACGCGATTTAAAATACACAATTGTAGGTATCAAAACCGGGAAAAAGAGATCCGATTATCAAGCTAGCTCTAGAACTCATTTGATAAACACCTCGAGCGACAGAGCTCTAAGCATCATGTGTGGTAGGTAGGCGAAGCTCCTACCTACACATGATCAAAGAGGTTAACACCTCGGTAATTCCCCAAATGAATCCGAACCCCACATTAATTTTCAAATCTAGAAATTTAAGCATTATTGGTGAAAAAGAACGCAATTTTCGCCCAAGCCACGGGATGCTAATCATCCCATGACCCAACCCTTGAAACTACTCACGCATATCTACGAAGATAAGAGCAAGCGAAAATTGACTAAGCATAATTGAAAAGACAAGATTAGAAATAAATGGGTCAAACGATAGATCGGAAGAAGAGTAACAACTTTAATTAAGGCAAAAATATCAAAAACTAACAATTAAAGACAGAAATTGAAATATTCAAAGCTGAAAATTTAAGAACACTCAAGAACAATTTGAATCTAATCCTAGATCTAGAAAAGATGGGTACATTTCTGTCCAAATCGTGCAAAGGTGACATAACGAGGTATTTATACCGGCCCTGTTTCGCGCACGGAATATCCCAAAAGATGCTCTGAAGATTCGCCCCTAAGGCCCTCGGCATCGATGGCAAAGTGCTTAAGCTGGGCCACTATTAGCCTCGGCATCGATGGAAAGAATTATATCCCATCTATGCCGAGGTCAATAAGGAACTGGTGCACTAATGGGCTCGGCATCGATGTCAAATTTGGCATCCCATCGATGCCTAAGCTGGTAAGGGTTTTGGGGCACTAATGGCCTCGGCATCAATGTCAAATTTGGCATCCCATCGATGCCGAGCTCAATAGTGGAGCTGTGCCTTGATCTTGCCTTGGCCATGCTCGAGCGTCGCCTGGTCTTGCCTTGGCTCTGCCTGAGCTGCGCCTTGGCCGTCGGGCAACTTCAGGCCATGACATGCCTTAAGCCTTTAAAGCTCCTTATTAAGCGATTCTCCTACAAAACAAAACAAACAAACTCTACGAGACAACTAAGTTAAAAACAACTAATTAATGAGTAAATTAAACTAAACCTAGACATTAGCGCGCCCTTTCAATATGATTTATTTATTTTATTTTTAAGTAAAAGAGTCTTTCAAAGCACCATAGCCAAGGCTCTCATTAGCAAAGGGATTCAAAAAGAATTGAAACAGTGCACAAAGTTTAGGCGAGAAAAAAGGGAAAAAAATATCACATTTACATATTAATACTACCATCCAGATGCTGCTCCTAGAAGATAATGAGACTCAGATTGGTATACACTTTTCTGTCATGAAAGCAGAGCAACATGACGGATGGGACCAAGCAGGCAATCAAATAATAGGGAAAGCATGTGATATCATGATAACATTAGGCTTAATAATAATATCTACTTTTTTCTCTCTTCCTTATATTAATTACAAATGACAAGACAGAGAAAACCATTGTACAAACATGGACAATTAAATCTGAGGAGCAAATCGTCCTGAAGGAACTCGGGGCACAGAACGAAGATATGGTCATTTAGCTTAACCCAAGATTTTGATCAACATAGTTAAACAGAAATCTAAATGGAAGGAAGGGTAAGGAATTTACTGGTAGATCACCTTTTCTAAAACTTTAGAAAACAAAGATTTTCCTATTCTTCATTACTTGGAATTCTACTAATGATGTAAGCAACATCTATAAGTTGACAGCCAAAAAGAAGGAATGAAAAAGCAAACTCCAGCAAGATTTCAAAACAGGGAAAAGTTATAAACTTTTCCTAATGATGACAGCCATAGGGGTATGCAAGGATATGTCGCAGCATGTCATAAGAGGCAAAGCATGAATTGTTACTTGGTCTCATGGACTAAGATAGAATAAGAGAAAGCCAGAAGGTCTTGGAAACCTGCAAAAGGAAACAGTGGGAGAAGACACAAGAACCAAGTAAAATAGAGTGTTAATGCAATAAATAGAAAGCTAAATGAAAAGTACTACAATGAACGGCATCAAGAAAGCGCACGTGTTGCCTTTTTTCTCCTTTAAAGATGAGATGCAGGTTTCCCCCTTGCTATTTTTAAGTTTAAAATTAATAGGTTTGCCCAAAAATAAATAAACCATAGAATATAAATTTTGTTTAATAGAGATGATAATGAGAGCTATTGAACTTGCGTGGGAAAACCCAAGCAAAATTTTTTGCAATTCTTTCGAAATTCGAAAATAGGTTTTGGTTTTGTAAGCATTTATGCAAAAATCAAGCACAAGTTTTGAATATGGTAGGTTCTAAATCTTATTCTAGATAGGTGCGAAAAAAAACTATAACATTTTATTTTGCAAATTCTGTTTTTAGGGGAATGGAAAGCTCTCAGTGTACCACCATTATGAGCAGATGATAAAAAGTAAAATAATGGATGACAAACATATGAATTAGCAAAACCACAAAGCCCATATCATCTTGCATGCATACGATCAAGAATAAGAAGTCAGTATAAAGTTTGAATCAATTCTATTCAAAATTCAAATACCATCAAAGTCATAGGATATTTTTAAATATTACCCTAATTCACCTAACTCATTTCTCAAAGAAAGAACTCGCCAACATATATTCTACGCAAGGAAGATAACATAAAATCCATGCTATTGAGAAGAACTTCTACATTTATATTTTAGTTTTACATGTTGTTGAGTAAATTTATTTTGCCACTTTGCACCACTTTTCATTCCCTACATATTCTCTTTTATTTCGCTCCATATTCTCTCCTATTTCTCTCCATCACCTCTAATTGTTTTACTGCTTATCAAAAGACGTCACAAACAAATTACTAACAGTTCAGTTTACATGTGATCCAAACTCAAAACCAGTTTATTTTAATTACTCATATTTTTGGCACTTTTGATCATTGCCTGAAATAAACTCATCAACCACGAACATGCTAGCACCCAAGAAAAACACGCATTCAGCAACACAATCCAAAACGCAGAACCCTAACGGATACCCACCACACACGAACCAAACAATGAAACAAAAATATACCGACAGTAGAAGGGGAAAATAACTGAAACAGTCACCTGTTCACCACAAACTCCACACGAAGGCCAAACCCTGAAAAAGAACAGAACAACACACACTATAATAAGAGAAAGAAGGGCATAGTAAAAGGCAAAACTACTTCCAGCAGGTAGAAGAGGCAATGGAACACCTTGCACACTGAACAAACCACAGAAAATAGCAAACAAATGAAAGAAACACTGCAAAACCGACGGCAAAACCTGAAACCCATGACCTAAAACCCTAACACAGCTTCACATGTACGGGAAACACAATGGCTAAGCGAACAACATAATAACCCAAAAGCAACAAGAAAGACCCACTCAACCGACGGCAATGCATAGAGTGTAAAGACAAACAACATGACAATGGTACCCACCACACACACAACCACAAGTAGTCTGACACTCGGAAACAACCACATCAAGAAATCGAGGCTAGTTGGAAGCCCTCCAAACCCACCCCCCCACCCAAAAAAAAAAAAAAGACACCTAAACCAAAGATCCGAGAGCACAGATCACTCACCTCCGACCGGAGATGGCAACGGCGGAAGAACAAGCTAAGAGGAGAAAAGATACCAGAAGAGAGCAAATACGAAGCCCTTAGTGGCACAGTAGCCCACCCCAGAGTTTGAAGGAAGCCAGGCGGAAATCAACGCACGAAATGATCACGAATCCCACGGGAACGCCGGATGGTGACAAGTGTATGCGGATCAAGCGGAGCGAAATGACGAACTACCCCAGACAGACTAAGTGCCCGGCAACTCACGGGGGACTTAATTGGGAGAAAAAATTGGATTTGCATGGCAATCCGTAAAATGGGCGAAATCAAAGGGTAAATTGGTCCGAAATTGAAATTTTGCACACCGAAAGTCTCCTTTTTATATATAACGGTAGGATAACAGTAGGATATATACAGCCAACAGATTTGCAAATCCAAACCCATACATCTCAAACCCTAATCCAAAAAAAACTTATATGACGAGTGTGAAACAGATTCGAACATGATTGAAATGAATTGGGACGGAATCAATGGCGAGAGGAAGTATGCACACGTCTTCGATTCTTCTATTCTTCTGGAACACAGAGGACATATATGGAGACCAAATCTGAGTGAGAGAGAAAGAGAGAGATGACTTGGTCTGTGTGGTGTGTTTGGGAGAATGAGAAGAGGGTTTTGGGGGTTTTATTACAAATGGTGCCGTTTATTATTTAGGGGCAAAATTGTCCACACTGTTCCACCGGTGTCATACTGTCATGCTCACCATGTATCGGTGATTAGAAGAGAAACTAATGGCTTTGTTCGGTTCCCATTTATTTTTAGTTTTAATTTTGGAAATTAATCTTTACCTTACTTCTTTCCCCAATTATTACCATATTTCTTCAATTATTACTTTCTCATCTCTCTCCAATCATTATCCCTATTTTTAATCATTATTCTATTTCTCTCTCCACCCACTACAAAAATTTAACTAAACTAAACTCCCAACTAAACACTACCAATATATTTGTAATTTGGAAACTGCATACGGACTTAGGGGGCTGCTGTCCCTTCAAAGCGGTGAATATGGGCCACCTGCTACACCGTCCGGTCATTTTCCCTTTACGATCTGTGTTTTTCA
>BPLS01000567.1:26075-123449 GCA_019656275.1 Rhododendron kiyosumense
AGAATAACAATTGACTTTACACAGATTCTCCTCATCCATAACCGCCACTGAGGAGGACATGGTCCTGTGGTCGTACCCACCAACGCCCAAGCAACTGGCCGCCACCATCGGCTGCTTCGTCACCGGCGCCGCCCTCTTCGCCATCGGAGCCCACCTCTCCTTCGTCAACGTAGCCCCTCAACAAGCTCGCACCAAGGCCCGCAACGATTTCGTCAAAGATCGCCTTCGAAAGTTTCTCCAAGATTAGCCCCACCAAACAAATAGCTTTAAAACCCACTTGATCCAACTTTAAGCATCAGCCCTTATTACTCTAGTCCACTAGGTATGTTAAATTCTACCCACTCTTAATGTTTACTTGTACTTATCCTTGTATGGATGCTTGCATTCATGTCTATAATTGCGTAATGGATGATCTTTTTTGGCGTCTTTTTGATTGTTGTTTATATGTTTTCATTCAACGGGGATCAGGGGTTGTGGGTTTTTTTCCTCGATGACTGTCATTGCGCAACACATGTTTGTCGAAAGTCCTGAGTCAAGAAAACAAAGGGGTCCCATTTTTTTCCATGGAAGCATTCGGTCGTCTTTTGAATAGTCTAACCAAGGTATATTTTCAATTTTTTTCCATTCTAGTGGTAGTGTTCATACATTCAGGTGATTAGAATTAAATAGCTGTGTTTTTAATCCATGAAGCAGCTTGTGTACACAATGTACATCAAAAAAGCATCTTGTGCCAGAACTTTAAGTCAGCTGTGACAAAAACATGCAAAACATTTGTTGCTAGAAATTCAGTAGTAAAAAGAAAAAAACCACACTTATGATGATGTCTGTCAAATAAAGAGACAATCCTGAATAAACATTTCAAATGATGAGAAAAATGGAAGTTTAACGTTTAGATGCCCTTGTTTTCTACAACGGCACACCAGCATATAAAACTTAACAGTTGCACGACGATTTTTCATATGTTGAAAGTGTTTCATGATAGCTTTCTTTCAGACTATCAAACGTGTAGTCCAGAATATAATCCATAACCCAAATCGCCCAAATGGGTCCAAAGTGGATAACCCCATCACCGTTCCCAATAGGAGGGTCCGCTGGGCTGCTCCGTCCAGCCGCGCAGTAGTCGGTCCAAGGTGTCGGATTGGGTCACGTCCGTGAACTACAGTGGAAATCAGGTGCGCCAGTACGGAGCGATTCTGTCTGACCATGCAACATACAACAATATGCGCACAGTAAATGTACGGTCCAACCACATGGCATTGTTTGATGGTACAACACGTGGCGCAATCCCTTGCCGTGCAACAACGTTGTATTCAACATCTGTCGCGTAGGATGCACGGTACCAACCTTGTCGGTAGGCACTAACCGGTTGCTGAGAGAGATGCCATATTTCTGTCTGTTCATCTTCCGCCTTTTATGGAATGCTACTAAGCTCTTTTTCATTAACAAATTTCTCAGGCTAGGTTAATTTCAATATTTTGGGATCCATTATCTACCTACTCTTAACTTCAAGTAGATTTTAATTTACTTTGGCCCAGTTCCAGCAATACTAGTGCTGCAGTGAGTACAAATATAAGTTTACAAAACCGGAAAAGTTAATGTCTTCTCTGAACCCAAGAGGTACATTAGAAGTTAGAACCCTCCAGCTATAAGCTAGATCTGCACTTGGTACCAGGTAGATACTGCATACTGGTACTTCGCATGGTACATCTGCAAGCTATCAGATACGCAAAACACTTCCCCAGTTTTGTGCTTAGCATGTTCTTAGAAGTAACCTTTGTGTTCTACGAGCTTTTATGTAAACGACATCTAACATCGGTACATAACTTACTATTGACTTTGAACTCTGTTTTGCCTTGGATCCTTTATCAATGAAGCCATTAACTAATTATTTCGTTTGGTTATTTTCTCATTGTGACATCAAATGTATTCCTTCAAATTATAAAATATATTTTTAGTGATGTCCCAGCCCATACCTCCTATTGTTAGGTTTTATTCTATCAACGTTTGTGTAGTGTGCTCGTGTACATACTTCAAATTTTGTAATCATGCAATATGTGTTTTTATTCTCCGTTTACATTTTATCTCTCGAGTTTCAATCTTTGTGTCCAAGTTGACTGGTACTGTGATACATAGATGTAGTAGAGCGATAGGAACAATAGAAACCATCCCCTGAGACTCACCTATGCTAGATACAATTAACGGCCTGCCTTCATAACAAGGAATCTCAAAACCCACTTTCACTTATCTTTGTGCAGAGGATGACACACTTCATGTACTTGCAGTTGCACCTACCTAAATACCTAATATCACGTGTTGTATATTTTCACCAAAAATAAAGTGTTGAGTCTGTTTATGGCTGCTCCTTGGATATATGTGCAAAAGCCATCCACCCACCAGGTTCAGTGGAGTTGATGGGGATCTATTGATTTGGTGGAAGGCAGCATACGTACGACTTCGCTTTAGCATGGTTTACGCAGTTTGCCATATGTGAGCATGCATCTGACTCCTGATAATGGTGTTGATCACCCTCGTAGCATGTTTTCCTATGCCAAACATGCTATTTGATGTTGGACTGATTGGTGTAGGAAAGAGGATACTCTGTTATATCCAATGTACACTCACGAATGGTTCTTTTCACCTGGACTTATGATTTTGGACTATTTTGCTACTCTGCTAGCAATCAAACACAGGACTTGGATGAGCAAAAAAGCACAACTGGATTTGCATATGGCAGACTTAGAAGAAAATATACATACTTGGACTCATGAGAAATTTGAATATTTACTTGGAAGTCTGAGAAGCATGCTTTCTACCTGTAGAGCTGAGTACTTGCCTACTTGGCCACTAACACTATTGTTTGTCATGCTCTATGATGAGAACGGTATTGGAAATTTTTGGATTTTCGTAAGAATGTCCCACATGGGTTTATGCTGATGGTCACTTGACAATTGCATTAGCAAAGAATCTGGTGTATCGGGAACTACTTTCTAGTAAGCCTATTGACACACATCAAGTTTGTTTTTCGAGAGCTTGTGAAGAACAATAAGTGGAGTTGGTTTATGGCCAGTCTCAAGAAAAAGTTGCAGATGTTTTCATGAAGGAATTATCGTATCATGTTTGTCAAGAGTTCGAAAATGAAAACTTGATTAATCATGTCTGATGGGGACATATAAATGTAAACTTATTGTAAGAAGACAATAGAAGATTGACTAAAGATAGTCAAGTCTGCTACATTACGTTAAATTTGGAGTAAGACAATTTTTGTATACATTGCAGTGTTTATTATTGATAATTTACGTTGGATTCATTTTTTCAAAACTCAGAAAACTTAATTCGTTGACAGTTTTTGAAATGTTCTTTTTTTCAGAAAAATATAGTAAAGGAACTCTTCAACTGGAGAACATCAAAAAGATACTTGCATGTTCTTGGAAATAATTTTACTATAAAATAAAAAATTGGAAAATGGTGTGTTTTAAGTGTTCTGCAAAATGAGTCATACAAGTAAACCATACATCACATATATATATGGGGGGGGGTTGACGGAGGGTGGGAGAGAGAGTACTTTGATATGAATCGATATTTATACTGATTTAATAGTTTTATTACACTTTAATCCAATGGTTTTAAGTAATACTGAGAGAGAGAGAACTTTGATATGAATCGATATTTATACTGATTTAATAGTTGAGAAAATTTCTCTTATATCCCTTCGACTTTGACCAAAAATTCATTTTGATCCTTCACCTTTCAATTTCGACATAAAAATACTTCGACTTTCTAATTTTTTTCAATGTCATCCTTTAGGGATATATACATATATACACGAAAAATAGGGTGTTTGGATCAAGCACCCTATACACATCGGATGCCATTGATTCCCGCATTAGCCCCCTTGCTTTTTAGAATTTTTGGACGGCTCGGATCGGCCGTCTAGTGGTTGGAGACAGCCCGGCGTGGCCATCGGCCCCTTCTAAAGGATGGCATTGAAAAAAATTGAAAAGTCGAAGAATTTTTATGCCGAAATTGAAAGGTGAAGGACCAAAATGGATTTTTTGTCAAAGTCGAAGGGATATAAAAGAAATTTTCCCTTAATAGTTTTATTACACTTTAATCCAATGGTTTGAAGTAATACTTACCCCCCCCCCCCCCCCCCCAAAAAAAAAATTTTTGAAACTATTACACCTCTACACTAGTGTCCCCAATCGTGTACCCTAGTGTTCATGCTGTCCCCGGCATGTCCCCTTCCAAAAGTGAATTAAATGTACGGGACAAGTGACATGGTGTGTCACCGTCTCCCGACACGGGTACGGCGACCTATTTGGAGTGTCGGTGCTTCATAGGTTGAAGATTTTTTAAGTGCACAATTTGTGTTCCCTAAAAAAGTGCGATTCCACAATTGGACAAACAGATTGGGATGAGTAGCAATTTGAGCAGGAGTAGGATGCTTGATGCTGAATGACTCCATCTAACGATTATTACTTTTGGTTGGTCATTCCCTTGTTGGCATCGCAAGCAGTGTTGATGAGCTTAAAAGCTAGTTATGAATTATTGGTTATGTGAGATGGATTTAGTCGAATATGTAGCTTGTGCATGCCATTTTTATGTTTTAAGTTATGCTCTTGATTATATAGTCACAATCTTAGGGTACTTTTTTCGTGGTCAGATACGTCCTGTATGCTAATCTGGGACACATGAAAGTATTGAAAATATTGGAGTGTTCCCAAACTTGTATTGTTCTGTTATTTTGTAGTACAATCTTTGCTATTTTCACTCCTTATGGTTGCTGTTTCACATTCATGGTCACGAGAAGACTAAAAGCTAACTCTGTTCTTTTAGATCATCTACTTACTACGAAGCTTTGATTGAAGTACTTGGATGCCAATTCACAATCTTATACTTTATTTGAGTTTATTAAACCTGCCACACAGTTGGAGGCTCAACCAAATGCTGCATTGTGTGATACCATCATCGTCAAAGAGAAGACAACATCCCAATTCATCCCTCCCATCACTGCAAGGTAAATTCCTATTATGCTCTTCCCTTTCATTTAATCTAGGGCCTTGTTTGTTTGGTTGGACATATAGTGTAGGGATATAAAACTATATAAAATAAGTAACTTTATGAGATTAATAGTGAGAGGATCAACAATGCCATGCCCCAAGGTGTTGTATATCACATGTTTGGTGGAATATCCTAGCTGCAAAAGATTCATGTCGGGTATGTGGTCCCTTAGATTTATTGAGCAATCTAGTGCTTTAATTTGGACAAACAAACAGGACCTCTAGTTAATGAAGCTCTAATGTGTTACCAAGCTTACGCTGATTTGTGAATAAATTGTAGGAAGTTCCGCTGAAGATACACCGAGTTCAAGCGCTGAACCCTCTCCCACCATCAATCTTACAAGCGAATACACCCTTGCCATCCAGACGACTTCCTACAGCGAGATATGGTCTAGAATCCATCCCAATGACCCTTCTTATGAAGAAGGACACTTAGGGGAAGGGGAGGCCCTTGAAGAACATCAGTCATTGGAACAGATCCTTAACCCTAGCCGAGAGTGTGTCGACAAAGCACTTCAGCATGCTAGGCCGACTACCCTTACCCACCTTGTCTCCACCTACTTTGACCACAGTGAAAATACCTCCCATCTTTGCCTCATTCTCCATGACAGTGTCCGCCGGGCCCGCTTAACTTACCGCAACCTTCATAACCTCCTTGATGTTCTCCCCCTAGATTCTGACCCCAACTCCCTCACCCTGTCTCAGTGCGATTGGGCATTTGACATCTTTCTAAAATTTGACCGCCTCGACAATCCCTTCCGCTGTCCAGACTCCCACAACTTCCGTGACATGCGCCATTGCTTTTCCCAGCTCAACGACCAACTCCATCGCCGCCTCTGCAAGTCCCGCTCTAGGGTCCGCCTCCTCCGCCGCGCCACCACTTGCTCCACCATCTGCCTCATTGGTACTGCTGTTGGTGTTTGCATAACAGCTGTGGCCATACCTTCTCACGCTCTTATTGCCCTTGTTGCAGGCCCACTACTCCCCGCGGTCCTCCCCTCCAAGATAACTAAGAAGGAGATGGTCCATATGGCACAGCTTGATGCAGTAGCAAAGGGTACTTATGTCCTTCACAACGACCTTGACACGATTGATCGCCTGGTTGAGCGCCTGTATACAGCCGTTGAGGGTGACAAGTTTCTGATTCGACTCGGATTGGAGAGGGGCAACGACAGGCATCCCATCCATGAGATCACAAAGCAGCTTCAGAAGAATCATCTCAATTTCCTTAGCCAGCTGATGGATCTTGAGGAACACATATGCCTATGCTTTGCTGCAATCAACAGGGCTAGATCTCTCCTCCTTGAAGGGATCCATCTTCATAAATCTCAAAATTGCAATTAATTTGCTGCATTTACTGGTGAGTAATTTTTTTTTTTTGTTGCCAACATGTAAAACGCATTTCTATTATTGTACTGTTTGACTTGGGTTCTCTATGTTCAATTTATCTGGTTATCAGTACGCTTTTGTATTCCTCAACAAGGTTGATGCCTCTACATTTGGTGGTTTTTCCATAGGTTGATATATAGCCACTGTTGGAAATTGTCCCACATCAATTAATTATCTACTCGAAAACTAGTATATGAGCCTGAGCGGCCTCTCCTCTCATTGCCAATTGGTTTTGAGGTGGATGCTTGGAAATTGTCCCGCATCGATTAATTATCTACTCGAAAACTAGTATATGAGCTGGGCGGCCTCTCCTCTCATTGCCAATTGATTTTGAGGTGGATGCTTTAACAGACACTGACTCGTTCCTGCTAGGCCATCCTTAGAAACAATAGAATTGAGTCCAACCTCATACATCAACACAGAGGAATAACTTGATCATTATTACATATCTTTTGTGGATATGTCTGTATTTCCTCGCCTCTTCAAGCACATATTCATCTTGGAGCCCAAAAGTTTAATAATTTTCCTAATGTTCTATTTATTCTCTGTTCCGATCCAGTTATCTGAACATCTGACATATGAGTGTAAAATGATGTCAGAGACAACCACACTGCATCAGTTATGAATTGAAGGAACTAAAGAAAGAGAAATAAGAAAAGGGACTGACATCAGGTACTTTACTAAGACTGCTACCTTCGATGTTATCATGTTTCTTCACCTATCTCAATGGCGTGGTTATAATTATGTCAATAGGTATTTCAAACTTCTCAGTTATCGTTTTCATTGATGAAATGTGCAAAATGGATTGTTACTTTGTGGTTAATTTGAATTATTGTTGTTGTTCAAATCTACTTGTTTATGTGGTGTCCGGTACCTGGCCTGCTTGGGATCGGTCCTTGTTGTAACAGCAGTTTACAAAACGAATTACACCTGCAACTTCATTTACATAGGAGGAACAAAGCCTGTATGACTATTGTGTTGTGTTAATTGTTAGATAAACGAGTGACTGGTGCTCTGCTTGCGTACTGGAAAACATTCTACATTCTCTGTATTTGTGATTTTCTCTTTTAAAATGCTTAATTTACTTGTGGTATGACATTAGTGCGCTAAATAGTAAATATGCTTGCACCTATGGAAGGACATGAATTATACGTTTGTATTCGGTTCAAAACTTGTAATTATGAAAGGCTTCTTACTTCTTAGCTTTTGTTTCGAGACTATTGCGGACCATCATTTGGGGACTGAACTGGGCATAGTTTTTATCCCAGGCCTTGTATTTCGGTGTCAGTTTATAGTTCATCTGATTCCCAATTAACAAGCTTGACATTGCTTGAGCAAGTTTCTTCTTTACAGTCACATAACAACTTCCGTGTAACCTATAATAAAGCTCAACTTTGTACGAGCTCGCCACTATTCCAGAAAATGCTACTTGTAGGATTTCAAGGTTAGATATTTCTGTTTTGAGTAAGTTTCACAACTACATTTCGGTCCAAAGTTTCCTGTGAATACGTCTTTCTTGTTAGCTCTCTTGTCCCCCCATTCAATATTAAAAGGTTTCCATACGCATCCTCTCTGGAGCAAAATTAAAATGTTTCCCTACACGTCCTCTCTGGAGCTGCATGGCGAGGTTATTGCATAATGGCCATAATCAAAGAATGATTTATCACGAGGATTTAAAGTTGAAGTACAGTTTGATTCTTTGGTTTTCCTGGTCAAAGTTGTCTTTGATTTGATTTGATTTGATTTGTAATGCTCGCTTTAGTCAGGATGGCTAGTCAAAGTACGGATATATCAAATTTGCAGCCTATTGGGCTATATCCAAGGCCCCTGTCCCAGCACATTGGTCACCCTCATGAGCGGGAGCCATTGCGCCTGTGTATGCGTTTGTTTTAAAAGTAATTCTGTTTATAATTGTCATACAGCCACTATACTTGATATTCATGTGCTTGTTTGTGCTACCTGTTTGTTTCCCAGCGAAGTGGATCTCATATAACTTCATGTTCCAACAGCACATCGACCGCGAGCTGCTTCAGATAGTCTCAACTTCCTGGGAATTGGAATTCATTCTCCCAACCTAAATAGTTTTTTTTCAAATTCAAGGACACTCGCTCTGATACAAGTTTTGTGCTCCAATTGCATCTGAGTAACTAGAGGACCCCACACCCAGAACACCACTAAACGAAATGATTTAATTGCGGTACTAGAAATATCGATTGTTATTGTTTCAAGGATGTATCTGTTTCTGGTTACTTCTATTTTTTTCACTTAAGCAACGAATAAATCAAACAAAGGTGTATTATTTTTGGATGTACGTATGGAACTGGCCGAGATTTTATTTATTTATTTATGTATTGAAAGATATCAACTCCACTACTAGTGAAATATTTTTGCACTGGATGATGCAATGATAATATGATATGGGCTTGTGATCTTGTACAGGAAGTAACCTGATAGAGTTATTTGGGACAACAAGCTGAATTATGGTTTTGGAAATGAAAATGGATAGTAATTTTGCATCTGAAATTAAATACTTTTTCTGTTAAACAAACTAGGTTCATTGTTCAATTTGGATGGAAAATGTCATCTACCGACTAGTACGTAACACTTTCTAAACACTGCAAAAGTGAATTACTCCCTCCGTTCATTTTTTATACACTACATAGTTACACTACAAGTTATGTGGAGTCCATTTTGGGTCCCACAAAAATTCAGAAAAATATTCATAAATTCTAAAATATTGTTTTATGGTGTTCTGTAAAAAATCACCTCTAACGGATATCGATAAGTATTACTTCTTGATTAGTGGGAATGAAATTGCTCAACTGTGCAGTTTCGCCACTACAAATCTAGAAATGATACTTAGCGATATTCATTAGAGCTGATTTTTTACAGGACTCCATAAAACAATATTTTAAATTTATCGGTATTTTTTTTAAAAATTTCTGAGACCCGAAATGGACCCTACATAATACGTAGTGTAACTAAGTAGTGTAAAAAGATAGTGTACCTATCTTTAGTGTTTTTAGAGTTTAGTATTCTATTTTGGGTTGTTCCTAAATAAATGTCCATTTAGTAAAGTTAGTGAGTAAAAATCAATACCTTGTTTTGTTCTATTTTGCTCCTAAAAGTATATTTCATTTTGAAAAGTTAATAAATAAAAATGTAATAATGATATTTCCATAAAGGGTAAATAGGAAAAGTTGATGAAATATGTGTAATAATAATATCTCTTTAATATGTTGGAGTTACAAAGCTGAACAAATAAAATGGAACAGAGGGAGTTTCATTTCTTGCCGTTGACCAATCTCGCAAAACAAATTCTAGTTTGGCTCTAGCTCATACTTGAACGGGGACACAACCAAGCTTCTTCAACTATGTAACATTGCTCTCTCTTGTTTAAGAGTCACACACAAATAATGAGCCCTTCAATAATTTGAAATAATTGTTCAAATGGTTTTCTAAAAAATCAGCTCAATCATATAACATAAGTATTTAATTCAATCTTTCAATTTTTCGTTCAAAATTCCTAATTCTAAACGAATTTTAAAGAAAAATTAGACAATTGTGTGCAGTGCTAGCCCCGATATTTGGGTTACCCAATCCCGACCTCAAACTTAGTAGCCTGCTTAAGTCATAAAAAATAATAAAATAAAAATACAAGCCAAAACAAAATAAAGGTCAAAATGTGCTTTTAGTTTGAATTCTATCAAAAAATTAAAATTAAAATGGAATTTGGGTACAGTGCTTTATGATTTAGTATTATTAGATTCAAAGAAAAAAATGACGGGCTTCTATTTCTTTGAACTTTCATTTTGAAATACTATGGACCAACTTGAAAAAATACAAACCTAACTTAAAAAATGGTTAATTTTTTTCATTGCAGTTTTTTAAAGGAAGCCCCTAATGCCACGAGCCTTTTATCTAATGCAGTTTTTTAAAGGAAGCCCTAATGCCACGAGCATTAAATGCTCTGCAGGGTATAGAATTACTCAATTGTCCTCTTTTGGTCAAAAACGGTAGCTTATGGAACTTGTTTCCCAAACTGCCCTTAGTTCTAAATTTGACTCTTCAACTACCTAACCCATCCCCTGACAGCTTCCTTCTAATTTGAGTGGATGGCGGACGTCAAAAGCATTCACCCTACTAGTAGAATCCCTATCTTGTTTGATAGTGAGCATGGTCAAGTTTTTAACTACTGGAAAAACAAAACGAAAATTGTGCTTTTCTCACACTTCAGATTTTAGTACAGTATTTTTTTTTTTCCTCAAAATCATTCACACTGGTGAGTTGGTGATCCTAAATAATATATATATATATAGAGTCCGGCTCTTATGAGAACCATCTCATTTTAATAAAATGCGGACCTCCATTTTCCGATAGAATTTCAATGATCCAAGCCACTCAATGTGTTCAGAACGTGATTTTAAGTGTACCAACAAGAAATCAGCAAAAAAAATGATCGAGAAGGGCTTCATCCGAGCAGTTTTTGTTTATTTTTTATCAAATGGTTCAAACAAAAACTGCTCAAATAAAGCCCTTCTTGATCATTTTTTTTGCCGATTTCTCGCGGGTAACCTTAAAATCACACTCTGAACACATTGAGCGGCTCGAATCATTGAAATTCGATCGGGAAATGGAAGAAATGAGGAGGTCCGCATTTTAGTTCTCCCTCATTTTAGTTCTCCTGCAAGATCCCGGAAATTTTGATTGGTCCGGGACTCAATCGTACGCCGTTGGATCTCAGCCAACGGTTGAGATTTTAAAATGGAACTCGCGAGTAAGATTGGGATTGGGTCGGGTAAAATTATCTCACGGGTCACGGGTTAGGTCACAAACGGGTTATAGCAACCCCCTTTCCCATTCGTTCAACAGAGAGAGAGAGAGGGGAAAGAACGACGAACACACGAGAAGAAGATCGAACGACGACGAAGAAGAAGATCGAACCAACAAAAGGTATCTCTATCTTGAATCTCTCTCTCTCCTCTCTCTGGCTCGTTCTCTATCTGTTTCTAGATTCTCAATTGGGGTTTTTCTTTTGTCGTACTCGATTAAGATCAAACTGGTACAAGGTACCTATCTCTCTCTGTACGTAAGTTATGTGCAACTTCTGCTCTAGATTCTACATTTTCAACCACCCAAAAGTTAGGGTTTCGAAATTTGAGTAAAATGAGTTTATTTAAAAATGCACAAATACGTAGTCCATTTTATTTTTAGTTCGTTTGTTTTTTTTATTAAAATGGGTTTAATTTGATTAGTCTTTGTCTTGGAGTATTTGTAATTTTTTTTGTGTTTTTGGGGTTTTTTATTTTTTCTGATTATTCATGTTATGTCCAGGGATCTCAATGTGCTTTCTTTGGAAGGAGAACTGATTCCAGAACTGGGGAAGCTAACTCATCATAGATATCTGTCAAGAATAAGTCATAACCCATTGATAGAAGTTAAAATTCACTCATTGATCCTTACATTTGTACCATTAAAGTTTGTTTTTGTGCTGTCATCAACCTCTTCTCTTGCTCACCATGTGTTTTCTTTATTATAATTTCTGCTATAGGTGGTCAAGTTTTTCCAAAGCCATGGATTCTTCATCTTCAACAAGCACGAATGCAACGATGCCTAGGTACTGGATTAGGGTATGCGGTTGCAACCTCCAACGCCTCATGTGGGATCTCAAGAATCAATGACAGGTTTACCAACAGCTGCTCTTTACCAATAGCAATTCATAGAATTCTGAGAGGATGTTTTGGAGAGGACAAATGGTTAGACTTAGTAGTTCACTTAGCAATTCCAAAGATGCATTATGTTGGCAATCCATGGTGTTTGGTAATCTGTGCAATTTTTTTGTGAATGGTGTTGGGTAATCTGTAGTTGGCATTGATCCTGTCGTCTGTAATGTGCTTCCTCTGTTTCTTGGTATGTTGCCATGGGTATTGTAAGCGCATGTATATGAAAAATGTTCCATGTTTTTGTCCTAATCTGCTACCTCTGTTTGTCTGGACATTTGCTATAAGTGGGTGTGGGTGTGGGCAACAACCTGATCAAGACCACCAGTAGTAAGAGAATGCAGATAAGTCTCCAAATCTGTATATAATTTGACAATTTTCAAAGAGAAACCAGAACTTATAGCTTTCTTGCAATTGAGCCATGGATGAGAACCATGCTGAACATATCCAATTCATTCCAATAGTTACACATTATGTATCAGTGTGCGGTCATGTGGATTGGCGGACTTACTGGTGTGTAGCTTGAAGATTTGAGGAGAAATTTACGGAGAAAAATAAAAGAGGCTTGATCAAGGGCATTTTGCACATCCCATTACAAAATTACAACGAACATCCCATTACGAAATTCTTCAAGGACTTCTTTACAAAATTCCACTAACTTCTTTACAACAAATACAAAAATAAAATGAACATCCCATTACAATGAACATAACATAATTCCAGATTGTACTTTCTTTACAAAATCCCACTAACTTTCAACAATACAAAAAAATAAACTAGAGTACAAGCACAATACATCCCATACATAAGAAATCAATGTACAAGGTACTTTACAATTGTACGCTGCTAACTTTTTTTGCTTGGCCGCATTTGTTCTTTTGCACTGGAAGTGTCGTTTCTCTTTATTAGCTTAATAATATAAGAAACACGGAGACATCTACTAACCTTACCTACTTGTATCCATTTTATTTCAACCACGGACACGACACGACACTCTCCAGACATGTAACAAAAATGCCAAAATATAGGGTTTTATTGTATTATACTCACACACGTCATAGACACTCTAGGACGCTTTGGGAACACGTTAAGGAGGCTATTACAATTTTTATACTCAGAGTTCCAAGCAAGCAATGTAGCCCCAACAGCAGACTCCACCTGAAGAATCAAAAGGGAATTCTTGATTGGTTAGTCCATGGCAAAAACTTAACATGACATGAGGAGAAAAAAAAAAACTAGTCACTGAAAAGGGGAAATTGGGAAAGAATGCCAACCTTTGGTCTAACTGGACTAGCCTTGGGATAGGTCTTCTGGATACATGCAGTAACTTCTTTACTTATATCTCACTTCTTATTAGCTTCAAGCACACCACCAACCATCACAACTGAGAAAGAGCCATTTCCATCTGTAATTAAAGACCAATATGCATTTAGAAGCTGCTACATCTCATGAAACATACCCACAGAAGACGGCGAGGGGGTTTGGCTCCACACTCTTAAGACCAAGTGCTTGTTTAGTAGTTAGTTATAGATTGTATCACAAAATGACCAGAGGTCAAATCACAGATAACATCCATCTCAGAACTCCACAGTTTTGGAGCTACACTATAAACCCCTATCTGGTTTTTCTCCTTACATTGTTGAAATAAAAATAACTTAAGTTCATATAATAAGGTTTTGCCAGGTCCACTCAAGCAAAGTCTTTTAACAACTGCTTTCATATCTAGAGCCAATTCTTTGACTGCATCATCCGAAGTCCTGTTAGCGATTTGATCTCCAGCTTCTGCATATCCAGGAAGAGCCGGATCAAGGGCTGTAGAATATCATTTGTAAGCGTTGTTTGTGGACCACAGTCATCATGAGCCCTTACTCTCAATCAATAGCCTAAACAAAACAGAAACCCTCCTTCGAATGTGCTGTGATAAAAAAGGGGGGGGGGGGGGGGGAAGGAGTTTTGACGGCATATGAAAAACAGAAGTTTAAAGGGGTCAACCAATTTGCAAATGATATATGATAACAGTGAGAGAAATACCTTGGTGGTTGGGGTCGAAACAAGGGGGTTGGATCGATGGTTCGATCTTGTTCTTCCATTTCTTCTTTGTCGTTTGTTCTTCTATCCCTCTCTCTCTCCCTCTCTCTCTCTGTGTGTTACGCGTGAATGAAAGAGGAAAACTATAATTAGTTCATTCAAACCCTAACCCTAATCGAATTCAAAACACAGAGAGAGAAAGAGAGTGTGTGTGTGTGTGTGTGTGTGTGTGTTTTGAGATCGAGAGAAGAACGAGAGACTACAAAAACCCAAATCTGGTTCGAATCCCTAAATCGCAAAAATTGCAGAGATTGAAAACAGAGAGATAGATACCTTGTACCAGTTCGATCTTAATCGAGTACGACAAAAAAAAAAACCCCAATCGAGAATCGAGAAACAAATAGAGAATGAGCCAGAGAGATTCGAGAGAGAGATACCTTTCGTCGGTTCGATCTTCTTCTTCGTCGTCGTTCGATCTTCTTCTCGTGTGTTCGTCGTTCTTTCCTCTCTCTCTCTCTGGCGAACGAATGGGAAAGGGGGTTGCTGTAACCCGTTCCCGTTTGTGACCTAACCCGTGACCCACGAGATAATTTTACCCGACCCAATCCCCATCTTACCCGCGAGTTCCATTTTAAAATCTCAGCCGTTGGCTGAGATCCAACGGCGTACGATTGAGTCCCGCACCAATCAAAATTTCCGGGATCCTGCAGGGGAACCGGAGTGATATACATATATATTTATATTTATATTTATATACATACGCAAATAAATATTGGACTCCCGTGCAATACATGAACTCCTGCCCAACGAATCTAATTATGCGGAAAACAATAACCCAAACATATTTATTGACCTAGTTAACTTGAATTAGCAATTAAAGAATAAACAATTTTTCAATCTCTAACTTTTGCATTCCCAAACTCAAATGCATAAAACTTGATAAAATAAAAAAAAAAGCTATCCAAAACACCGATGGAAATAAGAAACAATACACAACAACGAAATTGCATACCTCGAAGAGATTAAAAAAAAAGAATATAGCAAAACATGTCATATTCACACACAAAAAAAAGCCAAAAGATAAAAAGTGAACACTAACAGTCTCCCAGAAAAGGCTGTCATAATGTTGATCGTGTCCACAGACACAACTAACGTTGATCATGTCCAACATCCACATCATAACTTTTCGAAACGTCTATGAGTCATCAGCCCCATTAAATTGACTCAACAAAGAAGAAAAAAACAAACAAAGAACAAATAATTTACCAATCCCAAACTTTAGCATGCTCAGAATTCCACACATTTAAACCTCACAAAATTTGGAGTTATTAGCAATCCCTCCCCATCCAAAATAGTAATAAAAATAAAAAATGCCACATAAAAAACCAAAATGCGCGCTTGATGAGATATAAAAAAGAACGTAGAAAAATTTGTCATATTCAAGAAAAGAAACAAATAGAAAGAAAAAAAAAATTAATCTCCCCTAAAAAAGTCGGCCCACAAAAACAACAAACGTGAACTTCTCCAAACATCCTCATAGTAACTGTCTGACACGTCCTTGTATCAACTTTTACGTACCAACTCCGAGCACATGCATAATGACCTGGTTATGTGAGAGAATACTAATTAGAATATAGTTATGACAATAAGCATGTATGACAAATGTGCAAGACTATAGAGCTTGCCCTTTGCTTTTCCCGAGCCATTTGCTTCCATCATTTCTTGTTCCTTTAAAGAAAGATTGTGTATTAGGAAAAATTTACAAAGTTGGTAAGGACAAAAGATGAGAAATACCTCTCGAATGCGGAACGTTGATAGCTTGATCATCACAAATCAATACCCCTAATGATACTTTCTCGAAGAGGCTGTACCTGTTAAAAAAAAAAGAGGGAATGAGAGTTTAATCATTCACATAAAGCAGAAAAAGCGTGATACCGGAGAACGAAAAAGAAGCATGAAAATATATAAGCGTCTTACCAAAGGAATTTCTCTTGCATTGTCGTAGATGACATTGCACTTCCCCTTACTTGTACAGCTCGCCTTTTGCCTTTTTCGAGCAATTGCTTCTGCCTTCTGTTTTTTCCTTTTAAGTGGAATAGGTATAGCATGTGAATTAGACGTGCGTACATTAACTCAAGATTCAAATAACTCTCAGTGCCAACATCTTGCTAAAAATGCGACTGGTCAAAGTCCTTCAATAAGGCATAATGAAAGAACATGTTCAAATGCACTTGCAACGCCTTTCACCAACCAACCAAATCAATTAGATTATTTTCAATTGAGCCCAAATTACCTCTACTTTTCAGCACTGTAACAGTTAGAGAAGAACCCAATTTGAAGAAACTACTGTGAAGGTGGTTTTCTTTTTTGGCATGGTACCCATAGATTGCAAAACGTCCCTTTTCCAACACTGAAAATGGAGTTCACGTGTTCTCCTCCCTTCGTGTTTGAAAATAGAGATCCGAAGCAACTATTGAAACCAATTTCATAAAAAAGGGCACGTTGTCTTGAAAACAATGAATATCGGTACTGACTAACCAAAGGCTCTCAATAAAGAAATAGAACTCAATATGATGGAGAGCTATAAATCAAACCAAGAACCGAACTGAACAAAGGGGACCACAATCAGAGGGAAGTATGACACTTATGCAAGTAAAAGAATGGTCTAACCTCAAGTTTCTAAAATCGGAAGTAAGTGGCTTCAATTGGGGAGATTGTCTAATTAAGGTAAGTTTTCCAATTCAAATACAAAAGGAAAAAAACAAAGAATAATCATACCCGTAAATAGACTTTTCCCTTGCTTTCATAGATGGCTTTTCCGCTCATCTCAACCTAATGTTGCCCACATCCTATTGCCCCCAACAAATCAACTTGCCTTTTCTTGTATTTTAATTTTGATGTAATTTTCATTCTTGTTATCCAATTTCAATTAAGACAACTATTTTTTTTTTCTCGGCAAAATAAAGATTTTAATAATCATTGAAAAAACAAAGATTAAACGGAGCCAAAGAGTGACAACTGTTATTAATCATTGATTAATAAAGATTTTACTAATAAATTAAGACAACTGTTATTGCACCAAATATCCTATCAACAAAGAAAAGATCAAACAATTAGCAGTGAAAAGAAGAAGATCAAGTACACACTACCATCCAGATCGAGAACATTTTGATCCAATGCACAATATGTAATCCTAGTTAAATTTAAAAAAGAAAGGAAAAGAAGTTACAATAAAACCATTTCAGTTGCTAAAATCCTAAGCATGTAACCTTCTAGCACGTTTTGAATACATAATCACATGGTTTCCAAACTAAAATTTGATTCATGCATTGTATCAAAAGTTACCATGCGAGTACTGTCTATTAGACCAAAATTTTAACTATGTTGATGAATTATATTTTAACCCATGCTTGATCCACTAATGAAAGACTTAATTGTTGAAAACCTCATGTCGAATAAGTAATCCAATTCACAACAACTATTTCAATCTACTTACAACTTTTTCCAAAGGAAACCTGTGTGATGCATTCGGAAGGAATTGCGGCTTGGTACCCATTTTTGCAAGCCAAAAGTGGCTAATTCAAAGCTTGTATGCTGCGTTCGGAAACTGGTAAAGCACATGATAACATTTCCATATATGAAATCAGCCATAGAGATCAAATCTAATCCAAATGTGAAAGTCAAATGCTAGTGAAACAACTGATACAACTATTAAGTTTGGATTTGCCTTGAACGTGAATTCAATAATTTAAAAAACTCATAATTTCTTTCACCTTCTACAATGATGTACCATAACTGCTCCTCAGTAAAAGCACATGATAACATTTCCATATACGAAATTAGCCATATAGCCCAAATCTTATCCAAATTAATGTGAAAGTCAAATGCAAGTGAAACAACGAAGAACCAAAATGGATAGACTAAATCTCATGTCAGCCAACTTGGAGTGATAACGTTAAGGGAAAAAAGAATGGTTTTTACGTACCTCGAATTCATAAGAATTTGGTAGAAATTGGTTTCAAGTGAGGGGCCGAACTTGCTGAAGATTCTGGAAAATTATTACTCCCTCTGACCCAAATTGGATGTCAATTTTTGATATCCGTGCTAATTTGAATTTCTTATATCTTTCGATATAGATCTTAAGAAATATGCAATATAGATCTTGTTTGATAGTTTTTGATTAGTTCTATTATACAAAGTTTTCAAACTCACGAAAAACATTAGAGATTGAAAGATATAAGCGATGAAAAATGACACGAGTTTCAAAAATTGTCATCTTTTTTGGGACGGACGGAGTACATAAAAAATTAACAAAAGCATACGACTGCTGTAGTTGGCACATTTTATCAAACACTTAGTAGGCAATTGAGGTACATGTTCAGAAATGCCCAAAAACTTATCGTAAAATAAGGACACACATCCAAGCTCACCAAACTCTGAGGCTAATTAACACGTTAAGATACTCATACCTACGACAACATGAATCAAGTAAGTAATCGTTGTTCTTTCGGTCTATGCCATGGGAATGAACAAACCCTAGACCCGTAGTTTTTTTAGTGAAAGATGTGAAGAACTACAAACATTTTGGGGTGAAGAACTACATACCATCGATTCAAACCCTGAAGCCTCGAACGATGGTGGTTCCAGTGGTTACTCGTCGCGCTGGTCGGTGGTGTTAGTGGTGTCGAATTGGGATCGCTAGAGAGGAGCAATTGGGATTCGATTTCTGAGGGCTTGCGGTGGTGTGGTGGGTCGAAGGGAGAACGGTATGCGGTGGGTCTGTGGTGGTGGGTCTATGGTGGTGGGTCTGTAAGAGAGAGATTCTAACCCTGAGAGCCTCGAACGATGGTGGTTCCAGTGGTGAATCGTCGGGCTGGTCGGTGGTGTTAGTGGTGTCCAATCGGGATCACCCGAGAGGAGCAACTGGGGTTCGATTTCTGAGGGCTTGTGGTGGTGTGGTGGGTCGGAGGGAGAAAGGTAAGCGGTGGGTCTGTGGTGGTGGGTCTGTAAGAGAGAGATAAGAGTCTCAAGAGAGGGAAAAAATTTGAATGCAACGTGAAAAATGGTGGGGCTAGGTTTCCAACAAATTGCCGGTTATGATAACCCTTGGATGGATCAAGTATCTACCAAAACGCCATTGTAGAATGAATGGTGGAGATTTACATAGGGGATACATTTGGAGCGTTGGTTATCTTTTAATTCAAGAAGACAAGACTGGCTGTGATAATGGCTTAGATTACACGATGGAGAGGGAGTATCACATTAATCGTTATATGGATTGTTGCTTACTTGGTTACAAAGAAACTTGAATATTGGTAACATAAGTTAAATGTGCTCTTAATTGTTATATCTATGATACATGATTTTCTGGATGTGTGATTTTTTTTGGAAAATGATTGGCACTCCAAAAATTGATGCAGGCATTCCAAAATCAATGTAATTTCAAAGCCACTTTCCTTTATTTTTTGGAGTGTCTCCATCAATTTTTGAAGTACCAATATCATTTCCCTTTTTTTTTGCATTGCTTTGAAACATATTTTTGGTAATCGATTACATGCATTTTTTTACCACATTTAGTTTAGTGATAAACTATGATGAACGGATTGGAAAACAAACATAGTGGGTGACTCGGACAGATATAGGGGCACTACAGTTCTGAAAAAAGGGACGGTGACATGTTATCAAACCTACTGAATCACTTATCACTTAATTGATTCGTTTTAAGTGTTAAATTTAGGTTATCAAACAAGTCCAAAGCCTACCCAACAGGATTTTCCTAAACAACTTCTAATCACAACACTTAACTGCACTCAGCATCGCCAACCCTAACCCCTTTGAAGACCGTTGCAGCTATTCTCAATTGCATGCAATCAATTACTACTATTCTCCAATGCATAATTTTGGAATGCTTGTGCATAATTTTCACCTACGAGTCCTCAATTAGATGACCTGGCCACAGGACGACCACCGTCCTTAGAATCGTCATCCCTTAAAGTTTAAAACCATGATCCACGTTTAATTACCTTTGAACCCTATGACACAAGACGGACTTCTTTTCTGGTCGGGGATTTAACAAAACATCGGACTACAAAGCAGGGAGAGACTAGAGATTCTAAAGTAGCTGACAAGTGAACCTCACAAACAGGTAGGTTTGCTTTCAAGGATTGAGTTCAAGCGATATATCCTGCAAATAACAATTCTCATAGGACCCTCGAAAAGCTCATTTTGGCATTGAACCTAAACTCCAATGCTAGATATATAGATAGAAAAACAGGAAGGACTCACCAGTTTTGAAAGATGTTTGAAGATCTCCATCAATGAGGAGGAAATCTCGTTCCAAAATAACACAGCTTTTTCCCTTCATTTATACATAATACAATGCGAAATGCTTTACACTATATGCTTATCCAACAGAATAGAAAAATGCACTCAGAAGCAACCAACTTCATCGTGTATGTCATGAAATTTTGCTTACAAATCAAATATTTCATTTCCTTATTTATCGAAAGGAATATTTTTCATTAATAAATACCAATATGTAGTGCGACAACAAAAATGTACCTTCAGGATTTCATGAAATTGGACATACTAAAAATACATATTGGGCCCCCAAAAAGGAGGACAACAAGACTAGAAAATAAAAAACAAAAAAGCATAAGAAAAAGGAAAAATGAACATTCATGAGTCTTACAACAGCAAACCAGCCACAAAAGCTAACTCTAAACCTATCACTACAAACTACTATCTCAGTATCTTGTTATACTTCCAGTCCCAATGACCTTAATTTCCTTCTGCAACCCTAGGCCACAGAGTAGAAAGCAATGCTGTGGTGGTCAACATCGACACTCTACAAGAGAAAGCCGATTTCTAGGCAGAGTTGGCACCTTTACGAGATAAATCTCCTTTCTCTGGTAGCAAGAAAATAATGGGAAAAGATAGCATAGGACAGCGCTATATGTGGGAACAGGTGGAATACCACCACAAGGCCCTTCTGATTGGTATAATAAAAAACAGCAAAACCAACAGGTATTATCAAGCAAAGAATGGGGTTGTTATAGCAGAGGATTCGATTTATAGTAAGAGAAACCCAATGAAGAGTGTTATATGCACAAGGTGGGAAATGAAGGTAAATATCAACTTGAAGAGTGTATTTGTTGACGAACTGCTCATACTCAGGAGTCCAGCATCCAGGAATCCATCCTTGCGAGGAGTTACGGAGACGTTTACCGATAATGAACCTGAGTAAGATAAACTCAAACAAATTGAGCTGCAGATAAATAGTTACCCTGAGAGAGAGAGAGAGAGAGAGAGAGAGAGAGAGAGAGAGATTGATTTCTGATGAACTTACAATCATAACTCGCCCACCCAAGCCGTTGATGATCCAAGTCATAAACAAAGATCTTATCTTTAAGAACAAGATCTGCAAAAAGACACAGACGAGTCGGTTAATCTGAATGCAGAAGGTGACCGTGAGATACGAGGTGTGAGCCAGTGAGATCCTAGGAATGCTCTGACAATTTACAAGTTCCGAGGCGAAATAAAGACAACCACGTAAATGTTTATGAACTTTGGGACAAAAAGGTCAGACATTATGGGTATATTATGCTTCTCATAGCCGAATAGAAAAGAACCACAAAAAAAGAATAAAATAAATACTTAGGACAAAGGCAAGCCTCAAGTTCAAACACACACCAAAAAATGAAAAGGAAAGAAAAGAAAACGATCTAATACACACACACACATGCCAGTGAGTTTCAGATCTTCATTAAACCAATGAATTTAAAACCTTGGATGAAAACTCAAACTTGGAGCCAGAATTTTCTAACTCAAGGCATGTTTTTGAGTCAAGGGTCTAATCAAGTTGCAAGACATGAATCTCACAAGAGCCCCCACCTACACAGATGGGACAATAATAGATCTCAAACCTCTTGCATTGGAGTCCGATTTTGTTCACCCTCACCCAATGAAGGTCAAGATTACCCTCACTTTTATTGGCTCCTTCTAACCTTGTAGATCCCACCAATTTTAACCATAGTTATCATTAAATACCACAAACTATGGAAATGATATAGATCTAATGATTGAAATATATCCCCTACAAGTTGTAAAAAATGCATGGGCTCACCCCTCGGAAATCCAAATGGATTTTCCTTGCCCCTTGAATTTGCTCCGATGAATAAGCTTTAGCTTGTTTTTTTTGGGTATTTCATGGCAATATAAGCATTAGTTTTTTTCCTGTTGTATCCTGAAACATGTTTAGCCATGGTGTATCCTGAAACTAACATGTTTAGTCATTGTGATAATGAAATATGTACACCATACCTCTTCTGATTAATTTATGAACACCACACAAAAAAAAAAAAAAAATACAAAAACTCATTCAAGTATAAAAATATAGTTGAACATTGCTCGTTTAATCATCGGAGCAAAAGTGGCATCCAAATTGGATGTTCTGAGGAGTAAAACATATACATTGCTCCTTCAATCATCAGAGCAAAAGCGGCAAGAGAAATGTGTTTGGATTTTCTGAGGAGTGAGTCCATGCGTTTTTTACGCGTTGCACAGGATCATTTCCAAATAAATGGACCCTGTATCATTTCCATATTTTTTGATGTTTAATGCTAACTCTGGTTAGAGCAAGTGGGACCTACAAGGTTAGAAGGAACCAATAAAAGTGAGGGTAATGTTCACCCTCATTTGATGAGGGTAAACAAATTGGAGTCCTTACATTGGCCCTTCAGATCATCTCCCTGAAAATTGAAGATTCACATGCCTCGGTGTCAAAAATAAACCTCTAAGCTATAATGCATCAGACATTTTTGGCATCAGGAACTGCTGTGATTTGGCCTTTTTTGGGCCATCAAACTTTCATTTCATAGTTCCTATATATCCACATCAAGTACATAGTGAAATAAACTTCCAAACATCAGCCACAAGGAAAACACTAGTAGGAAGGGAAATTTGTTAACCAAAAAAAAAAAAAACCTAAGAAAACAAACTCAAAATGCTTTACTCCTTCAACTTATTGATGACTTCTCTTCCACGGTAATACTTATAATCATTTGAATTTCCATTTCTACTCACAAGTCATAGCTTCTTCCCATGGCAAAGAACTTCAAAACCCACACTGACACACACACGCACCTCAAACACAGTAGAATAGGCACCCGAACGAAGAATTTCTGCGGAAGAAGTTTTTGGTACCAAAAGTACTTATACTTCAAGACTATTCAATCTTGCTCCACATTGGTTCATTCTCACCTCCAAAACTAATTCAAGAGTCTCGACAGCCTCCTCACTCATTGCCAACTAATTTTGAGCTAGATGCTTTAAAATGGTACGGAGCTAGGCTTTCGGAGGCTTTCAGACAAGACTTTTGACTAGTTTCCCCATTATTTGTGCCTCATGTACTCCTGAATACATTGACCCTTATGTAATGGATCCTTTCATTACCTCTCCACGTGTGAGCCAGGGGTCACATGTGTCTAGGAGTGTTAGAGCATCTCTCACACCAGTGGATTAGCACCTTCAAAACTAGTATGTGTCTGGGCGGTTTCACCGCTCATTGCCAATTTGTTTTCGGTTGCAAGCTTTAACGAAGACTGAAGCCAAAATAACGAAAAAACGCCATATTGAACAAGTTGACTAGCAAAACTGCAACAGAAATCTCCAAAATGTGTACACTCTCTTGACAACCAATGTATACCCAAATCACCAATGTAGACTTCCAACGTGGGACTGAGTGTTATAAATTCCTTACTTTACCTTCATAATGTTATGTTCCCCTCATGAGGGGTTGAGTACTACAGTCACTTGCACAAAGAAGCCATTTCCAATTGACCAGTCATTACAGTCTCGTCACAACAGCCGGACCTTTTTCCTTGTGGCCGAAAGTGGTCCAAGCTCAATGATCGGGTACACAGGTCGCTCTGATACCGTTTCTAGCACTCCAGTAGGCCACTCTCGCATTTCTTTCATTAGAAAACTCTAGTTCATGATCCGTGGAAGGCTTTGATCTTCTCTTCCTGATTCCTATACCATACGCATCTATCCTCATCTAGAGCAATGCTGTTTCCACCTTCTTGAACTAAAGGACAAACGCCAGTTTAAAGTCTATGGAGCCGACGTTGAAGTATCACGAAAAAGTTACTTTCTCATGACTGGGCTTGAAGACAGGGCCACCAACCCCTGCCTTCGTTGGCTTTAAGTGCAGTGAAGAAGGCATCCATTGTTGGAACATGGCTATAGAGCCTTTCGGGTGTAAGATCTTCACTGCACTTAGAGCCAACGAAGGCAAGGGTTGGTGGCCCTGTCTCCAAGCCCAATCATGAGATACCCATTAACTTATTAGAACCTAACAACATGGCTCAAAGTGCTTAAGCCAAAGTTACCATAGATTGCTTAGATTGTTCGTTCTGTACCCAACTCAAAATCACCTATTTAGACTTCTGATGCGGAATGTCATATTGCAATTAGGATTGCAGTTTGTTGCCACCTCATCAAGCATTGTCTACTTCCACTTAAATTATGTTGCGATAGATTTCTCGTCTACTTTCTCCCCTTTTTTCCGTGTAGTGTGCTTAGTAGTCCTCAATTAAAAATCTACCCATAATCATGTTTTGAGATGACCTAGCATATTGAATCAACCAAATGCAATAATAATTCTTTTGAGTTCTTTTGAAATTTTTGTGCCCAGCGGTTATACTCGAATTTTCCTACTTCCAAAAAACATATTGATCATAAGCATTCAAATGTCTCAATAATGTGTGGCTTTTTGGTCTACGTTCCATGGATGACATAGAAGATGATTCTTATTAGATATGCCAAAATTTGCTTTTCCTTCCAACTTTCCTGGACATGTGCATTGATAAAGCTTAGATGTAATTAAGGAAGGACAAAGGTGATTGAATTATTAAAATTATCCACCCAGCATTATTCTGCTAAAACTGAATAAAACTGTTATGGGGTTAGGGGTGTTTTGGCTGAATAATTGAGCCATTTTTTTTTTTTTGTCCTTATTCAAAAAAAATTCGAATTTCTTAGTTTTACATCGATTTTTATGTGGATAATTGGTTCGTCTCGGTGAGAGAAATCTAAAAGAAGAAAATTATTATCAAATTTTTAAAAAGTTCACTAAAGCCAAAAATAATGCAAAACAGGCAGACTTTTTGAATTAGTTGTCTTTATTAAAAAAACTTTAAGTTTGGTACACAATTCCTTACTTTTAAGATTCCTCTCGTCCATACAAATCAAAAATCCATAAAAAAAATTGACGCAAAACTAATAAATTTTGAAAAGCCAAAGCTGCTCTTGTAAAAGGAGCAACAAGGACAAAAAAAAACTAGCTCAATTATTTAGCTGAAACACCCCTTAGTCAACTTGGTACTGACTAGATTCACGAGTACTCTCCTATGTTTGTACATAAAAATGTTGGCTAACTAAAATACCCTTGACTCCTGCGGGCTACTTCCGAACTAAACGAGAGTAAGGCTTTCTACTAGAGAGAGCAGACTGACGACTAGGAGGGGGATGCTTTAGAAATTTTGTCAAATGAAATAATACCTATAGTCCTGAAACTAACCTCCTAAAATAGTTACTGCTTGATTCTGAGATTTCTGAAACCCCATGCACCACAATGCAGCACCATCCTGTCACAACATATTGTTGAATGGAGATCAAAATCAAGTTTGACACATTTCGCAGTGAAATGGAAAGAGCAAAAATAATTACAGTGACAAGGCAAGTTTGAGAACTCACAAGAAAACCGTAATGCACAAGGTAGTCTTCTGGTCTTAAACCCATGGATGCACCACCAGCAAAGTTTAAAGCCACTGGAGGAAATATCTCATTGACACTGTAACTAAACAGAAAAGGATCTTATTCATCAGATGTCTAATCAATGTTTTGTTTTTGTTATTCTTAAAAATTAGATCCAAACTTGTATCAACAAAATCCTCTATGTATGAACCTGGCAGGTACTAGATAGCACTGGTGTCCGTTTGAAATAATGGGTGTTGCAGATTGTGAAACAGAAGCAGTTATCTGCACAGTCAACGAGAAAATGAGCTTTAAGCCAAACTGCTAGCTAACTCCACAACAGTTCTTCCAAAGTAAAGCTTGCATGGAGCTTCCAAACCATCCGGTGGCAAATCGTAATTTTTTTTAAAGAAAAAAAACAGTAATTTCATTCACTAGTTTGTCCCCCCGACGATAAGTGCATTTTCACCTAATGCTTGTTAAAAAGCACATGAACAAACAAAGGATGACATTTAGGCTTTGGATGGATTTTAAATAGTCCTCTAGCTGTAAATTTACACAAGTAACAAAAATATAATCGTTTGTATACTCAGGTAGAGAACAACTAGAACAGGAAATTATAAGTGCCACAGGAACTAACTAAACATTGCCCATATGTAGGCTGTTCCCCATTCAAAGAGTCCTCATTGTGAACCAATGGAAGAGGTTAATGAGGATGGAGACACATTCAAAATGACCCGTTTAGAAAGAGCAAGCACATACACATGCAATCAACAATCACGTCTCCTTTTGATGAAGAAATCCCATGGTAACGTAGGAATCAAGCTTTCTAATTGAAATGTGAAAGACTGGTCTTTAGGCTCCCCATTGGAAAGAGAGAAAACTGTTGGAAAGGAAAGCACTAGAAAGTAAGGGACTGAAAAGAACAAAAAGAGAGGCAACTTTTCTACAAGCATTTGCTTGGCAAGAATGTTAGTAGGGAATATTTTAAGAAAGTCGTTATTGGTTAAAATAAAAGATCTTTTAATTTGCGTAGTTTAACCTTCTCCATGGTACCAAAATAAACAAAGGGAGACTGGATGATGTCAGAATTGAAATAGGAAATTTTCGCCGGAAATTCATTTTCGTGTTTTTCGCAGGAAATAACATGTCATGTTCTCTGGAAGACAATGGCCTATGTGGTTCCATTTTTTTCAGAAACATCCAAGAAAAATAGAACTTTAGAAGAAAAAACAAAGGAAAAGACACTTACAGCCATCACGAAAGGATCATAAGCTTCTTCCACCAGGTATGCTAAAGTTGTTCCGGAATCAACAATGGTTCCTCGGTTGTTCGACGTGGCAAACACTGCTGGATCAACAGGCAACAATTGCCCATTGACAGCAATGCTCCGCAGGTACAAATTATAATGAGGCCTGAACATTTTGAGAGATCAAAAGAACATCAAAACAGGCTGCAAACTAAGTTTAGACATTCTCCAAATTTCCATGTCTTTATTTGCATAAGACAATAACAAGAGTAAGTTGGAAAAAACCCTTAGATATTAGTGTTGTTCATAGTTGTTAAAATCGTTCGGTTCTCAACTTGAATCTTAAGCTTTGATCTGATTCAAACCAAACTGATACCACTTGGATGAATCAAAGAGGATCTGCACGTCTGAATCAGTAGGTGAATCCCTGAATCAATCAAGTAGTTTAGTTCACCATATTCTTCCGAATGCTTCTTTCCTACTTTAGCATTAACCCTGGTAACATCCTTCATTCCCTCCATCTCTATCAACTAACGCCCGTTTGTAATGTCAGAATTTAGGTCTTTTTTATAGCAATATCTATGTCAATGACTCCTATTTTGTTTCTCTGATTTTCTAATGGAATATATCCCAATATTTGGCCTAACTGAACATTGTATGCACCCGGAGTCAACATGCATCAGGCAATAACCATAGTACCATACGTGGAGTGCAGCCACAGGATAGAAGCTTCAAAACCAATACCACCTCTTCCTAAGACATGGCTACTGCCAAATGTTACGTCCCTAGGGTAATTTCGAAAGTATGCTTAATGGAAATAAATAATAGAACATCAGCCAAATATTGTATAGCCTACAATATGCTAATACAGCACTGGAGTTTTTACAGACTTCAATAAAACCAGCTATCGCATGCTTAGGGAATCACTATTTAGATACCAATTCTTATGGCTGGGATATCGAAGAAGGCTACATTAAAAAGTTGAGAACCAACATAAAATCTGGTAAAGAGAACTAAGAATACATACTGTGATGGGACAAGGGGACTGTAGACAATGGTTGGATCCAGAATCTCACCAAGAACTAGTATTCCGCCACCATTGCCTTCCCCTTTCAAGCAATGGGAGAACACCCTGGGAGTAATCCCTCGTGAGGACAACTGCGATATGACAGACAGATCCTGTTGACCAAACCCAAATATTCCATCAATTGCTCTATCAGTCTTGATCAAGTCCCCAGACTGATAGGTGCTACACCTGGTTACAATTCGAAGAGCCAAATGTTTAAGCCCCAACCAACTTGAATCAGAGATGAAGATTGACAGATGATTAAAACAACCACAATATAACAAGGAGAAGTATGTAATAATTAAGTCCACAAACATTTAGGTTGAAAAACTTGGTTCTCCCTTGAACCCTCCTCCAGCCAACCTCCATCATCCTTTTTCACAGTTACCATTTCCAATCCTAATCTTCATCAAGTTACAAAATTACCCGCGGCAATAATAAGGTAGAATATCCTAACAGATTGGCACCACTGACACTTCATCACAAAACATAAGTTAGTGGATGCATCCAATTAGAAGATTGATGAACACTGTTGTGATTGCTTACAATTTTCCCAACAATTAAGAAAATGCTCTTTTTTATAGGAGGCTACTTCTTTCATTCTTCTGGCCAGTATAGTCTCTCCATCTAGTGGTCAGTTTCAACTGCACATTGATACGCACCATGTTTAGAAGTCTTATCACTTACCCAAAAACAACTTCAGTGGAAGAGTTAGTGACCAAAGAAGCCTCCATAATTGTGTCAAAATAAAACAAATCAGCTACATAAAATCCAGACGTTCCGCTTAAATCTCCATACTGAAACGAATAACTACACTGATGACGTGGTTCAGAGCAGTCAGCTGCAGCAGTTTGAACTATAGAAGAACATATTGGGTCTGAACAAGAAACCAGAGAACCAGTAGTTGAGCTGGCAGCGTCAAAGAAACTGAGCTCGATCTGCATAAATGTAGCAGAATGAATAAATGGGCACACTTTAGATTACCTGATCATTCTATTAACATCACTAGCAAAAACAAATACTTACACCAAGTCCACTTGATTGGGGGCAGTTGTTGCACGAACTGCAAGTAACCCACAAGACATCACTTCCAGTATCAATCTGCACCATGAATTCCTTCGGCGGGGAGCCCAATTTAACTTTTGTATAATAAAGCCTGTAGTGAAATTCAACAAAACAAAGAATATAGTCCACTCCATAAGTTATTGAAGATACTACAAGATAGTCATAGATCCACTAAGCTGAAGTTTGTAATAGAGAAAAAGGTAATAAAAGTCAACAACTCTTTACAAGGTAAATAAACAAGAAACAAGAGTTGAAGAACATAGCCAACCAATTCAATGCCCCAACAATTTAAATGATACCATTCAGGTTTTTTCACAAAGAATGTTTTGAATGATGAGCAGGATAAGCTTGAACTTTCCAGGTTTTCTGGGTTTCAACCAAGGTTGTCAAATCGTAAATTGCATCGAGAATTGGACTGGCCGTTTTCAAACCGTGAATTGAATAATATTGTAATAAGTCGGTCAACAAATCTCAAATCTTATAAAATAGACATCCGTGCAAACATATTATGCATATGAAAAGTTTATGCTCAAAAAAAAAAAAAAAAGAGGTTATAGTTGAATGACTACCATTTTGATTAATAATAAGAAGCTTGCTTGTATCACTAAAGATATAGGTTCACGGCTCTGAGCCACGCTGTGATTTATGATCCTACAAAACACAATTGACTTTGCAATGATCCATTTATTAAGCAAACAAGAATTCAGTTGATAAAACTTAAAAGACATCCATTCATATAAGGTTTTATTAAACTCAACATAAACTCGTAACATCTTTGTATAATTGTTGTTCAAGAAAAGTAGGAGATTTTTTCAACAAACATCAAGTCCATCTGATTGGGCTCATTTCATACTAGACTAAGGTGCCGTTCCACTTTTTATAAAAGTGGGTTTTTGAAAAAGAAGGTAAATTTCAAGGTCAAAAATCATGTGTTTACGTAAATAATTTTCCTACCAATATGGATCTTGTTTGATAGATCTCATTGAGATCTTTTAAACGGTGCAAAAAAAATTGAAAAATTATTTTTCATTTTCGTTATATTTGAGTTTGAAATTACCCTCTTTTTGAAAAAGAAGGTTTTTAGAAAAAGCGGAACGAGGTCTAACTTTTTCTTCTTTTTGATTGAGCTCATATCATACTAGACTAACCTTTTTCTTCTTTTTGATCAAGGACTAACTGATTTTATCAAAATAGCAATAAATAATTCATGAGTAACAATTATTCAAGCTGTAAACATCCTTAGAAGATATATTTTCAAATAAGTGAGGGAAAATTCTAAAAGAAAATGTTGAGAACTGGATCCTATAAATACTCTAATCACCGAACAATCAATGTTATTGGCATGGGTATTGCATATATTCGAGCTAAACATTGTGAGTTTATATTACTTTACTAAAAACAAAAAAAAAGAGAGAAAAAAGTTCTAGATTCATCGGATGTGAGAGTTTCAAGAATCGAATGAATCGTAAATTGTGAATCGAATCATGAATTGAACCGTGAATCATATGATTCAACACGATTCCATCCCAAGCTTGATTCACATAATGATTCGTATTGTTTTTGCGTGAATCGTGAATTGCATGGTTCTGAGAACTATGGTTTCAACAGCTATCAACAATATTCAACAATACTAGTACCCTCTGACGATAGAGTGCTTCATCCTGCATTCACTTTATCTATTTCAACTGCTACATCAGAACGTGCATATTCAGCTTAAACTTGGCAAGACAAACAATGAAATAAGATGCAATATGATTTTCCAGCTAATTTTCGATCACACATGTTGACAACTAAATTTTATCAAAGTTTTCATGTTCAATCTACCATAGATGCCTAAATTTAGTAAATTGAGGCATATTCCAGTAATCGCTGTAGTTAATACAACAAGAGAATGTGCTCAATTCTAAAAACAGATTTATGTGCCAAATCTGTACTTTAGCAAGAGATATGTAAAGGAACATTTGAAGGTAACAGTATAAGATTTTCGTGGTGATGGTAACTCATATAGTATTTTATACTTCTCCAAAATTCAGATAGAAATCCTGCAGTGTCTCGCCCTGCAAAGTAAGAATCCTGGTTGCACCCTATGTTGGAGGCCAAGTCCCTGCAGTGAGCAGATCTCGCTGCAATTTGCAGCCCCTAAAAAACGACATCGTTTGGGGTAAGTTGGGATGCTGTCTCACTCCTCCCTTCTCTCTCTCTCTCTCCCTCTCCAACCCCTTTGGCGTTTTCTTTGTTTTCTTCTTCCTTTTCTCTGTATCTATTGCACCCAGCCTCTCTCTCTCTCTCTCTCTCTCTCTCTTGTTTTCTAACATTGATGGAGTAGTTCATTATTAAAACAAAATTCATTCCCATGATCTCTGATCTATGTTTGTCATCATGCAAAAGGATTTTTACCATTGAAATTCATTTTCAAATCAGTTCTTAGTCTTGTGTACGATTCTAGAATTTTTCCTCTAATAGAGCACTCAATTCGATTCTTGTAAATCTAAAAGAAGAGAGAGAACCAATACTATGTCTTGTGCTCTTTAATAACTTTTTAAATCAACTAGTTTAGGAACCTGAATAAAAAAACGATGGGTGCTTTTTAGGATACTTGATCGAATTCAGACAAATCCCCTTTAATTTGTTCAATCAATTAGCAAACTAGAATGAATCACAAGAGCCCATAAAAATAAATCAAATATCAAGTCCAGCGCAAAGATCAAACCCTTTCTGTTTTGGGGTGAATTGCCCCATGCTAAGAATTCTTCAAAGCTCATATCTCCTTTCATATTTTATCACCGGTTTACCAGATTGTTCTGCTTCCTGTTTGGGTAATGTTGCTGCTCATGCGCTTCTTGGAGTTGTAGGGTAAGGACTGAGGTGGAGGAAAAAAAGTTGAAGAATAAACAAAGAAAACGCCAAAGGGATATTGTAGAGAGAGAGAGAGAAGGGAAGAGTGAGACAGCTTTCCCAACTTACCCCAAACGATGTTGGTTTTTAGGGGCTGCAATTTGCAGCGAGATCTGCTCACTGCAGGGACTCAGCCTCCCCCTACATTACCTAGAACGTTGATCATTCTGGCACGAGAAACGGGAACGGGAACGTGGTGCGTCCCCTGCCCAAATTATGGTACGATGAACATAGGTATCTACAAATCGAAGTGGTAGACTAAACTAATTTCAAAAGATGAACATCCAATAATTAGAGTGTTATTGTCTCGTTATTAATATAAAATACATTCTAGAAGCATTATGGACCATTGTATAGTTTATCTTGTTAAAGCTCTAATTTCACTAGTTTCTACTTTCTAAAGGAAATTTTTTAGGAATGCTTCGGATGGCTAGGTTTCCCGTTTTCGCATGCCGGTGTACCACATTGCGGAACATGTGTTTCGTTCAAGAATGTAATTCTTTGAGGTACTAGTGCTTTCAAGTAACATAAGCTAATGTGTATCCTACACAAGAAAACTAATGATCACAAGGACCCTACAGAATTTGTTCAACTATGGTAAACAAACATGATTAGACGAAAACTTAAGATCTACTTGATACCAAATTGTAACGATTAAGGTTGTGAATACCATATGGTACTGGTACGTACCATTTTTTGATAAAACTGGTACGTCACCCCTTTAATTTCATTCCGGTTCAAATACCGGTCGGTATTCTATATTGGCCATACTGGGAAATAGCTGCAGGTACCGATTGGTACCAGGAGAGTACCGGACGGTACCGTCATCTATATATTTTAATTATTTCTAATTTCCTTAGATAATTCGATAATTATCCTTTTTGTACTAAATAAAATTATAATTTCCTCTATTCATTATATATGATCTTCATAATCACTACTCTTATTATTTTCCGGTTTGTATTTTCACGTTGGTTGAATCAGCTATAAAGCACCGACACTCCAAAAGGGCACCGTATCCACGTAGTGGATATGGCCATACGGGGACACAAATTGGACACACCACGTGGCGTGTCCAATAATTTTATTATTTTTTGATAAGGGACACGCCAGGGACACGACTTGGGGTCAAAATATAATATTTTTAATTTTGGAGGTTAATATGAAATTATTCAAATATTTGGGTTAAACTGTAATTATGCCTTTAAAAAAACTTATACAATTTGAGAGATTATTCATTTACTATGGTTCATAAAAAAAATTACTCGTATTCCTATTTTTTTAGAATTACCGTGTTCCGTGTCCGTGCCCGTGCTACATAGGTTGAATGTTTTGAGCTTTTTAAGCATACATAAAAGCAAGCATAAAACACAACATTTATAAAGCAAAACCGAAACAGAACCCAAAATTAAACCGGTACCGGTTTATACCGTACCAATAAGAAAAACAGTATCGTTACACGGTGGCAGAAGCAAGATTCCTAATGCGAGGGGGCCGAAGTACATGTACTCATGTAATTCCTGAAGTAACGGCAAAATTCTTATCTTTCTACATCAAAATAAAATACGACATTTATATTTGGAAGAAACTTAAATTTGAAGAAAGGTTTACGAATGACGGAGGTTCTCTAATTGAACAAATTATGAGTTGCTAGTAATTACAGAGGCATCAAATAGAAAGAGAAAGAGATTGTGGGTTTTGATGGGAGTGGTACCCGACTAAGAAGGGATCAGAGGTACCGAGGACAGAGAAATCCACAACGCCACCAACACCACCTTGCAAAAGTCGGCCATGCCTTGCTCTGTCCCGAGCTCTGAGAACCTCCAGCTCGACCGTCTCGTTCGCCGGAAAAGCCCTCTCCAGACTGAGAAAACCCGCCGGCAATCCGCCGCCGTACGCCACCGCGGTGGCTAAGAAAGCCAACACCAGGAATTTCGCCAGCGTTCCGGCTCAACCTTCCCTCTCCGTCCCCAAAATTATTTATTCCTCTTTCACTCTCTCCCTCCCTCTATCCTTCTGTACATATATTTACACTAAACACATATAGTTGTTTTTCTAAAGAAGCCACTGGATTTTTCTCAAAAAAAAAACCCAAACAAAACCACAAAAAGACGAAAATAAATCAATAAGCCACTTGTTTTGTCTTTGTTCAAAAAAAATTAAATTTCGGTCAAAATTTTTTACTTTTTAGATTTCTCTCGTCGTAAGGATGCAATAATCCCCAAAAAATTGATAATAAACCACGTGATACAAAAAAATTTAAATAAGAACAAAAAATAAGGCACTTTGGCTTATTTGTCCGAACACTCTAGTATGTCGGTGCGTAGTCAAAAGTAGAGGACCCTGCCTTTCTTTTCTGGACCGCTTTTGAGAGAGAGAGAGAGGATGACTGTACATGTACACGACAAAGAGGAAGCTTTGTATTCTTTTGAATGAAAAGACAAAAGAGGAAGCTGATTTAAAGAAGTTTATTGTTTAAACAAGGAGAGGGCTTCCCAACAGTGGAGAAGCACACAGTGCAGTTGTCTACAGTTTAGTGCAGTTGTCTACAGTTTCGGGCAGATGATGGGTACAATTGTTTCTGATCAAACCACAAACATAAGATGATGGGTACAATTGAATGATCGAACCTTTTACTTTTGTAGAGTTTGTCGAGAAGATAGACCACGTTGAAAATCATACTCATCAAAGTCCAATGAATATATGGCATAAGTTAATTTATCTCTGCATTCCTATCAGAAGTTGATTTTATTAATGTGCTGAGTTTTCTTTTTTCCAAATAAAAATGTCCTCCGTTCATATACTTATCAAACTCCGATCACAATAACGTTGTACTTAGTCAATGTGTTTGACAAGCTCTACAAGATAAACCATTTCTTCCAGTCTTTGAATTGAACCCATTGTCCCATCATCTATCAAAATATGAACTAAAGAAATAATTCAGTATACTTTAAAAAAGGCAAAAGATTTTAAAAAATAATTTATCTATAAATTAAAAATTGAGGGTCATCATTAGAACCATCATACTTGTTGACGATTTAGCTTTAGTCATTATACATTGAACAAAAGTAAAAGCCTAATGGATAGTAAAAAATCAGAGCAAATCCTGTAGCTACTTGTGCGAAAGAACAAGTAAGCGTAATGCCTCGCACATAGTGTGTAGCCATCTTCTGAACCTTTGAGCGGCCATCTTCTTAAACAAGTTTAAAGGGATGAAACCATTATCGTTTACTAGTATTGTAAGCGGTGTTTTTGTGACAAGTCACTTAGGAGTATTTTATTGGTGCAACCAATAAGATACTTCCTCCGTACGGATTTAAATGTTCTTAATTCTATTCTAACCAGTTAAAAAATAGGTTATATTTTTAAATCCGTAATGAATTTCATATCAAATATGGATCTTATTTGATAGATCTCGATCAGTTCTATAATACAATGTTTTCAAAATCACGTAAAATATTATAAATTGGAAGATATAATCGATTGAAAAATAGCACAAACTCCAAAAAAATGACTATTAAATCCAGATAGAGAGAGTAACAATTAGGGATCACTTAAATCTATTTACCTATCTAACTCGAGCAGTATAAATCTTTTTTCCAATATATACAATTGTTGCACATAACAGCAGTTCCTGCTACTGCTAGTACTAGTAACAGGCATGGGAGTTGTACTAAAAACATCGAAGGAAAGTTCTCCCTCATGGGCCCAATGAAAACTCTTTGACCTATTTGCTTCACGACACAAAATGGTTCAATGTCGTTACTTTGATCGGCTTCATCAAAATTCTACAATCGCAAATGAGATTAACGTACAGGTACTGGATGACATGGGGTTAGCAACTTAGCATTGGGCACACGTCGTTGATCACAGCTATTGCATCAGATTCTATCTTCAGATTGGACAGATGATGATTTAATAGTAGCAAGTTGTGCGCCATCTCCAACGTCCCAAAATTCGACAACTAACAGAGTTTTGAAACCTCGCGACTCAGTAATGATCATTCGGATCTCTGACATATATATAATCTCTCTAGACAAAAAACCAAACCAATGCGAGAATTGGAAAAGAAATGAGTCACCGATTCAATTGTGATCAAATCAGAATCAAACCGTGATGACAATATTATGTCTAGAATATGTTAAAAACATTCTCCTGTCCCCGTTTATTAGTCCTTTTGGAATCTTTTTGTTGTGCCAAAAAGATTTTCTCAGTCCATGTGTTTAAACTTTTACCCTTATTTTTTAATTAATTACTACGATCAAGAAAATGTAATAATTTTTCTAAAATACTTGAAAGGTAAATAGAGAACATGAAAATATAATAAGTGAAATGATGATAGTTTCTTAATAAGTATAAATATTCAAAAGAGTCCAACAAATGAGGATGGAGGGAATATATACTAAAATGAACATATCAAATAATAACTGTATAGAAAGCTTGAAATGCAAATGTATTCTTTATATTATCTGAAGTGAAGAGGAGGAGTTGGGCTAGAGAAGCAATTTGCTCATTTCTAGCTTCATGATTTATAAACCATTGACCAAGATTTTTTCAATTTCTCAAGCAATTAGTAGCCAACAATGTCTTGTTTTCACCTGGTGCAAATAATTTTTACAATAAAAGCAAAATACTTTGGTAGAAGCACTCGAATAGAAGTTGTACTCCCTCCCTCCCAATATAAATGTCCGGCGTGCAAATCAAGACCTTTAAAAAAATGCATTTTCTAGTAAAAAGAATCAATTCAATTTTTTTCATAGATTAATAGATATCAATGAGTTCTACTAAGTTTTGAATTTTTAATGAAATTTTTTTTAAAAAAAAAAATCTAGGTTTACACGTCAAACATTTATTTACGGACGGAAAAAGTTTTATACTCCCTCCGTCCCATTTTCATTGTCCTTTTTTGATGTTCGTGTCAGTTTTCAATCGCTTATATCTTCCAATGCGAATCTCCAAAAATATGCAATATGGATCTTATTTGATAGATTTCAATTTGTTCTATAATACAAAGATGTCAAATTTATGAAAAACATTATAGATTGAGAGATATACGTAATAGACAAAAGAGTGAAAAAGGAATAATGGACAATGAAAATGGGACGGAAGGAGTAGTATATTGAATCAATCTCAACCGGTTATAAAAAAAATTAAATCAATTTCAACCATTACAATAACTTATCTTTTAGTAAGTGTAAATGGGGCCTACACCAAATTATTATTTTTTTTTTGTGTACATAAGGGTCTACACCATTGTGTCTTGTAAATGGGAGATTCACAATGTCTTGTTCTCTCACATTTTCAAAAAATTTCCTTTAAATTTTTTCTACTTTTAATATTTCTCTCTCTATCTCTCTTCACTTATTATCCCTACCATTTTTCAAAAAAAATTTCAAACACCAATTGGAAGAACCCATGTTCACATGTGACAGCCAATCGATTGCTTGGGCTAGGCGAGGTAGTGCTCCCATGCACCACTTGTCATCATGCGCCAGCTATGGCGTTATTGTGATGGCAGGAAAGTGTCTACTTCAAAATTACTCTACATTCCGGATTGGGTTATTGCGGTTTGGCGGTTCAACTGTATGGTTTCTCACGTTAGGGTTTTGTTAGTTTGGATGTAAAATATTTTATTTATTTTTTAACATTTAACTGTACAAAGCACAAGTAAATTGTTTTTTCCCGTAAATTGTTTTTGTGCTACGGAGAGAAAATAACTTACGGAGGAAACTCCCGTAAATCATTTTCCACCGTTATATTCACTGGTATCCCCCATTCCCTTCAAATTATGCCAATATCAAATTATCAATTTCCTGATTTGGTTCTTCTCTCTTCTCCCTCCCCCCCTCTCTCTCTCCCTCCCCCTCTCTCTCTCTCTCTCTCTCATATACACACAAATACACATAAACATAGCTGTCACCACCTAGTATTCCCACGACACATAAATAGAAAGGATAGCTTGATTGATAATGAATATGCCGATAATATTTTCCCCTCACCAACAAAACACAATAAAAATAGAAACGAAAATTTTATTTTTCCTAAAAATTATTTTATGTGAAAACTATTTTACATCGAAAATATTTTACTTCGAAACAAATAGAGCCTAGAAGCTAGTTTTTTTAAAAGTAGGTAGCGATAACGCCAAGACTGTTTTTGTTGGTGCCAAAATTTCAGCTCATAAATGTCTTGTACACTGCACATGATACAAGTCTGTACACTAAAATTTTGATACCAACAAAAATAATTTTGACATTATCAATTCTTAAAATGGTTCTTTCTCTAAATCCACACCAGAGCATGGCCCAACTGACGGACCAATTTGGCAAAATGCCCAGATAGGGCGAGTACATTATTTCCCGTAAAAGCTTTGCTAGAGTTTCTTTTACTTAGCAATTGCCTAGGTGAGTTGGTAGGTGAAGTTACCTTCTTGCCCTCCCTAAAAAAAAAAAAGTTTGCTTTACTTGATCCATGACGTTAAGCTTGAATCGCCACATGATTTGTCACTTCCCAGTTAGAGCTCCGAACTTTAGAACAAAGGAAGGGGTCCAAAGATTTACTATATTAATTTATCTAATTTACTAATTATTGCAGTAATTCTTAAATTGAAAATTCAATTCATTCGTATTTTCTAGTATCTTATATTTCAATCTTTATCTATCAGATTATGGTTTCATGTTGACCGGGTGAGTGTAATCCAGATTGGTTCGGTTTTATAATATACACCAAGATCTAATTCAATACTTAAAGATTACGAATTTGAAGAACCAAACCAATCCACAAAATACATAGAACTAAATCAATCCAAACCATTGAAATACGGTTCGGTTTCGGTTTTAAACCACGATTTGCTTTGAACTAAGCTATCATCTTCAAAAAATATTTAAAGTACTTAACATTACGAAGATAAATTTTTAAAAAAAACTTATAACTAATTCCATTCAAATTACCAAAACATACTAACATCAACCAACTAATTAAGAGTAGAATACCAACAATTGCCTTAAGTCAACTAAAAGAAAATGAAATGTTGGTAAGTCTTTAAAATGAACCAACTAAGAATACAAACTATTAAACATGTTAAGATAGTTTAACCAAATAAAATGCCAAAGATAATTCCTAAAACTATTGAATTAAAATGAGGCAGCAAAAGGACAGTAGCAGCAGCATGTTAGCAACCAACTTCTGATGATTCTATCATTATCTTGGCAGGAAAGGAAGACTCAATATTACGGTGGATTTAATAAGAGCAATAAATTAGGAAAGTAATTGACTAAGAAGCGTCTATATCTATTTGGTGAATCATAATTAAATTACACATGTAACATCTCTATTATAAAACAGAAGGGTGTGGGGACAAGTTGTTGGAACGGCTTAGATTCATTTGATCCAAAAGCTGTAGTGCATCCTTCCACTTCCGGTTAAGTGTCTATGGTTTTCACCTAAATCGCACAACTGTCATTCCCTTCCAACATGAATGCATAGTGCCGTAGGCACGGGTTAATACTAGTCTCTATTATAAACAGAAGGGTGTGGGGATAAGTTGTTGGAACGGCTTAGATTCATTTGATCTAAAGGCTGTAATGCATCCTCCCACTTTCCGGTTAAGTGCCCATGATTTTCTGTCATCCACATCTAACTGGGATGCGTAGTGTCGTAGGCACGGGTTAGCACTAGTATATATATATATTATGGTTCGGATCGTTTAGAACCATAATTGCAAACGCAAATCCATAAATCAAACCATATAACGCGGTTTTTCTAATTTTTTTAAACCATGACCAAACCATATTAAAAAAAACTGAACCAAATCTTTCGGTTTAGATTGGTTTGGACTGGATTTGCGGTTTGATAGATTTTTTGCTTACACCCGAGTGATTTCATGCACCAAACATTTCCATATCAATCCATCCGATATTTTTGTTTTGCCAATAGGATAGGAGAAAGAGACTTTCATTTCCAGTCTCTTTTTTTTATTGAATATTGTAATCAATTTCATGGGAAAATAGAAAATTCTCTATCTTTCAAATAGGTAAAAACAAATAGAAAAATATTCGAAGTTTCCTTCTTTGACCCGTGGAAAGATATACTTTGGAGTTTTCAATTCATTTGAAGAAAAAGGAAACATAACAAAGACAACATTAAAAGAAAATTAAAAAAAGTAAATTGATTAATCAAATTCTGATACCATAATCGTTTAGTATACATGAAAATTCGAAGAATCTATTAAAAAAAATTCCTTTTTCAATATTCCGAACAAGATCCAAAAATAAGATTATGATCAGTTGATTGGACAATGAATGGTTGAGATATGATTTTTAATTATGACCGGTAAAAATTATTTATTATTGGTCATAATTGATTTTTAATGTGGATCATTGATTGATGAGATTGATGGCTGTATGCCGTCCTACATGTGCACTACATGGGGGTGCACTACAGCATCCCCAGATCCAATTTGAGGATCAATTGAAAAAGAAAAATTAAGGTTAAGCACCGCTCTTTGCTCAAAGCAAAGTTTGGTTTCTACTTATTTGATTTAAGAGTTTAGATGTTTACAAGAAAATAATTGAGCACATACGTACGTTTTATTAAGCATCATTTAGAGACAAAAGGTAACAAACTTTTATATGGCTCGTCCCAATAAACATAGGGCTCATAGGCGAAAATCACGGCTCAAGGATCTTGACGATGCCATAAGCATTCAAGCCTTCAAACATAAGCAAGGCATAAGCGCAAATGAGGCCATACCATTAAGATAGTTGCAATGATCATCGTGTGTTCTGGGCACTACAACGTCATGTGATACATTAATATTCTTTTTCTACTCAGGATTTTCTAATGGTTTTTATGCCGGTGCTAGAGAAACTTTATCCATGAATGTGTTTAGTGGCTTCTGTATTCCATTTGGGAGTAGCCGATTAGTTTTTTATTGCTTGTTTGGTCTTTGTTCTAAGTGTCTTATAAGGTCTATGTGCTCTCTCCTTATTATTTATTGAATTTCTTATTACTATTCTAAAAAAAAACTTTCATCTTCACTTTGACTTCACTGTAATTTTTCATTAAAGTAGCTTTTTCACTCTCATTTTCATATTCTAGGACATCTTTCAAATCTGAGTAACCATGAAATTTAGCGATTAGTGAACTGAAAACTTAAAAAAATGAGGAACGTTAAATAGAATAAATGATTATGGGAAAAATGTAATCCCTTTAACCATGAAATTTAGCGATTAATGAACTGAAAACTTAAAAAAATGAGGAACGTTAAATAGAATAAATGATTATGGGAAAAATGTAATCCCTTCAAATGTACGTGTTGGTTCATGAGAAGAATGTAAAAAGATTGGATCAGAAGAACCTTAGAATCGAAAGAGTAAGGTTATAGAGGCAACTCTAATTTTCGAGCGAACTAAAATAGAGGATGGATGTAACACATTGAGGGAAGATTTTATAATTTATTCTCTTTCTTCTTTACTTTTTGATAGAATATTTGAGGGACCCATTGTCCTTTTTAGAGTTTGGAGAAATTTTGTTCTCCAAATTTACTTTTAGTTCTCTATTTTTAGAGGACCAAATTTACTTTTGGAGGACTAAACTTTAAAAAGGACGGTGAGTCTTTCAAAAATTCTCCCAAAAAATATATAAAGTGAAAAAAAAGAAATAAATTATAAAATATTCCCTCAATGTGTCACATTCATCATCTATTTTAAAGGAATAGAGGTGGATTGGAAATGCCCTAAAAGGTTGTGGAGTTTGATGTGCTGAAAAACAAAGGGGAAGAATTCTTTTAGGTGCCAATTCTGTCAAGGCATTTGAATGTCTAGGTCAAATGGTGGAATAGGGTCCTACATAAATTTTTTAATTTAAAAACAATAAATAAAGGAAATTGAATTCTATACTCCATTTTTTGACATCTACACTCCTTTTTTTGTCTTTTAGCAAAAAAATTACATACACTTTCAATACTAAAATCCAAAAAAAAGAATGTAGATGTCAAAAAAGGGAGTGTAGAATTCATTTTCCTAAACAAAAATACTTATGTATATTATTTTTGTTTATACTATTCAACATGGTAAATAATTTGGCCTTAATGGCTTGTGTGGTTGCTATAATATTCATCGGACTCAGGTTCAAATCACAGCTGCCTCCAATATGTGTGACCAGAGAATTTGAACTCAAGCATCTTACATAGAAGAGCAAACTCTTTACCAATGAACCACCAAAAGAACTTGTATTATAGTTGCGTACATAAAATAAATATACTTATCTAAGAAGGGATGTCCCATTTTTGGCCCAAAATATGGAGGTCCAAGGCGACGGCCTCTTGAACTTTGCCCTTGGGCCGGGCCTAGTTACTCTGGTTAGGGAGCACCGAATTACATATAAATCGTCCAAATTAATCCATTTTTTTGGTATCCTCCAAATGATATGATATGCGTTTTTTTTTTTTTTTTTGAGGAGATATTAGGTATACCTGTTAAATGAGAAACTTTTTGTTGGCCCCATCCACATTTCAAGATTTCACTAATATTATATACTATGTAATAGGACTATTAAAACTAGTACGAAATTTAAATAATTATTTTTGGTCTAGTTAAACATTAAAGTTATTTTATTTTCGTCATTTAAAATTTTTCAATTTCTTTCATGGAAAATAATTATCCTGCATGGACCTTGCAAATGTTGATAGAAAAATAAAATAATTTCATGTGAATTTTGTTATTATTATTATACTACTATACAAAACCTACATCATATACCTATTTCAAATTTTTTTTTTGATCTAGTTAAAAATTAAAGGGATATATTGCTGTGGGGCTGAGGGAAGGCTTGGCCGTTAAGCGACAGACGACAGTAGGAATCAGACCTGTGATATATACCCGAAGGACATACTGAATAATTACCCAAACTTCAGGGTGTTGGACACGATAGAGAGGGACCCCCAAAATATACCCCCCTAGTTTCGACAGTAAAATCCGTCAAGAGTCCTAGTTCGTCGCGGCTGCTTCAACACACTGGTTTTCCCCTTCTTTTCCACAATTCCAAATGGCCGACGCCGACAACTCCACCTCCGCCCCCGCACCCGCACCGGCGGCGGAACCCAAACGCTCCTGGGGCGACGAAGCCGAAGAAGAAGAGGAAGAGGAAGAAGCCTCCGGTGAACAGTCCCCCCCCTCCTCGACCCCCGACCTCAAAATCGACTCTCTATCCATCGACGTCGCCAAAAAGCCCAACAACTTCCTCGAAGACCCCGATGACTCCAACATCAAAGCCGTAATCCCTCTCTCTCTCTCTCTCTCTCTCTCTCTCTCTCGCGTCATAGCATCTCCAGACCTTACTCAATTTATTTACCCCACATTCTTACAAAACTTGAGTAGGGATTTGCGTCTCTCTTGTTTTGGTTAAGAATATGAGTGAAACTCATTTTGATTTGGTTTTGCGTCAAGGGCAGGATTGAGATTTAAGGGATTGTACTCAGATTTTGGTTCTTAGTTCCTGATTCTGGGGTTTGAGCTTTTAGGGTTTTAATTTGTGATTTCAGGTTTGAGCATGAATTTAGGTAAAAGGTTCATTAATGGCGTGGTTGTAAATTTAAGAGCGATAAAATGGCCTTACAAAATTTGAGTGGGGATTTGCGTCTCTCTTGATTTGTTTAAAAAAACTCAATTTGATACGGGTTTGAGTCGAGGACTAGATTGAGATTTAAGGGATTCTACTCGGATTTGATTTTGGTTCTTAGTTCCCGAGTCTGGGGTTAGGGTTTTAATTTGTGATTTCAGGTTACAACGGGGGATACTATGTATGCATCGGCGAAGGCATTCGAGGAACTGGACCTGTCTCCGGATTTGTTAAAGGGTTTATACGTGGAGATGAAGTTTGAGAGGCCGAGTAAGATACAGGCAATCAGCTTGCCCATGATTCTGACCCCACCGCACAAGCACTTGATTGCTCAGGCACACAATGGTTCTGGCAAGACCACGTGCTTTGTGCTCGGCATGTTGAGCCGTGTCGATCCCAAATTGACGGCTCCCCAGGCGCTCTGTATCTGCCCTACTCGCGAATTAGCTATCCAGGTTTGCTAATCTACACCTATAGCAGTACTTTTTGATAACTTAGATGTCCGGCCATCTCACGCGCACCTCAACTAATCATGGGATTAGCAGGGCTTAATTAAAGCCGGGACAAACCAATCCCACTGTTCACAAGCGGGAGCCACTGAAAGCCAGGTCAAAGGCCTGTATGAGTGGCCGTAAAGGAGTTGATAGCACCTAGGTCTCAAACATGAGACCTTAGGAGGGAGCAAACACCAAGTCTCAGGCATTGACCAGTGGGCCAACCAAGAGGGTTGCCGCACATACAATATTTATGCAGTGATGCTTATGGAACGTAGCTGGTTTCCTGGATTGTATGTTTTTTGAAATTGATTGTAGTCTCTGACTTGGGGTTAAGAGTTGTGAGCACATGGAAAGTGATACATGCACACATAAGGGTGAATGGTGGGGACCCAATTTTTTTGGTTAAACTTTTGTCACATTGAAAGTGAAGTTGCAAAAATTCATGTGCATTCATTTTTAACACGACTCAATTTGAACTTCTTATCACCAATGTGTTTTTTGTTACAACCCAATTTGTGAGAATCCAGTTGCCACGTAAGCAAACCGATCGTTATTCATCTACGTGTTGATTTGGTTCTTTTGCCTTCAATTAGTTATTGAAATTGAGGCATAAATTGGGGTTTGTGACTGGATGGTTCTTTGGTTTACTTGTTAGTTGACTGTTCATCTCAAGTGTCAGTTGAGGGTCCAAAAAGTGTTGGTCTCTGGAGGATGAAGATATATTTGTGTGCATATTATTGGTTTCCTTATTGGTGTTCTCTAAAAGGTATTGGCCATCTTGTTATTGGAAGCATGTGGATCATGTGTACTTGTTTTTTTTTTTTTTTTTTTCCTTTGCAGTGTTTTTGAGTTTAGGATTTAGTATTTAACTAATGGTAGTGGATGGACAATGATGCAGAACATGGAAGTTCTTAAGAAGATGGGGAAATATACTGGAATTACTTCTGAAGCTGCCATATCAATGGATAGCTCCAACTATATACCAATTTCGAAGCGCCCACCAATAACAGCACAAGTAGTGATTGGTACTCCTGGGACTATCAATAAGTGGGTGACAGCAAGGAAATTGAGCCTGAGCTATTTGAAGATTCTTGTTTTTGATGAAGCTGACCACATGTTGGCGGAGGTATTATCCTTCCTATTTGTTAGATTGTCTGTTTTCATGCTTATGATGAAATCCAAAAACTAGTTGCATATATATTTTCCTTGCTAGGTGGGTTGTGGTTACTGATATAATTTTATGTCGTCTGTCTCCATTTAATAACTATGCAAACGTTTTTATTCTTAGTTTTACTATTTATATCTTCTGGTTAAAATATACTACTATTTATAGACGGTCTATAGTGTTTGTGGATATCATCCCATGAGATGCTCTCCAGCTCTAAGCTATTAGCAGTTTTCTGTTCGTTAGCATTGTGAGAAAGTATATTCTTTACATCTGTAGTGTGACAAAATTTAGGGGAGCCGAGGTATTTGTTGATTCAGTTCAGGCTAGTCAACTTAGATGATGTTTGAGCTATGGTCAAGATAAACTTGGGCTTGGTAAATACTGTTTGAGCTTGGGTTGGCAATTGTTTGTTCAACCTTGAGCTTGGTTCGATTAACCTTTTCATGGATCTCATCGTTAGAGTTTCAAACCCTTCTTTGACTGTAGAACACCCTACAACAAAAGTAGACCTATAAATCCCAAAAAAAATTCTACTCAAACCTTGTATACCACAAAATCCATTTGAAACTTCACAAGTTTTTCCCAACCAAAACACGAAGACTGAAGGGGGAAAAATCAGAGAAGAGGAGGAAGTGCAAACTTCCATTTAGTATATGATCGTGTTGTGCTCTATGTGGTTAATTTGGAGAGAGGAATCAAATATATTTTGACCGGTTTGAGTGGCTGTTTTTCAAAATTAAGAGTCTTTTCCTCTCTACTTTGTTTCGTTGGGAGTCAAGGGAGTTCAACCCTACACTAGATATGTTATGCCCTACCTTTTCTTTTTCCTAATAATTATTTGTCCCTGTTTTGAGTATTGGGTTTTATGGTGTGGGCCCTAATTAATACTCCCTCCGTTCCAAAATGAACGACTTTTTGGTTATTTTCAATTGCTTGTATCTTTTAATATGAATGTTAAAAAATATGCAATATGCATCTTGTTTGATAGATTTTAAATAGTTTTATTAAACAAAGTTTTCAAAATCACATAAAACTTTATAAATCGAAAGATATAAGCATTTGACACGGAGTCCCAGAAAGGTCACTCATTTTGGAACGGAGGGAGTATTTTTCATTATCGCATGATATAACTATTATCGGCGCTATTGTGGTTTTGAGGGCACAAGTCTAATTATTAAATTTAGTAGTTAGTCTATCTCATTTAGAACACATTAATTAGCTAGATAGCTATAATATGGGGAGTAGGGGATTAGTGGGTAGTTTTACAAAGTTACTCTAAGGAGATATTTACACGGACTAGGGATATAATAATTAGAGAACATCTTACATTGGAGAGAGACACAACAGCCAAAACTTGGAAGGAGATTTTCTTTGGGTTTCATTTGAGGTAAAAGTATTCTCCACTCTCTCTCTCTCTTTTTCCCTTTGAGAGAGAGAGAGAGCAGAGAGCAGAGCAGAGCACTCTTTAACTTTATTGTCTAATCACCAAACAAACTATAATAATCCCTTCCATATACTCAAACCAACCCAAGCACTCACATCCCAATATAGCCAGAGCCCATTGTATGGCCACTGCCAATCAAGCAGTCGTAACGTCTCCACTTCCATCACCCAAATCACCACTTCGGCTATTCACAGCACAAGCGCATCACAAACCATCACACAGCCGCACATCTCTCTCTCTCTCTCTCTCTAAGTAACCACACCGCTGCAAAACCCAAGAAATTAACGCAAAACTATTGCCCAATCCGTGAACTCGCTTGCTCTAACACAGTAGATCAAAGGGGGAAAAAAAAGACAGAGCGGAGAATACTTTTACCTCAAATGAAACCCAAAGAAAATCTCCTTCCGAGTTTTGGCTGCTACGTCTCTCTCCCAATGTCGGATGTTCTCTAATTATTATAACCATAGTCCATGTAAATATCTCCTTAAAGAGTAACTTTGTAAAGCTACCTACTAATCCCCTACTCCCTATATTATAGCTATCTAGCTAATTAACATATTCTAAATGAGATAGACTAACTACTAAATTTAATATTTAGACTTGTGCCCTCTGAACCACAATAGCGCCAATAATAGTTATATCATGCAATAATGAAAAATATTAATTAGGGCCAACCCCACAAAACCCAATTCTCTAAACGGGGAAAAATAATTATTAGGAAAAAGAAAAGGTAGGGCGTAACATCCTTCCCACCTTAAAAGAAATTTCATCCTCGATATGTCTAGATTCACTTTCTAATATGCTGTATATGCATTTTTTATGTACACACTCCCTTCAGTGCCCCAAAACCTTAGGATCTTTGACTTGCCTCTGCTCATGCACCTGCTTCGTTCAACTTTCATTCTGGTGGCATATGCATAAAAACCCTTGGGGGTTACATGAACTGGTCATGAGATTTTTGAAACTGTTATTTCCTAATAATGACTAAACAGGAACACCCATGTTAATTTCTTTGTGGGAGTGAACTTGTCATGCCACGAGTGCTATAATAAAACTGATCAATTGTGTCTTTTTTGAAAAGAAGCTGTCAAACTGCATGTCCTTGGTTATAATTCTGCTGCTGAGTTTTGGGCCAATTTAGGTTTGTGGTTGCCAAGTAATTCATGAGATGTGTAATTGCAAAGAATCACGACTACGGTGTTGATTATATGCGAGTGAGATTTCATTGTTTGCATAATTTCGATGACCTATGGTGAGTTTTCCTGCATTTGAGTCCCCTTGTATTGTAATCTTTACCTGGATTATACGGGAAGTAATGGTCCTATTACAATGATGATGATTTAATGTATGTCTGATTTTATGTGTTTGACTACAATATGAGAAGTGCAGTTTATGCCGTGCTTCTCATTATGATTATTCTTGTGCAGAGTGGTTTTAAAGATGACTCTTTGAGGATAATGAAGGCAATTGTCAAAGACTCTCCGGGGTGCCAGGTTTTTACAGTCTTGTATTTTTATTCTTTTGCTGTTTGTCTATCAAAGTGAATGAAGTACCTGTAGTAGACGGACACTGACTTGAGAAAGCAGTGAGATATGTACCTGGTGTTTTTTGTTGGACACTCACCTAGAAAGCTTGTTTAGTATCCTCATATAGTGTGTGAAATACCTATATAAGTTGGTAAACACAATTTTCACACTTGAATTAGATGCCCGACACAAGGGCACATACCTGTACCTGGAAAACTTGAGTTCCTGTAACACTGCAGATTGCAACAATTGATTATAGTATAGAGAAATGCTTAAATTTTATGCCCCGAAATAGTATACAACTAGCAATAACCCATGCTATGCATGGGATCAAGATTTAGATCATATCTTCAGATGGGGTTAATAACATGAACTTGTTTTGTGTTAGTTACATACTGCATAAAATAATTGAGACCAAGACTAAACTGCTTGCGCTGTTGGGGAAGTCGTAGTGGGGTCAATCATCTTATGTTCTTTTGAATACGAGGAGGATGCGGACCGGACCAACAAAGGCGGATGCAATTATTTGAAAAAATTGAAACTCGAGGACGAGTTTTCTCAAGCCAGGGAGAATGATGCAGCCGGATATTAAGAATATCTATTAATTACGCATTATTTTGAGTTTACTATTTTGTTACGAATTTTATAGTTTAGGATAGGTAGAATAGAATAATTTAGTTCCCTAATTTGCCTTGATTCGCTTTTTCCTATTTTCGTTAGTTCTTATTCTTCAAGAATTTGATTGCTCATCAATATTTCTATTTTCTTTTTAGTATTTCTACGTTGTTATAAATTGATTTGTTAGCCTTAGGGCAAGGTGGTGGTTATTGATTAAAGAAAAATGAAATTTATTTCATACTCGTGTGTTCAAAGAGGGAGTACCTCTAGTTCATACTTGTTCGTGTTCTTTCGTTGCAAATAGTTTTGTTTGTCGTTCGCTTCCCTGCATCACTTTGTTCGTGTTCTTTCATTGCAAATAGTTTCGTTTGTCGTTTGCTTCCCTGCATCACTTACTCTACTACGGGATAGAAAGGTAAAATAATGATTGAAAAATAAAAATGCATAGGAAGCTTAAAAATAGTTAAACTTGAATGTTATCTATGTACCTATAGGTATAGATAAAGTTAAAAAGAAGTTTGAAACATTTAAGAAGTATATTTAACTCAAACATTTATCTGCATATCTACAATTATAACTACCTGTGTAAATCCCTTAAATCTATGAAAAAATGTAATTAAAGAATAAAAAGAATGTACGAATTATTAGGATGTCTTGAAAATTTAAAAGACGGTTGAGGATTGGTGACACAGGGCGACCGCAGTGAGCTTCTCAACAAAGACCCCTGCAATACTATATAGTGTATAGACAATGGTGCAAAAAATGTGATCTTATTCGCTCAATCAACTTCGGTGATATTTGAGCTTCTTGCTTAGAGTGTACTATTCCTTCAAGAAGTTGCTTTCTGTATACCTTGTGGTGGACCTGGACCTGTTAAAAAAAAATAAAAATGCTACAGTAAGTCGATGTGGTTTTAACGTGTAATTGTGTGATGGAATTTGTTGGTCAAATTGCGATCAGGGCTCTAGAACTGGTATTGCTGTTCTTACTTGGGGTATTATATCCTGAAGAGGTTGCTTCAGTTATCCACATTGTTTGGTTGCTGTAATAGAATCTGTTCTGCACTTCTCGATGTAGTTCAAGCACAATCCCTTAGGGCACTTAGAAAACAAGTTTTGACAATGATTAACCAACAAGTTTGTGGTTTTTGGAAGATAAGAACAGAAGACCGAAAAATAGTACCAAAACAGACCAATAGTGTAACTCACAAGTTTGTGGTTTTTGGAAGATAAGAACAGAAGACCGAAAAAATAGTACCAAAACAGACCAATAGTGTAACTCTACCAAGGTTCTAAAAATTGCTAGTAACTAGTCATGCGGAAGAGAGGCGCCTAGCGCTTAGGCTGACTAGTTGGGGACTAATTGGGGCTTGGAAATTGGTCGGTGTTTGTATTTTTTTTAGCAAGATATCTTCCTACCTCCCCCAGAGTTTGACTAGTTGGGGACCTACCAACCAGTCGCCACCTAGCCAATTAATCCCCGATTAATTCCCTACTAATGTAAAAACGCCTAATCAACATCCAGACCATAAAATCTAGGAGTTAGGTGGCCAGCTAGTGCCTAGGCATTGCCTAAGCGGACTTTTAGAAGCATTGATCTCTTCAAGGCATTAAGTTTGCTGTTCTTAATTAATTGTCATAGTCCCAAGTCATGTTATCATCAATTATTAAGAAAACGTCTAAAAATATCTGAGATGGATATATGTTGTGACGATAGTTTACTCAGTGGGAACTGTATTTGCTGCTCCAATTACTGTTTTCTAATTATTTCAAGATTATTGGATACGTCTTTGCCTTTTCTTCGGAAGGAGTTGAATTGTTTGTTGAAAATGTGAATTTTTTTTTTTGGGTCTCATTTCAGTACTTTATGGTCTTTTGGGTAATATGAACACTTCTTATTAATGGTAACAGTTGTTCGGGTGACATGAAGACAATACTTAATGGTTTTTTTGGTCTTGTATTTCATCTCCCTTGTACATTTCAAGAAGTGAGATGCTATGTTGTTTGTATGCACAGTGATTTCTGGATCTCCCAAGATCTGAAGTGTTGTGTGTGTTTATTTATTTATTTTTTTTTTGAAGATTGTTGTGTGCGTACAAATGTGGAATATTTTTTAGCTGATTGTTCAAAGGATGCAGTACTGGCCTATGAAACTTACCATTTAAATGAAGTGTCTCCATAAATCTTGTTTCCATGTGATAGAAGGGTACTTGTTTCTCAAACTATTGGTAGTTTTGGGATTAGGCTAAGAACTTTCCCTGTTTTCCAAATTGAGCTATGTGCTTGACTGCAATTTCATTTTTTCTCAAAAATCAGGTGCTTCTATTTTCTGCCACATTTGATGATGCTGTCAGGGCTTTTGTTTCTAAGATTGTTAAAGATCTCTTTAGAGGAGATTACAACCAAATGTTTGTGAACAAGGAGGAACTGTCATTGGAGTCTGTAAAGCAGTACAAGGTGAAATGTCCTGATGAGCTTTCGAAGATAATGGTGATTAAAGACAAAATATTTGAGTTAGGGAATAAGTTGGGGCAGACAATCATCTTCGTCCGCACGAGAAATAGCGCAAGCATGTTGCATAAAGCACTCACTGAATATGGTTACGAGGTTACGACTATTCAAGGTGCTCTCAAGCAAGATGACAGGGACAAGATAATTAAGGAATTTAAAGATGGATTAACTCAAGTACTTATATCAACAGATCTTCTTGCCCGGGGTTTTGACCAATCAATGGTGAGCACCACTTAGCTTTGTCTGGTGTTGATTTAGCCATTTATATTGCTCAGAGTGCTTATATCCTAGCATTTTCTTTGCTAGGTTAATTTGGTTGTCAATTTTGATCTTCCCGTGAAGCATGATTACCCATCGGAGCCTGACTGTGAGGTGTACTTGCATCGGGTTGGGAGGGCTGGACGTTTTGGCCGCAAGGGTAAGTTTTCAGGGTCCTTTTAATACTATTCCATCCTTTTTTCATTTATGAACTCGTACATCCGTATAAATTCTATTGGTTGCCGGTAAACTCTGCTTACTTTGAACTCGATAGCTTGTTGGTCAAATTCTTTCGTCTTTGAAATCAATTTCTTGTTTATCAATGCATTCTTAGTGGTTAACTCAATTGCAAACTCTGTTGGATTTCTTGAATTATGAAGTATCAGTTCTTACTCTTTCAGTAATATAGCTATGGATTGTCATCAGTTGAAGACTATTGATCAGCCGTACCACGGGTTTGGCGCGGGTAGGCGCGTGCCGGGTCTGTCTGCCGGTTTTTTGCACACCATCAGGAATTTATAGTTGTCTATATTGAGAGTGATAGAGTTTATGATGTAATTGGAGTAATTTTCTATACAATGGGCTTAGTTGCAGCCTGCAGGATCCTCCTATTGGGGTGACAATTTGCTCGGAAGCTCGCTTACGTGCTCCGAATTCAGAATCTGGCTGAATCTTGCTCCCATTTGAGAAGGATCATGTTAGGAATAGGATAAATCCTCGTAAACATATGAATCATTGAATCCTATAAGGAAAAATAGAAGAGCTACCAACTAAGAAGAAAAATACTATTTGCAGTTGACACAGATTACTCATATTTATATACTTATTAATGGTTGAAGATATGTTCGAGTACTAATGATAATATACTCCCTCTGTCCCATTTTGTTTGCTCATGTTTTCTTTTTGGGTTGTCCCAAATTGTTTGCAATTTTCCATAATTAAAAACCACCAAAAGGGCAAAGTTCCAATTACACCCCTTTAGTTTTGAGGTGAAGGAGATACCAAGTTAACACAAAAGGTATTTTTGGAAATCTCAACACTTTTCAACCCGAAGCTTTGAGTTAATAAAATCGGAGAATTCCCGTAATGAGCAAACAATTTGGGACGGAGGGAGTAGCATTTTTGGAGTTACCTATGTTGTTACTTATTTACATCTATAAATATACGCTCCTATGGACGTTTCCAATTTTCGATTTTTCTATACCTTCTCGCTTCCTTGCACCTGCTCCTGCTCTAGCACCCGCCTCCGTTTTGTTCAACGAAGGACTAGGTTCATGAATAAGTGTCATAGTTTAAGCAGCACACAGGATATGAAACTTTGAAAAAGCTGGGAGCCTGGGACACAGACATAGTAGGGGACACAAAAATATATGATGTTTACATATTTGTTGTTATTAACACATATATCGTATCCACAAACAATTGTTATTAACACATATCGTATCCACAAACAATCAAATAAATTGGTTTATGTTGAACTGCAACCAAAATAAATGGTTACTAACACTAAGAAACAAAATGAAACCTAACCTAACACTAATCCGAAACAAAATGAAACCTGACCTAACACTAATCCGAAAGGACCGAAACAAAATGAAACCTAACCTAACACTCATCCTACATGAATAATAGACAATCCGTCAAAAGACAGACCACAAGGAACACTAACAAATGTGTTCTCAGTGTGTCCCAAAGTGGCATGTCCCATTCTTATCCCACTGTGTCCGTGGCGTGTTCGGCATTGATACGGGGATCCCTCAGGTGTGTCAGTGCTTCATGGGTCCTAATTAATGCAGTGTATCAGTTGCAAATATCAGAAGTCAACCATTCTCTCTCTCTCTCTCTCTCGCTGTTCTATTAGGTGTTTTAAGCTGTTCCTACAAGAGGGATGTAGAAATATGAAACTTTGTAGACATTTAGGATTTTTTTATTAAAGATTAGATGTGGCCTAGCATTGAGTTTTTGATTAAGGTGTTGCCTTAATAAAGTCTTCGGTCAAAGTCTTCCAGTCTTGTGTCACTTCAAAGATGTGCAAACACTGATTCTCAACTGTGTTAATGCTAAATATCAACTTGAATTTGATTCGAATCACACTGATTGGCTGTATTTTGATTTTGCAAATAACCCGAAGCATGGACAAATGTTGTGGCTGCATGCATTCTCTCTTGTAGTGGATTTTTCTAAAGAAACATCAAGTAATATTAATTTCTATTTCTCTTGTAATGTTGGATAATTTTGGAAGCTCATGTACTCAAAGCTTCCTCCTCGCCTTTGACTTAATCATAAATGGTTTAACTTAAATCCTCCAGGAGCTGTGTTCAATTTGCTGTGCAATGATAGAGATGAGATGATCATGGCCAAGATTGAGAGGCATTTCAACACAGAAATAGCTGAGGTAAGCATCTAGAGCACATGCCATGGTGTATGAGTTGCTCATTTTTCTTTCTGCAGTGCTTTTTTTTTTTTTTTTTTAACATGTTAAGTACCAGATAAATGTTCTTGGGATTTTCGGAGTTCCAAATCTAAACTAAGATGGATACGATTACAGTGTATATATTACTTTGCCAAGGACCCTTTTTATTTGATTGAAGTAATTGCGAATGGATAAATGATGCCTCAAGATAAGTGATCCCATCTGATAATTGTGACCCCAAAAGTCCTAATCAATAGAGGGTATGCGACGCTCTGGGATTTATAGTATAATCCGATACTTCAATCTGGGATCCAGACAACAAACTGGGCCAAGGTTTATTGGGCGGGGGGTGCAATCTTATATAAACGCTTGTTTTTTGTTTGTTTGCAGGTGCCATCCTGGAGAAGTAATGAGGATTTTGAGGCTGCTCTTAAAAAAGCTGGTTTGCTTTAAATTGTTTGTGATAATCATCTCCAGTTATTATCATAATGCAAACTTATAAGAGAAGCACACGGCCTCGATGGACGGTTGTGGATTCGTGTTTTTTGAGTCATTAATATAGGCGTCACAGAGATTGGTACAATATACCTTTCCAGTGTCTTAGCTTGATGATAAGCTATGCGTGCCTAGCTCATGGAGGCTCTCTTCCAGATTTGAAAAGGAGATTCAAGTTCTTCTGAATTTGTAAACTAGGGTATGTTTCAGTTCAACTTCATATTTCTTTTAGTGCCTTTTGATTTAGCTCAAGTTATTGGTGTTACAGAAACATTTTGTTCCGATGTGTCATTTGTATTAATATTACTACGAGTTTATATGATCCTTTCTACCTTTGTTTTGGGTTCCGATCATCTATATGAGGATGTTGGAGTTGGTGCCATTCAAAAACGTACTATTTCCAGGAGTGTTTGGTGGTCATTTTAAATTTGTGGGTTCTATTCACATGCAGAAAATCACCACACATTTAGCAAATCTGTTGTATTGCTTATGGATTGGTCAACAGCCGAGTATCAGCTTCGAAGGCATTTAACAGTCAACTAACTTCAGATGACGAGTTCAGAATAATTCCATGCTCAATATTGCATCCCTATGGTATGAACTGTACGATGCTATTTTATGATCTCGAACAAAAATTAGAAAAAGAAAGTTGCTATACAAAAATAAGAAAAAGAAAGTTGCTATACACAAAGGGATCGACTTAATTAAGTTTTTGATTCACCAAAAAGAAAAAAAGGGAGGACCTTAAACCTAAATATTATGCCTGGTAAAGGAGCACCTCAGGTCCACGGAGAAGCAAGCTTCGGTAGAGATTAAGAAAGTGCTTAATGGTTTACACTTCACAAGTAGTGCTCTTCCAGTTCCATTGAGATGTCTAATGTCTCTCTCTCCTGGCATGTACCCCCCACGCCACGGTTTAGCCCTGCCGCTCCCTGTCATTAGTAAACTACTAGTAGTAGTTATTACTGTGTTTATTGTAAAAATAATTGAGATGTCTCATTGCACACAAGTTTTCATTCAAATGACTTAGCTTATTTCTTGTTAAATGTATATTATATCCGTAAGCGCATACTCTCTATGTTCTTTTTTTAGAGTCTAGTATTTTATATTGGGCTGTTCCATTAATAAGTGTCCATTTGTTAAGTTAGTGGGTAAAAGTTGATACTTTTTTTTTAATTTTATTTTGCCCCTAAAAGTAGATTTCATTTTGAAAAGTTAGTAAGAAAAAGTGTAATGATGATGTCTTCATAAATGGTAAGTAGAAAAAAAATTATAACTTTTAGAGTGTAGTGATGATATCTTTATAAAAAAGTTGAATTTACAAAGTGAGATTCTTAAAAAGGAACGGAGGGAGTATAATGTTATGCGAAAAACTATAGACCCTAAGTTACCTGAAAAAAAAAACTAATCATCTAATTATTGTAAAACGAGAAAATCAAAAGGCAGTCGATGTCTTTGACCCTGACTCAGACATTGAGCTTGACGCAAATAGTGACACTCGCGATCTACTGTATATTCCTACCTGAAATCAACAGTCTTAAAAGAAATCAAATAAAATGCTAGCAAAGATAAAGATAACAAATATCTAGATGATCAGAGAGACTCTACCCAAAAATGAATGCACCAATGAATTTCCAAAATCTACAAATCTGACAACTTACCACAAATTAACCCACCAAAAACATCATATAGGGTAAGAGCATTGTTTGCACGGATATCATTGTGAAGCAACATTGTTCCTGAAAAAACCCGATCTGCAGACGAAAAATTTGTCTAAAGACGAAATTAACAATTCTCGAGTAGACGAGAAACAAAACTCTTACAAATCAAACGACAAGTCATTGATCTGAAGGGATGTGAGAAAAACAAAACAAAAACAAAAACTATAAAGAATATGTTTAGAACTACTATTATGGTCTTCTCCTCCCACTGCCGTACAAGGGTGTAAAACCCCCAGGAGAAGGGAAAGAGAGAAAGATAATTGTGGCGGCTAGAGTTTTGCAAGAGAGAGCATCTAGTTGGTTTATTGATTTTAGGAATCTAGTTGCAATGTTTTATTGATTCTTAATTCATCGTTCCAGTTCGACTTTTGTTATTTATTCTATGTTTAAGTAAATTTAATTAGGACTATGATTCAATTATTCTTACTTAAATTTCTCTTTAATATCCTTTGTTTGTGATAGTTTACGCATTTGTCGTTTTGTTTTTATTAAGTAAACTTATACTACAAACAACCCATTGTAGTTTTATTTTCTACTATTTTGTGTTTGCGGGAGTGTTTCATTTTAAAAAGTGATTTTATAACTTTATCTAATGAGAGAAAAAAGGATTATACACCAAATTTTTTTTTTGAATTTTCAAATGTTCCCAGTTTGTATGAAATTTAAAAAAGGAGTATAATGTTCAATTGAATTTAAACTGTTGCCCCACCACACAATTGATCTGTCATCATTGCCGCAACAACTTCAAAAGGCGTATTCTGTGGATTACAGTAATACATAGAGCGAGGGGGTTCCCAGAATGCGAGAGATTGCCTGTGTGGCCGTGTGGGAGGGGACCATGAAAACTTAAGAGCGCACAGAATACATAAAAATAAAAAGGGAAGATTTCTTTTTATATCCATTCGACTTTAACCAAAAATTCATTTTGGTTGTTCACCTTTCAATTTCGACTTTCCAATTTTTTTCAATGACATCCTTTAGAAGGAATCCTTTTTTTTTTTTTGAACAGAAAAAATGACGTGCCCAGCACGTGACTCCTTTTGAGGGGCATTATTGCCCTTTCCCCTCCCTTACCCTAGGTCCATTGGAGGGAACATTTGCAGCCAAAAATAGTCCCTCCTATATATAAAAATGGTCCCCCCTTCAAATTAAAAGTCATTTTGTCTCTTTTTTTATTCAATTTTTTTTTTTTGCATTTGTTAATTTTGTGTGAAATTTATGTGACTTATTGATTTGTTTCGACGAGAGATATCGGAAAAGTAAAAATTTGAATCGAAACTCATAATTTTTTTCAAAAAGACAAATAAGTAAAAATAAACATCTTATTGACTTATTTTTGCCTCTATTCAAAAAATTATGAGTTTCGATCCAAATTTTTTACTTTTTCAATTCCGCTCGTTGAGACGAATCGATAAGTTACAAAAGTTTCACACAAAATTACTAACAAATGCAAAAAAAAATTGAATGAGGACAATAAAATACAGTCACTTAACTTTTTAATCCAAATCCACCTCCTTCGCCCAAAATCTTGGTCAGCTTTTTGCCAAAATTAAAAAAAAAAAAAAACATTTTCAACAAAAAAGTCTACACATTGGCCAAACAAAAAAACAGTTTCACGTTTTTGCCAAAATAAAAAACCAAAAAACAGCACATTGGCCTACTTGCATATACTTGCTTCAACACAGTTTCAACAAAAAAGCAGTTTTCTTTTTGGAGGGTCGACAGATCATACTATACCAGTTGGACGGTCGACAGATCAAAACAATAGTCCCTCTGAAGTATTCAGTATTGACTTATACGTATATTTTAGGATGCTTTTGACTCATCCAGTTAACGATGTCTTGGCTGCAAGATGGGTGAGAGCACGCCTGTGGTAAGTATTGCGAAGTTTCTTGTATTTCTGCACAAAGGGTCCCACTTCAATCTCCCCGTCAAGAAGCTGCCTGTGCAGGGCCTCGGATTCCTCCTCTGTTTTGTTCATTGCCTCTGCAAACACCAAACACATCGTTTAGAGTGCCCCAAAACCGAAGTAGCACCAATTGAGGATAACAAACAACAGACTAAGATGGTGTTGTCATATAGTTGTTTGCATAGCCGGTAGATGGTTCTGCAATATACAACGAAGACCAGTAGGTGCTGCAGTACGAAAGCGTGATGGGATCATTGTTAACAAGATATCGGGGGACCTAACTTTAACATGGGAAGTCGAAGTAAATAAAAATGACATGACTGTTACCGAGTATGACATACAGTGCACTAGACAGCAGAGACAGAGCCATGTTCATGGCCCAGGATGGCCTGTGGCCATACGCTCCGGTTTTGGGAGCGCATATGCATACATATATACTTGGTATGACAACGAGTGGCCTCACCAATGAACGTATAGAAAACAGAAATGGAGTAAATACAATACTACCAAAATCCACGGCTAGTGTAATTTCTGCATTTTAATAAAAAATTGTAATGTTCTGAAAATTAAGGTGACACTAGATGAGAAGATTGTAGTAACTAACAGTGAACTTAAGCATAAATAGACTGGACCTTTTTTGATAAGTTTGAATCACTTGATTTTATATTCCGTGGAGAGTAGTAGGTATACATGTGAAAGTTTATTTTGATTGCATACCACTAAATAAACTTTGTGATAACACCACTTTTAGTCCAAGCTAGAATAAAATCATGGCTCCATCCCTGCTGCTTGATAGAGTGGAATGACAGAAAATGAATCATGCAGCTGACGGCAACGAGCAATTAGTTTGCTTTGCTTTGGTCTGCTATACAAGAGGAAGCCGTCTGTGTCTCTGAATGACGATGATGGCAACACCATGGTCTATTGGTAGTTTTGTCAAGAGTTTTACCTTGAAGTCTACGGAGGAGGGATGATGGGGAGTAAAACTTCAGGGTCTCTTCTTTTTGCCTCTCCAGCTCATGCAGCTTCTCTTGGGCAGCAGCTAATTCAGTAGTCCGAATGATTCTGCACTGCAGAATCAAACAACAGCAGAGTAATTATCCTTTACATCAGTATTTGATATTGGCTTCAGGACGAAGCAATTGAACACAGTTTAATTTGTTCACCTGATTCTGTAGTTCCATTATCCGTGGTTCTTTCTCCAAATTCTCCCCTACATAAAGGGCAATCGTTAGAATAAGACTCCTTATCTGGTGGAAATGCTATGAGAAGAATTGTGCATGTGTAGGAACATATGTACATGTGTTGGAGACATTGCAACTGTTAGCCCAAAAAAGACGAAACTTACTGGCAAGCTGCAAAGTCTCCTTATGAAGTTCAACTCTTAGCTGATGTTTATCAAGGAGGAAAAAGGTGAATAAAAAGGTCAGTAGCAATTAATGGTAACAAAATGACCCAAAAATCATTTAAACTACACCTAACTCCACATTTTATGAAAGCGTACTACAGTACCAGGAATGGTAAAGTGGAATAAGCAAGCATGCAATGTCTGAAATTACTATACAACCCAGACAATCTACTCTAGTCAGCATGTGCTTTTCTATAGACAGGTTCATTATAAATATAAGCAGGCTTCATATATAGTTTCTGTTAACATCAACGGACATCGTGGCTCAACTACAGATTATGACTATGGATCATTGTAAGTCCCTCGGAAACATCTCAGACAGAAGTTCACATCTAGCGCATAAGAAACATGCTGGTAGTTGCCAACTCTGGATAGCTCCACCATATTTATCATGAACCATGTAGATCTTCAGAAAAAGATTAATAATGTTCACGTGTCTGGTAGTTATCTGTAGGTTTTGTAGTATGTTTTGCAAGTGCCGCGTCTTGCCCAAGAAAACTCAACTTACTAACGATAGTGATCTTTTTGTTGAAAGAGAATATGGGCATAAAAAGAATTAAGAATACTAGATGGGTTGCCATTATAAAAATCAATTCGATACCCGATTGTCAAAATTCCAAGGCCATGTCTGCCATAAACTCTACATTACTCAATATCTAAATGAGCCTGTCATAATTTTAAATCAAACAATGCACCCTAAACAAGTTTCCGGTATTCATTTCTAATACAGTCTTCCACTGATTCCTTGAAAAGGGCTGTTTACAACTCAGACCAGCTAATGCAAATATTGATGGCCCCAGATCCTGGGTTCCAACTGCTTTTGAATTGTGTGCCTCGTCAAAGCGCAACGCTACACAGTTTCCTTGATATAAGAAACCCCACAATTTATACTTAAAAAAGGGTTCAATACCAATTGATAACTCCTGAAGATGAGAACTACAGAACTAGTATTCATTGAACTTAAAAGCATAAAAAGTCTGAGAAATACAAAGAAATAGTGAACTAGAGATGGTACAAAAACTTAAAACAAAAGAGAAATGCAGGTGGAAGCACAAGAGCAAAAATCAACTTACATTATTTTGAATTTTAACCAGGTCAAGCGAAAGTAAGAATTGGCGGTATGCATCTTTGTCAGCCAAAAGCTTCCGTAACTCATCAATACTACATGGAATGAAATAAGAGGAGAAGCAAATGCTGAGAAAATAAAAAAACACAGTACACGACGGTAGTCAAAGTATCCTCCACGTTTCTATGTAAATTAGGGCGGAGTGAATTTCTTCCAAAATAGCTCAGCACAGGAGAAGACATTGTGCTGAGTACTACTGTCTAGTGAGGTATAAAGACAGTGGTGAGCCGGTGGCTACCGTCTTCTGAAGAAAGCATATGATGACCATGTCACTATGTCAGTGATAAAAAAGGATTGCAGTGTCTGATATGTTTTTGTAGAATGTACTTTACAAGGTAGAAATATCGATAATCAACTCGGGTTATGGACTTTGATAAAAAGGATTGCAGTGTCTGATATATTTTTGTAGAATACACTGTACGAGGAAGAAATATTTATAATGCACTGTGATGCTCGATGCAAATAATGGGTAGAAACAGAGGCGACGCCAATATAGAAGCCATGGGATCGCCTGACACCATGGAGAAAAATGTTACTACTACGGCCAGAAGTATGTAATTTCTGCTTGTCCATAATTTGACAGACACAATTAACATGGGATAGGACCCCAACCCCAACTCATGAGATAGCAGTAGCATAAGATAATTTTACCCTTGAGGTTGCTGAACCATTTAAACTTCAAACATGTGTTGACTTTTGAATCTCCTTTACTCGATTGAAAGCAAGGATTAACTAATGGTTTTGAATGAGAGATTATAGTTTAAAACTTTATTTTCTCTTAGAATAAAATGATTATTCATTCATTAATGTGAAATAATTTCCCTACAGAAAATTATAATTTAGACATGTGAATGACCCCCTCTATAATAATTCCTGGAGTCGCCACTGGGTAGAAAAAAGTTTTTGTTTTTGTATGTTGCCGCACCACGTTCTCAATGGCGTAGTCAATTTCTATTGTTTTCATATTCCAAAGGATTAATCTAGAAATTTAACAGAAACAAATTGAGAGACACTAAATGACAATGTTGGAATATTTAGCATGTTATTCTTTACCTAAGAGGCTACTATAGTGTGCACTCCCAACCATTGCTAGAAACAAATTCTCAAACTACATATAAGCCAGATCAAATATCGAACATAAGAAAAACTCTTATTTTGGTTTTCTAACATCAGATGCAGTTTTTTGCTTTCAAAATCTTGTTCTCACATATCACAATCCTTCCGTATTCATGCAGTCTATAATTCAGTCTTTATCACATGACTAGCAACACAAGTGGTTCAACTGCTCCATTCACTCTTTATTTTCTCCCTACAATAAACCCAAAACCATACAAAACAAAATAAAACTACCGCCATTTCTTTCCCTAGAGCAAAACTCCCCAGCATAGTACAGCATTAGATCATTCATCAATCACACGGAGCTAAACTAAAGTAAATGGATTATGTGCACATTACAACAGTTTAAAAAAAGAATAGAGCGGTCAATATTCGACTTCCTACCTACTGTTTGCTATGTATTATTTTCAAAATAGTTTAAGTAGCTTCCCAAAAAATAATCACTTCAGTGCCATGTATATGATATTGTATATGGGGAAATTTGTATATCGATCGGCCCAATCTCGGAAAACCAATGGTGGGAGCAATCAACTGCATTCCCAGCACGCAATATCAATGAGTGACAAAAAAAAAGGAAAACCTCAATTCATAGATGCTTATTTGATAACTCCGATGCTTGGGCCAACTTACATGCACCTCGACTAATTCTAGGGGACCAATCCCACCGTCAGCTAGTGGGGGCCCCAATTAAAGCAAGAGCAAGGCTTTGTATTTTTGCTCTGTATGGACTGGCCCCCAAAGGAGTTGATAGCACTTGAGATGATTCGAACCCGAGACCATAGACCTTAGGTGGGAGTAAGCTCCTAAGTCTGAGGCCTAGACTACCAGGCCAACACCTTGAGGTTCAAATTCATAGTTGTTTCAACAATATCTTCTATAACATGGATTTTATCTTTGACATGATTGCTAAACAATATGGAGAAAGGGTTGTGGATCTTGTTAGAAGATCACAGACTCAGTATCCCCATCAGTCACATCAGAAGTTTTTACGTAAATCATAATTGGTTTAGCACTCCCAATGAACTTGACATAATAATTACTTAAAATCACCGGAATAGGATTATAGAAAAATCTGTTATGAAAATTGAAACTAATTTCACATTTTACTGTAACCAAGCACTTTTAACTGTTAATAACATGTCCTGCAAATCAGGGATGTAAAACGACTGTGCATGTTGCGGGAATTCTCTTGTGTAAACATGTACATTTTTCTTTCACCAAAGGCTCTAATAACTTCTAATTTAGCTGATTCAAGGACATATTCAATGCTTTTACAACTATTGTTGCCTACCTTGTAAGCTTTTATAGTGAGTAATGTGAAATAGCACTACACAACACAGGCCCACTGGCTAGTTCGTATAAATACCATAGCTAATTGATTGAGCATGATCCAGCTGTCCAGACTTGCATTAATGGAGTCTAAAAGTGATGGCCCAGAATTGCTCTAAGCAAAGATTTTCCTTTGAAGAAGGCACAAATGAGAGAATATTTTCCAAGTGGGGTCGATGAATTTAAAATGCATAGCGTGCACCATATCTGACAGACAAAGCAGAACATGGAATCGTAGGAAAACGGACTATCTTCCAAACAAACATCCTCCGCTCTTTTTATTTAAGCAATTCGACCTGACCCTAGTTTTGACCCACCCTCTTACCACTATTAAGTAAGACTTGCTACACCTAAAATCTCTGATATCGACTCCTATCTCAATAGAACTAGGGATTGGAAGGACCTACAACATTGCTTACTGGACATTCGGACAAGAAGGATTAGACTTACGATCCACTAATGGATTATAGCTAAGAGACAGAAAGAAACCTAAGTCACTATGTGACATGTATTACCACAATTGATCTTCAAGAAGTTTGGCTATTTTAGATAGTCGGGTTTGTATTGCCAAAATCAATAGTTTTGCTGAGCGCGTTCAAACTTCAACCACCCTTCCCAGGAACCATTGTTGGAGTACAATGATAGGGGGACAAAGAGAACCTTCCATTGGTTATGAAGTAACATATCGTGAAGAAACCAGAAAGATATTCAGCAACACAATCATAAGAAAGTCAGGAACCCGAGCAACTTACCTCCTATCCTTTAAAAGAAATATAATTCCTGCAGCCTCCGAAGGCGAAACTTGAGCTGCCGATTGTGGTCGATCAGCAGGCCTTTGTACATTGAAGCTACTGGAAGAGCTGCTGCTAGGTGTTGTAGGGTGGGTAGAACTGGGAGAACTAAGTAAAGATGAAGGATACCATGAGTTGGTTGGAATCTCTTGTGGAAGCGCCTGACCGTCCTGCTCTTGAGAACCCCTGTAGGTAAACATGGTTAGCTTATAATCCCAGAACTTACAAAAAGGTAAAAATTCTACTAAGGTTTAAAGCTCCGCTAGATGGAATTCATTTGGATCACATACATATTATAAGAGAGCATACCATGCGTAGTAGAAGGACAAACTACGTGATAATCGAGAGAGAAAAACAGGGTATTGCATTGGAAACTTCAACAGTTATCGTTCCCAGACCTTGTATAGTCTATCAATATGAGATACAACTCATACAAGTTCAATTCAAGATGTTCCGGTACAAAGAACAGCAAGAATATACTGAACGACAATTGTAGAGAGCCAGACACAAGGACTGCAAGTATATAAAAGCTGATTACGGCTATTACCAGATGTTCGCTGTTGTGTAGCAAAGAGAATAACATGAACGTATGTCCAGTATAAATCTGGCGTAAGGTCGGCGAGAGATCACCGTGATAGAGAAGAGGAAACAAATTTTGGTTTTTCATGTGGGAGGGGTGAACATCATATAACTATGATCCATAAATACAAGAGTTCCATTCTCCGTAAGGGCTCTCCCACCTAGTAGCGGATCTAGGAATTTTGCATAGAGGGGTCACTTTTCGAGCATAAACTTGATAAAGATTCTCACAATCCAATGTAACGAGAACCAAAAATGAAAATAGACTCGGGTTTCTGTATTCGTACTTGATAATTTATTATATTTTTATTGGTGAAATAGGTAGAATGCATTATGTTGGCTTAGTGGTACTTCTACTACCTAAAGTCATAAGTGAAGAAGGTTCAATTCCCAACAACTATGTTTAGAGAAGTTTTTTTTTTCAAACCATGTAAGCGTTAAAAACAACAGTCGAAAGGCGCTACTAAGATTCAAATCGCGACCACACGCATGGGAATTGAAACCCCTACCACTCGAACAAGACTTCCGTGAATTTTAATATATATTACTTATTTTCTGGTTCACACACAAAAAAGCCCATTAAATTCAGGACCCTCCTGTGCCTTAACTGAATCCGCCCTTAACTGAATCCACCCCTCCCACCCCTTCGGCTGCTTCATCTGGGTCTTCCCAGTTGCTCTATAGACTGCCTTTCATACCACTCTCATTCTCCAATCTAGACTTGTGGGCAAATCCTCTTAAAGGTTTCCCTTTTCCTGTTTCCTTCAAACTCATGCAGACAACCCATTAAAGCCCCTCTCCCCTTCACGAACAGGTTTTCCCCCTCCTCCTTCACCCTACTTCAAATTACATCCATCCTCTTTTTCTCCACACACTCCTCTGAGTCCTCTCTATTTCGCAGCAATCCCATAGTTGGCTCGTCTTCTCATCTCACTATTTCCAAAACCATCTTACAGACACAAAAGAACCACCAAAATCTTTCAAATTCTTTGGAGTTATCCAATGGACTTTACTAAACTTTGCATCCATGGACTAGAGAATGAATGGTCCCACCAAAGGATAAGCACAAGGGCCAAACGGCCAAAATTTCTGACCTCGGATTATCAAAAATTTCAAAAGCGTATCACCAGCTTAAAAAAAAAAAAAATTCTAAACCAGCTGCTTGATCCCTATCCACGGGCTTTATAATTTCAAGTACTAAATTGGAATTCAAGTTCCAAAACTATTAAATTTGAGTAAACTTTGAAGATAGAAGAATAAATCAGCTCAAAAGTAAAATAAATGCAAGAATTATCAACAAATCTTTTCCATTTAAGCTCAGGAAGCAACTATCCCAATTACCAACATAATTCCAATTACATGAAATCCTACTACTCAACATCGAAACAGCTGGAAGGTAATGCTGTGTGAAAGAATACGGAACTCGTCTATGGGTAACGAAATATAGGTGTACCAAAAATGTACAACCGCATGTGGGGCCCACTTTTAGGTGCCACACGAATAATACGTCATTAATTTTAAATAATTTTTCAGTGGACCTGAAAAAAAATTGGATATGTGTAAGTGGTTTCCAATCTTCCATGGAATTGAGTCATACAACGTAGAAACCCAAAGCCCAAGAATTAAGTTTTTGCAAGGAGTTAAAAACTAAAGTTCAAGTAAAGGATCAGAGTACCAAAAAAGTAACCTAACATGTGAGGAATCAACCAAAATGAAGGCTTAACGAGAGAGAGAGAGAGAGAGAGAGAGAGAGAGAGAGAGAGAGAGAGAGGAGATTACCAGAATGACTTGAACATGGTGCTTGGGAGAGGAGTCGGAGGCAGTCCAATGGATCGAGAGAATTAGAACGAATCAGAAAATCGAAATCGTTGAGACTCAAGTCAAGAATCGCCGACACGAAATCGTTTGGAGTTCGAGTTATGCAACACGAAAGAAGATACGATTGACAGCGCTCTCTTTCTCGCTGTTGAATACGCGTCGCGTGCCGTGTCGTGGCGGACTACCATAGTCTAAATTTTCCCCGGCAGCAAATTTCTGCCTAAGGCTCTGTTTGTTGAAAAATTGTTTGGAACTTCAGAAAACGAAAAGAAAACTAAAATATTTTCCCTGCTGTTTGGTTGGAGGAGAAGAAAGAGAAGAAAATAATAATTTTAAATTTTGTGAATAGTGAATTTTTTTTCTCATTTTTTTTTATTTTTCTTAGGTTCTAAACAGAGCCTAAATTCACGTGTACGTTTTCTTTTCTTTTTTAACAAGAAAAGTAATTTTATTAATTTTTGAAATTGTTACAAAAACTAAAAAAAACAAGGATTTGACGGTATTATATTCTTAAATAAATTTAAGAACAATTTTGTGCCTAAAAATTTGAGACTCAAATCCGTCATTGGCAAGAAACAACTAAAGAAACACCTAATGGGACAAGCCCACACCAAATGAGACGAAATCCAAACACCCTAGAATACGTAGTTTGAACCATTGAATTTCTTGATCTTGTATTTGTCTTTAGCCATTGTGTAAACCCTTGATCTCATACCTTGGAGTTTTGATACCAGTTGTTGGGGGATTTGTAGGTCCAAATCCACAAGCAAACCCAAACACAATTGAGGGGGAAAAAAAAAAAAAAAACCAAGAACAGAAAAAATCACAAGCAAGAACAAGATACAGAGATTGACATGGTCTGACTTAAGCAGATTGCTTAATTGTACTTCACGAGGTATTGGGGTATTCACGAGGTACTGGGGTAGTGGGGTGTTTCACTATGATGAAAGAGTAAGAGAGTTACAACTTGGAGTGCCATAACAATAACTTTATATAGTTACAAGAGAAAGCTCCCAAAAAATTCCTAAAAATTGCTCAATACATGATTGAACTTACCATGGTCAGGACCGACTTCACCACGGTCAGGACTGTAAGTACAAAACTTCAGGATGTTGATTTCTCTTCACGACGTTCAATACCAAATTCACCACAATCGGTACCAAAAAATTGCCTAGACCGAATGTGAACTTCACATCTAGTCAACAATAAATCTGCGTTTTGTCTATTTATTTGTGGATCAATTTCTCCAAAGAAATAAAAATCATATATCATCAAATGAATTAGTTTGAATTTTCACTTCGTTGTTTTCCGTGTTTTTTTTTTTTTTTTCACTTTTTGATTTTTCCATAGATGGTTTAAAATAATGGAAGAAAAATGATCCAAATGCTTTGAGACAAACTTCGTGCATGATGTCTTCATGATCATACCTAGCTAGAGTAGAATTGACTAAGAAAAGGGTATTCTATGTAATTGTTTTTTCTAATGTGGTTAACAAAATAAAGGACAGTTAAAAGGTGGGAGGATCATAATTGTCATTCCACATAGGAGATAAGATAAAGAAGACACGGAAAAGGGTTAACAAGGGATGTAATTTTAGAAGTTTAAAAAGTTGAATTCTTTCTCACTAAACTAGTAATTTGGGGTTTGCCCACTCTCATGTCAAGGCTTGGGACATATAAGAATTTGCTTCCTCTTGTATTGAGGTTCAAAACCTCTTAAGTGCTATATATTAACTCTTGTGAGGTACGATTAGTCCATACAAAATTACATATGCTCCAACTTTAAAAGGGTCCTTCAGTAGTTGATGATGGAATTGCGCCTTAGAACATATTTGAAGTGCTGTTTGGGCTGAATTAGCTCAATCAGATGGCAAATGATTGTGTGCGGGCGTGCCAGAAAAGAAATAACTTCAAAGATGAACTTACCCTTTTCAAATTGATTTGAAATAACTAATTTCAATCAGGCAATTGTGTTATCCGTTCGATTACCTCAACTAAGAGGATTTTTCCTTAAGGTATCAACCAAATAAAAGATTGACGCGCTTTGAATCAGAAAAGATGATTGAACACAAGCAAACCTGAATTTAATCAAAGGTTAACTTGTATACAAACACTCTTAAGACTCTTCTAAGAATAATGCAGAAAATAAGCACACTGAATTTAATCAAAAGTGGACTTACAAACGACTACTCTTTGGTAAGAAAAAACTTACAAGAAAATAAGAGAACTTGAATTTAATCGAAAGCAATCTTACATGCAAATAAGCTTTCAACTTACAAAAAGATCCTACGTTAAACTAAAAACTAATCTAAGATAGATCTCTGAGCAATCATTTTGTATGAGTTGTCAGATGATATGAATTTTTTGTGGGGCTTTCTCTCTTCGCTTTACTTCTTTATTTATAGACACTGGCCCTGCCTTCGATCTCCACGTCTTCGATTGATATCCACGTTGGCCGCATAAAACGGTTGAGGGGGCTCTCGAACGGTTACCCTGATATTTCCAGAATTCTTTCTTCCCCTGCTCGCTTCGATCATGGTGTTCATGGCCACTTCCTGGATTGTGATTCCTATTTTCAAGCAACGTGAATCAATGCAACACGTTTGCCTTCCAAAATGATTCCCTGCAATTGCATCTAACTTCAGTTATAAAACAGGGCAGTGAGGACACCGTTCGATGATCGTAAAGTCCAAATCAACGGTTAGATCCAATAACCTCCCAAACCAGCGTTTAATTACTACTCAAACGACACCGGTTCACTCTAAAACGATACCGTTTGTCATAAAAACAGTGTCTCCCTTAATTTCCGCAATCCTCTGCAATTGGTACTCGACTGGGACAGGTTTCATATAGCCACCGCACCGTTCGGAGCCACGTGGAATTTTTCCATTGGGTAGCACTTTTTAGGATGTAAACACACCCCCCGCATTAACATTTTATTTATGCTAAATAAATGTTAATGGCACACGTTCTCTGCCCATGTCCCTTCAAATTCGGACGCACGAAGCATGATAGGATTTTATTCCCATGCACGTCCATTGAGCTTCCCAAAGATAGCTACAATAATTGTCCTATAAATGGCAGTTAATGATAGGGTTTAACGAATCACATTACCCCTCATAAACCCCTTCGAATTTGAGCCTTCTCTGTTAAGAAGTCTTACGCTTATGGACTCTCTTCCAGAAATCAATCTCATCCTAGATAACCTCGATCATCAATCTCACTCTCCCCAAATGTCTCCTCCAGATTCTCCTCGAATGTTGGCAGGCAAGATTATTTCCGATCGAACATTCCATACCCCCAACCCATCTTCCACGGGTTGGGATTCCTCTTTAACCCCTTCGAATTCGTGTGATGGGTCCAACTGGGGCTCATGGGGAGAAAACTCTACCAACACCAATACTGGCACCATCTTGGTCAAGTTCGACCAACCTGACCCCACACCTAATAGATTCCATCACTTTCGAACCCTTTTTGCGAGCCAATTCTTGCCTTTGAGCGGTAATGACACCGTTCACATGGGCATGCTCGAATCCATCTATTCCTCTCTCAAGTTTTCTCCTTTCCTCAAGCAGGAGGAAAACTACCTTGGGCCTGCCCCTTATTGCGATTTTAAACGCATGGCCCAAGCCCAAAAAACCCTCTGGCTCACAGAGGTGCAAACCCCACACTTCCCAGCTGACTTCGAAGAGACCAACGAGTTGGTTCCCCTTCCTGAAGAGCCCGACTGGTTCAGTGAGGTGAATACCCTTGCCATTAACACCCCTCATTTCCAATGGCAATACGGTTATTCCATCTACCCTGCTGATAAGAGCAAAGCCTTGCAGCTCCTTGCAACTTTCTCCTTCCTGGACATCCATATCCTGGAAGAACAAGTCTCACTCACTAATTTCAAATGGGCTTGTGAAACACTGGTGCTATCTCCATCCCCTCTGCAGTTTCCTATCAAATCCACTGTTTCTTGGACTTTCTACCAGTAATCAAGTCATGGCTCGAAGCCAATACTGCTGCGTATTGCTTCGATCAAATCCTTCAAGACTATGCCATTGTCAAAGAAAGGATTGAGAAGTTGTATGACCAAATTGAGAACTTTACTGCTGAATCCTTCAAAGTGGTGCCTGGCCATGCAGACAAAAAGCTTCGAAGGCGCTTCAAAAGACAACAAGTGAAGCGTCCAATAAAAGAGGCTAAACTTCGAAGGAAGGCCAAAGCACTGGTGCTCCGCTTTAGGCCTCTGCTGGAAAAGAAATTGGAGTCAGACTCCAAAGAAGACATGAGGAAAATGGAGTTGAAATTCCTCCAGTTTGCATGGAACAAGTTCCATAGCCTCGTTACTTGGTCCTTTCCCCATTACTTCGAGAATAAGAAAGCAACTCCTCAGCACCCAGGCCCTTCGAAGGCCTAATTTGTGCCCCCCTTTTTTTAGGAAGCAGTATTTCCCTTGTTTTGCTTTTCTTTGTAAATACGCAAATTTCGATTTGGTAATCCAGTAGTTTTGTTCAATGAAATTCCCCTTTCATCAATATGCTGGACTCGGGCTTATTGTTAAAATAGTAATTCTAGCAATAATAACTCTACTAAAGAGAAAAAACCAACCCCAGCGGACCCCAGGGTACGGGCCCACCACAGGCCTGGCCCACCTCCAGGAGTATAAAAGCGGAATTAATTCAAAACCACCCCTTACACTCTACGCACTCAAGCTTTCTCAAACTCAAAAAACTCTCAAGAACAGAACCCTCTCCTCTTTTCTCTCCAACAACGCTAAAACCAAACTGAATCAATGGCTTCTTCCAGCAATCCAGCAGTCCGAGAACATCCTACTCCCTCTTTGGCATTGAGACGGTTCGTGTCAGGACAAACACCAGGACCGACCGGAGAGCCCTACCTCGACGCCAGGGTCTTCATTCCAAACCTTAGCGAAGAAGGTACTTATATTTTGGGCCCTCAACTCATAGGAGAAATCCCTGCTAGCCTTTCTCTCTACTATCCTCGACTGGGGGATGCCGAAATTCGGGCATGTTCGAGCCTCGATTGGCAAAATTTCCCAAAGAAATCCTTCCCCTGTTGGCCCACATTGGACAAAGATTGGAAGATATGGACCACTCGTATGTTGGCTGCGAAGTCGGACGATTTAGAGAAGGTGGGTTTGAAAAGAATTATTACCCTCCTTCGAAGGGGGGTCCCACAAAATCCATCGCTGATTCAGGCCGCCTTGGCCTTTTGGGACCCATCCTTCAACTTCTTTCGCTTTAACTGTGGCATGATGGCACCCACAGTTCTGGATGTTACCCAAATGCTGGGGCTTATTCCGTATGGCCCCCAATTCGACCCTACCAAGGAGTACCATCCTCCCGAGGGTTTTACTCGTTTGACTGCTACCAACGGGGCTTTTTCCCATTTCTACACCAGGGAAAAGAAATTGGTAGGGGAAGTGACCGAGACAGAGTTCTTTGCCTACATCCTCTACACCCTCTGCAAACACATCTTTTGCCACTCTGGAAAATGAGTGATGAATGAATTCGTTCCGCTGGCACTGGCAATTGCGAGAGGAGAAGAGTTCGACTTCGCCTCCTACTTCTTGGGCCACGTCTACAAGGCTGGGTTCGACTTCTACCAGAAGGGTTTGAACTACTCGCAGGGAGGGCCCCAATGGTTTATTCAACTATGGCTTCATGCTTACTTCCCTGAGTTGGGTCCCTTCAAAGCACCCACATCCCTTACTGGCGTCGTCGAGGCACCCAATGTTTATGTTGACAACTACATTCACCCAGAGGATAGCACCACACAGACCTTGGTGTACTACCTTTGCCTCTTTGCTGGTCTCGCCTCAGATAGGGAGTGGCCCAATCCATACCCTACTCTTGTTGGGCCAACATGGTTGTTTGACATTCTGGCGGATAGACAGGGAAGATCCTCTCGAGCTCTCCAAGCATGGAGCAACATTCTGACGAGCAGAGAGATCTTTATTTCCTCGTCGAACACCATCAAGTCCATAGCACATGCAGAGGTATACTGCCCTGCACAATTTGCTAGGCAACTGGACTTTGTTCAAGGCATACCCACCCCTTACTGTGGCTTTGCCAACATTTGTATGTCCGAACGATCACCCATCCTGGCTGACCGTTTCCTGACGGGGTTTGCCCAAGCTAGACATGCATTGAGGAGGACAGTCACTCAGGAGTTCAGGGAACCTGAAGCGCGCACCACCCATGCTTTTGACAACTGGTGGCACTCCAACTGCTCTTTCCTCTCAGGGATTAAACCCTACAAACAGTTTCTAGCCCACATTGGGTTTGAGAAGTCCGAGTTTGGGCATGGAGGAAAAAATGACTCGTCCTCTTTCTCCTCCGACAACGAATTTGGCTTGGCTGGAGGGATCGAAGACATTGCTGGAGGTGAAGTTGAACAAAGATTGACTCCAGTCGAAGCCTCTCCAATTGCAATGGTCGCTCCCCCCTCTCCACCAAGAAGGCAATCTATGAGGGTAACACAAAAAAGAGGTAATTGTTTCTGAACATCTCTTCTCTTTTGCTGAAACCAAACCGGTAATTGTTTCTGAACATCTCTTCTCTTTTGCTGAAACCAAACCTAATTATATTCAATACTGCAGGTGCTACCTCTTCTTCAGAAAGTGCTTCGAAGAAAAGAAAGATTACTTCTCAGCCTACAGAAGTAATTCCCACCAAGCACTATCTCGAACCCTCAGCTGAACCCCCAGGTTGGTTTCCTTCCCTCTAACTAGTCTTTAAATTCCCATATTATTTATCCGGGTCACCTTCTTATCCCTTTCCTTTCAGCTTCGAAGAGGACAAGGACCACTAGGAAGCGTGGCAATCAGGTTTCTTCCAGTGATGAAGAAACAGAGAGTGACATAGAGATACTGGCCTCAAGGGGTAAATTCCTTTCTCATTTATGATTCAGTATTCCCTTAGGAGTAAGAGGACTTTGCTGTAATTCTGACTCTTGAGTTCGAACCAGGTGAAACAAGACAAGTGAAGGAGACCCTCCCCTATGTGAGGAAAACAACTCCTCCCAAGAGGCCTGTTTCTCCAAAGAAGCCTTCCCCCCCAGAAGAGGTAAATCAGTTTATACTGTACACATTCTCAAGTGTCTTTTACGCTCATAATTCACTGTTAACTTCTTTGAAGGCTCAAGTTGCATCCCCTGTTGAGTCTTTGGACTTAGCTCTTGTTCCCTGTCTTCAGCAAGAAGTGACAGAGCCTTCCGTTCAAATGTCAGAAGATACCCCTCACAAGGTATTTTCTGGAATACTCACTCTTCGAATTGTGTAAGGATTCACTCTAACTCACCTTTGTTTTTACAAGCACCTCCTGTTCAAACTCTTTCTGCACAGGAAGATTTTGGTGAAAAGGATATTGACATGCATACTTTGCTGTCATTCCTGACTGAGCCAACCTTTGCACAGGTCATGGCCAGTTTGGCTCCTTTGAAGACTCTGGGGCCACTTCCTATCCTCTAGAGAGACTTCCCCTTCACTCCCTTATCGGTTTCAGGGGAGAAACCTCTAAGGATGGACCCTACTTTGGCTTCGAAGAGCCATATTCTTAGAAGTGCTGAGGATCAAGGCTCCAATTCAACCTCTTCCTCAGATCAGGTACTCTTGACACTCAATCATACCTTTCTTTTCTTATTTTTCATTCCACTTAGCCTTAACTTATAATCCTTATGCAGGCAACAGGCATGGTCCTTCCTCCTGAAGACCATCCCACATCTTCCTCTTCTCCAATTGACTTGCCCTTAGTGGTTTTTGACATATCCTTTTTTAAGAGTCAATTGGAAGAATTTTGCAATAAAATAGCTACTCCCACTCCTCTTATCTCTTCGAATCCCTTGGAAAGCCTTCAGCAACTCTTGAGCCCCTCCACACCTCTTCTCTTGCCTTCCTTTAGGATTAAACATGTTCTTTCGAAGGAAGAAGTTCTGACATTAAAGAGTCTTCTGAGGACTCTAAATCAATTAGGACTCCCTACTTTGATTGAACATAGTTTAGCCTATCATTTTGAGGTGTGTTATCAGGCCTTATCTCTTTCCCAAGGTCTTCCCTTGTCAATCAATTCCACTCTCCAAGAGCACCTCAAGCAGTTTAGTGAATTGATTGCTCATAATCATTTCTTGTCCGAGAGCATTGGATTGACCTTCGAAAAGGCCAACAAGTTAGAAGCCAAAGCACTCGAGACCGCCTCTCGCCTATATTTATATCAGGCTCGAAAAGATAAGCTTTCAGAGCTTGACAAGAAGATGCAGCGGTTACGAGAAGAAATGAAGAAGGTCAGGGAAGAGAGAGCTGAAGTTTCTAGGGGCTTCCCAGAGCTTGAGGGTGAAGCACTAAGGGATGAGTCGATGCTCCCACGGCTTATTCCTTCCCTTCGAGAGGAACAGAGGAGAAGAGCAGCTCATACGGCCCTTTTGGATGCTAACTTTAGTTCTCTTTGAGGACTACTAACTACCATTTGTAATGTAACTAGTCCTTTTCTGTAACTTTACACAGTTTGTACTTTATTCTTTCATTGATTATTCGATTCTTTTGGGCAAGTACATCCACAATTAACTCAAACACTGTTTTCCACTTTCCAATACTCAGAAAGATTACTGTGCCAACGCTTTACCTACCGTATCTTAAAGAGCCATAAATGAATACTCCCAAGCTTACTAGTATAAATAGAGGTCTCGGGAAAAAGAAAACTCACAAGCATCTTCTTCCTCCGCTTTCTCTTCTTTCAGCAACTTCCAAACAAGCTTCCCAGTTAGGGCTCCAAAGAAACCCATCATGAAGCCTCCTCCCCTGTTTCTGAAGAAAAGCTTCCAAACATAGCCACATCATTTCTCACAAGATTTCCCCTAAACCCTAAGGCCTCTGGGTATAGCCACATCAGTGCTCACGATGTGGCTGTATCCAGCGGTCGCTTCGAAGACCAAAGAATCTAACGACAATGGGTCTTCGAAGCCTACCTACCTACCTATGGAGCTATGAGCTTCCTACTGTGGGGCTATGAGCTCTAGCTCCCTATTGTGGTGCTATGAGCTCTAGCTCCCTACCAATAATTGGTAGGGAGATTGGATCAAGTCACAATGAAGCTTGGTCCAATCTTTGTATCTCAGTTGGATTATCCCTAGAGACTCAGCTTTGATCCCTAGAGACCCAGCTTTGAGATACTATTAGGCCTTAGATAGGTTTCTCGATGTAATCCCTTATGCAGATGTGATGAATCCCTAGATAGGTTTCTCAATGTAATCTCTTGTAACCTTCTGAGTTGGTGAAATGAAGAAATGCTTATCCATATTTATGTTTTCAATAATGGCTTTGACCAATGAACTGGTAGTTTAGCCTTTCGTTACTGCTTTCATTCTGCTTTTGATGCTAAATACTAACGTGGATGTAATAAGCATAAAGAAAATCAAAGAAGCAAAAATTTTCCTCACAAGCACTTTGTGTCATTTTATCCTGTCTGGGCTTCTCTTTTGAAGCCTTCGAATAAATAATGAACAATATTGACAATGCTCTGAAACACGCTGGCTCTTCGAAAACCAACCGCATGCGGTCTAAATTAATTTATCCAACTCATTTACTTCCCGAGGCTTTCCAGCCGTCTCCTTGTGAGTTGCAACCCATTAATTATCAGAAAGCATGCCGTCCAAACGCTCTCAGACCCTTCGTCTTCTGAGCCTTACGTATTTCCACTCATCAATGCCCATAATCACTGAAATGGATTCTTTATACTCGTTTGAGTATAAATATACCCATGTGTTAACAGGACGGTACATTCTCTCTTTCACTCTCTCCCGCTCCACACATCCAATCATGGATACTGATCAACCCACTCTTTCTGTCGACCTTGCAGCTGAGATGGCTAGGCTGGCCAATATGCTTACGGAGCTCAAGAGAGAGATCCAAACAGAGCTCCAGGCCCTTCGAAGCGAGGTCGAACAGCTTCGAAGCCAGCTGGTGTGCGTGGAGACAGCTTCACGTCTCTGCTTGGCTAGGACCTGGGATGATCTCTCATCCGTCCTTTCGGCTCACGAAGCAAAAAGTCCCCCGGAGGGAGGATCTTCTTAAAGACTCTCCTTTGGGACTGTGAGGATCAACTATGATCTTCATTTTTGCTTTTTTTAAGCCGGAGGGTTTTTTTTGTTCAGATCCACTTGGATCTGTTTGTGTTTATTTTTCTCAGATCCACTTGGGTCTGTTTCAAACCCATTTGGGTTTTCCTTTGTTTTTTTTTTTATAAATATAATGGGAAATTTGGTTGACAATGCTTGACTCTTTCATGGCTTCCAATGCTAATATGACACCTTGGCTGAAATGTGATCATATAAGAACTTCAAAGAAAAGAACTCCTGAATGTCAAAATCAATTGGAATCATACCGTTATACAACCAATGCTTCGAATCCGGAATTCGCTTTGGTTTTAGCTTAAAATAACCAAATCCCATCGAAAACCTCAAAATCCATCCTTCAAAAGCTACCTTCTATGAAAGGATTCCCATATAGATGGAATGTAAGCCTTGAGATGCCTTCCATTAATTTTCCTTCGATGAACATAACCATCCAGATTTCTCAAATGATAGGCTCCTCCTCTCAACACTCTATGGATTTGAAAAGGCCCTTCCCACGTTGGCGCCCATTTTCCTAATCCGTCCCTTTTTATTCTCCTATCCCTGATAGGAAGAATAACCTTCCACACAAGATCTCCTTCATCGAAGATTCGAAGGGAGACTCTTTTATTATAACTCCTTGCTACTCTTGCCTTTTGCAACATGATTTGATTTAAAGCTTTTATTCTGGCTTCATCAATATCTTCTAACTCCATGTGCATGGCTTGATGATAAGACCCTGTATCCAAATTATTTTGACATGCTACTCTTTGAGATCTTACAGTAATCTCCATAGGCAACACAGCATCATGTCCATAAGTTAATGCAAATGGAGTAGTGCCCGTGCTAGTCCTCTTTGTATTTCTATATGCCCACAAAGTGTCAAGTAACAACTCATGCCAAACCTCTGGGTTCTGATCCACCATTCTCTGGATCCCCTTCTTGATGATCTTGTTGGTTGATTCTGCTTGACCATTTGACTGAGCATAATAAGTGCTAGTATATATTAATGAAATTCCATGGTTACTAGCAAAAGTCCTTACCAGCTTTGCTTCGAATATGGAACCATTATCCACTGTTATCGTTTGAGGGCTTCCAAACCTGTATATGATTCCTTTTATGAAATCAACAACATGGGTTTGCTTTACCTCCTGATAAACTTGTGCTTCCACCCATTTTGTAAAATAATCTGTAGCCACTAAGATAAACTTATGCTTCTCCAATGAAGGAGGATAAATCATTCCAATCATGTCCATGGCCCAACCCCTGAAAGGCCATGGTTTTATCACATATTGCAAATCTGTAACTGGCAAACGCTTGAGTGGACCAGTTTTTTGACAGGCTTGACACCCTTTTGCATAATCTATACAATCTTTGAGGATGGTAGGCCAATAATAACCATACCTTCTTATCAACCATCTCATTTTTATACCAGCTTGATGTGCTCCACAAATTCCTTCATGTACTTCGGCCATTACCTTAAAGGCACTTACCTTGTTTAAGCATTTCAACAGAAGGCCATCCATCCCTCTCTTGAATAGCTCATTGTTGTACATTATGTAGTTTATTGCTTTCAATCTGGTTGCCTTGTCTGCAACACTGTCTGGTTTGGTTAAATATTCAATGAATGCTTGCCTCCAATCAACATTTTGACTAGTGGGGACATTAATTTCCAGAACTTCGAAACCAGTTATTCTGTTTTGCAACATAGGCAGAGATTTTCTCAAAGTTAATTGACAAAACTCCTTTTCATTTTCTGACAAAACTCTGAAACCAGATGCCCTTTGAGCTATTTCATCAGCTTCTTCATTAAAGAATCTAGGAACATAAGTTAAAGTAAGCATATAGAACTGATCCATCAACCTCTTGGCCTGTTGATAATAAATTATCAACGCTGGACTAGTGCATTTAAACTGTCCATTTAGCTGATTTATCACTAGCTGAGAATCTCCAAAGATTTCAGCAACACTCACTTTTAAGTTAAGTAAAATTTCTAATCCTATGATCAACGCTTCATATTCTGCCTGATTATTGGAACATTGTCCCTCATTCAATCGAAAACCATATTTGGTTTTCAACCCTTGGGGGGATTCCATAACTATGCCTACTCCAGCCATTTGAGCAGTTCTTGACCCATCGAACCATAATTTCCATGGCTTGATCTCGACCACAGTAGCTTCCAATGCTATTGGTGTCTCAAGCTCATTTGGATGATCAGCTAGAAAGTTGGCCAATGCCTGGCCTTTTACTGATTTTTGCGGTACATATTCAAGACAAAACTCAATCAAAGACACTATCCATTTCCCAATCTTCCCACTAAGCACTGGCTTCGAAAGCATGTGCTTAATTACATCAGTTTGAGAAATAACATAAGTTACTCTAGGCAACATATAATGCCTGAGTTTATTGGAAGCATAAAACAAAGCTAAACACAATTTCTCAACTGCGGCATACTTGCTTTCACAGGAGTTTAGGAATCTACTAAGATAATAAACTGCTCTTTCCTTGCCATCTTCATTGTCTTGAGCCAACAGTACTCCTATTGAGTCGTGCATTGCAGCTAAGGACAATTTCACTGGCTTTCCTTTGATGGGAGGTGCCAAAACAGGAGGGTTGGCTAGATAGCCCTTGATGGCTTCGAAGGCCTCATCATGCTCTCTGGACCACTTGAATTCTTCCCCTTCCTTCAATTTCAACAAAGAAGAGAAGATCTTAGTTTTCCCTGCAGTGTTAGATATAAACCTTCGAAGGAAATTTAATTGACCAAGAAACCTTTGCAACTCCTTCTTTGTAGAAGGTGGTTTGGCTTCAATAATAGCCTTCGCTTTGTTCTTGTCAACTTGTATTCCTTTGTTATGGACTAAATATCCTAGAAATTTCCCAGCTGACACTTCAAAAGCACACTTTTCTGGATTCAATTTCAACTGATAATGCTTCATTTGTTGAAATGCCTTCTCTAAGTGTTTCAAATGATCTTCATCAGAATTTGACTTCACAATGATATCATCTATGTAGCACTCAAGAAAACTTCCAACCAAATTATGAAAAATGGCATTCATAGCCCTCTGGTAAGTGGCTCCAGCATTTTTTAGTCCAAATGGCATTTTGACCCATTCAAAAATGCCAATATTTCCAGGGCAAGCAAATGCTGTTTTATGCACATCTTCCTTTGCAATACAAATTTGATTATAGCCTGAATGCCCATCCAAAATGGATAATATCTTGTGCCCAGCTGAACTGTCCACGAGTGTATCCACATTAGGCATTGGGTATTCATCTTTAGGAGTTGCAGTATTTAGGTTTCGAAAATCAACACAGATCCTAATAGTCCCATTCTTTTTAGGGACTGGAACCACATTGGATAGCCATTCGACATACCTGGCTGTTCTAATAAAACCTGCATCTAGAAGCCTCTGCATCTCCTTTTTAACACCTGCAATAGTTTCTGGACTCATCTTCCTGGTTGGCTGCTTTACAGGTTTAAATTGTGGCTTGATAGGCAACCTATGCTCCACCAATTCCCTGTCCAATCCAGGCAGTTCCTTGTAACTCCATGCAAAGCAATCTTTGTTTGCTTTCAATAGTGCTACTAAACCAGCTTTCACCTCTGGTTCAAGCTGATTATTAATGAACACTGGATTGGGGTTTTGTTCATCCCCCAATTTTACTTCCTCCAGAAGGTCTTGTGCTTCAACCTATTCTGGAGAAGCAATCTGGATTTCCTCCTCACGAGGCTTATCATCCTGCATAACATCTTCCCATATATTGTCTTCCTGAATCTTCTGCTCGATCCCCAAAGCAACATACCTCACCAAAGCCAAAGAGTTGGCCTCTTCCTTTGCCTCTTCCTTGGACTTACATCCAAGCAGCATCATCTTTTGGGGTGTCTGATTCATAATCAACAGTTTGCTTCAGCTTCGATTTCAGCTCTGCCAATTCTCCCAGTTCCATCTCGTTGGTTGGGTAGGTGGCTGCTTGCAGTAATTCACTCAAAGGAACTACATCTGATTTATACATTTCTGCTTCAGCAAAAATTGCTGTGGCACTAAATGGATGTGGATCAGCTTTGACTCCTTCAACACCTACTTCTTTGCCTTTGTCATACTTAACAATCATTAATTCCTGATGCATGGAGGAAGGGATACATCCATTAACATGAATCCAATCTCTTCCCAATAAAGCATTATATTTAGCATATGTGTCAACTACAAAGAAAGCAGTATCAGTCTCTATACCTCCTACTGCCAATCTAATGGAGATGATTCCCCTGGCATGTTGACTTTCCCCAGTAAATCCTGCAATGGATGTGCTAGTTGGAATCAATTTTGCTTTTCCTTTCCCTAGCTTTTTCAAGGTTTGGAAAGGCAAAATATTCACTGCAGCTCCATTATCCACTAGGATTCTGTTAAGTGGGACTCCATCGAAATATGCAGTAATATATAATGGACGCAAATGTTGTCTCATTGCATTAGTAGGTAATTTAAATGGATATGAAATTTCCACATAATTTAAATCTATTACCAAAGGGTATTCGACGTCGGACATAGACTCCGGGACAAAACAAGCACTTTCTTTTGAGCTTACCTCCAAACTCTCTTGACTCTGCTCAATTTCACATACCAGGTTCTCGTCCATCTCGATCTGAGCCACTTCTTCCAAGTCGCAGTTGTTGCATATGATGTTCAATTCTTCATCACTCAGTGTCTCTTCGAAATCGACTGGCTTGCCCAAGTTCGACCAAGCATCACCTCGGCCTTTCATTGTCTGGCCATTCTTGAAGAAATCCATAGAGCATGGATACACCATATTCACTTGCACTTCTGGCTGCCCCCCAAATTGGATTGTTGCCCTTTCTTTGGCTGGTTCAAGTGTCTCGGTTTCCTTAGCTTCCTTGCTCTCAACCTCTTGTGTTGATAGCTCCATGGGTGAGGAGCTCCCTTCGATCCTTTCTTGTTCTACCAACATGGCTTCGAGTAACCCGGACTGGTAACTAGCCAATGAATTGGGAGAAGGTGGATCAAGATCTTCTTCGAGCATGGCAGAGGCTACTTTCTTCAAAGTCTCCCTCTCATGATACTGGGCTCGAAACTCTTCTGGGTCCCTCTTAACCCTGTCAAACCGTGGATTAAGCCTTGCTCCCCTGCCTGATTCTTCCCCCGTTGAGGATTCTCCTGATTGGAAAAGCGTGTATTTTCTCTGGAGCTTCCTCTTCTGAGTTCTTGAAAGCAATGGAACCATCTGCGGTATTTGGGACTTGGGATCCCTGATTAGCACCCAGTTTCCTGAGTTCGAGACTGGTGGCTTGAAAGTTCTGTTCTCATTCCTGTTGGAACTTTTGTATCCTTGGAACAGATCTGGCTTGACTTGCTTGAGAAACCAATCAGGAACCTCTTTCACCAAAGTGAATTCCTCTTGTTTGGCCTCTCCTGATGCCTCGGTCGTCTGACCAATGTTGGCTTTCTTTGAAGGCGGTAACTCCCTTCTGTGGATGGCTGGGACAGGGCTAGTGGGCACATCCCTCTTTGGTGCCAACCAAGGCTTACTGTCACTTAGCCTTGCTTGCACTGGGGCCAATCTTTTCATTCCCATCTCATTAGGGAAAAAACTCACGCCCTTCCTATCCAAGTCCTTAAAAACCAGATAGTTGGCCCTGCAACCTACACACAGGCACTCCAAAAATGAAGCTTCCAACATGGGCAAATGATGATTACCTGAGAACCTCTGTGAAGACAACCCATCATTGGTTCGTCTATAAGGAGTTGGCCTCATTCCCATGCCTCGAGGATGGCCAGCGTATGGCTTGCCCCTTCCATATTGAACAGTATTCATGTTCACAGGTGCCTCCTTATCCTGCCAATATTTCTTGACAGTTCGAGCCAGTGAGGAGGGCACATTGGTGTTGACTTCTTCTACCTTTGGAAAAGGCACTGTATCAATTCCCATAGTCTTTTCTGGAAATTTGATTCTTCCCTTCTTGATTTGTTCTTGAATCCTGTCACGAAAAACATTACAAGACTTAGTTGAATGGGACCAAGAGTCATGCCATTTGCAATAAGTCTTCCCATTCTTTTCTTCTGTCGTGGGCAGTTTCACATTCGAAGGCAGCTTGATAATTTTCTTTCTTAACAAGAAATCAAAAATCTCATCAGCTTTTGATATATCAAAAGAGTATACTTTAGTAATCTCCTTTTGTTTGAACTTCTGTCCTAGAGATACATTCTTTTGAATCAAAGGCTCGCAAACACAAGGGTCATACTCTATAATTTCTGCAGCATCTATCTCGTAATTGGGATCCCTATAATACGTAGGGTAAGAGGAATTATGTCTGTCCATATCCTCTTCTAGCAGTGATTCATATCTAGCCACTTTATAGGTTAGATCTGCAAAGTCTCTAAACTCTGTAGAATCAAACCTCTTTCGAAGCTTTCTTTCTAAACCATCTTGTGCTAATCTTACGAATTCTGCCTCTGGCAGTCGAAGTTTGCATTTGGTCTTTGCTCTTTTGAACCTAGATATGAAATCTGCTACTTTCTCATCTGGTTTCTGCTTCAGCCTTGCTAAGTCTGCCATAGAGACTTCAGGCTCAGCATTAAAGAATTGCGCATGGAATGCCTCTTCCATCTGAAACCAATCAGTTATTGATTCTGGTGGCAAGTTAGTATACCATGCAAAAGCTGGCCCGAACAAAGAATTTGGGAATAGCTTCAACTTCATGAAGCCATTTTGAGCCAAATTCTTACATTGGGCAGAAAACCTTGCTAAGTGCTCTATAGAGGACTGTCTCCCATCCCCATAGAACAAGGTAAAATCTGGGATTTTAAACTTTCGAGGAATTTGGAAAGTCGTGTCTACCCATTCTGGATATGATTTTCTATAAATTTGAGGTTGTACCCCCCAAGTTCGAGGTCCACAAACTTCTTGTATGAGACCCATGACTTGGTCTCTTAGTATTGGATTGCCTATGAGGAAGTTTTGCTCCTGAGTTTCAACAGGAGGCTCTGGTCCTATGAAACCATCTTCATAAACTCCCCTTGTCGTGCTTAAATCCCCTTGTTTCTCTCTAGGAATCCTCCCATACGGTGTAGGTTGCATTTCATCAAATGCTTCATTAGCTCGAACAGACCTATGGATTCCATAAGGTGTCGTGAGAGGATTCTTGGTAGTTGGGACTTTTTGGCGAGGGTGTTGTGGGTTTTCACCCCTTCTCTCAGGCTTATGAACCAATTCTGGTTCTGAATCATCCTCCAATCCCCCAAATGTGGGTTCGAAGAGAGGATTCATACTCTGTCTTTCTCTAGTGTTCCGTCGAACCCCTATGGTAACACCATGAGGTTGCCTTGGAATCTCTAGGACAGGTTTTGTAGGTCTCACAGGCGCATACCAAGATTGTGGTATTTCATCTGGATACATCTTTTCCTTACCTGTTCTAGATTTCATCCTACTTCTACCAACATCCTCTCCAAGCCTTCCTTCGAAGGGACTTTGGTGAGTGTTTGAGTTGGCCTGATTGTTTTGCCCATTATCCCCTGGGCTATTTCCTGCTGCCTCTAAGTTGGGCAACCTATTTCTCATGCTTTTGATCATGGCTCTTTGAGTTTGAGCCATCTCTCGAAAAGCTACCATCATTTCTCTAAACATTTCCTCTCTATCGTGGTCTTTGCCACTGGCTTGTCCTCTTTGGAAGCTTGGAGGCACTTCCTCAGGGGGTACTTCATAGGAGAGATCTTCATAATGAGGCTCTTCTTCTATTTCTAAAGCCAATTGAGGAAAACCAGGATTCGTTGGCGTTCCTAACTCTGCTGCCTGTTCTGGCACAGCGTGTTCTTCTGGCGCTAGATCACCAATGGGTGTTCCTATTTGCTTTCGAAGCCTTGGCATTTTGACACCTTCGGGTCCCACCGGGCGTGCCAAAAATTGTTTGGGCTGAATTAGCTCAATCAAATGGCAAATGATTGTGTGCGGGCGTGCCAGAAAAGAAATAACTTCAAAGATGAACTTACCCTTTTCAAATTGATTTGAAATAACTAATTTCAATCAGGCAATTGTGTTATCCGTTCGATTACCTCAACTAAGAGGATTTTTCCTTAAGGTATCAACCAAATAAAAGATTGACGCGCTTCGAATCAGAAAAGATGATTGAACACAAGCAAACCTGAATTTAATCAAAGGTTAACTTGTATACAAACACTCTTAAGACTCTTCTAAGAATAATGCAGAAAATAAGCACACTGAATTTAATCAAAAGTGGACTTACAAACGACTACTCTTTGGTAAGAAAAAACTTACAAGAAAATAAGAGAACTTGAATTTAATCGAAAGCAATCTTACATGCAAATAAGCTTTCAACTTACAAAAATATCCTACGTTAAACTAAAAACTAATCTAAGATAGATCTCTGAGCAATCATTTTGTATGAGTTGTCAGATGATATGAATTTTTTGTGGGGCTTTCTCTCTTCGCTTTACTTCTTTATTTATAGACACTGGCCCTGCCTTCGATCTCCACGTCTTCGATTGATATCCACGTTGGCCGCATAAAACGGTTGAGGGGGCTCTCGAATGGTTACCCTGATATTTCCAGAATTCTTTCTTCCCCTGCTCGCTTCGATCATGGTGTTCATGGCCACTTCCTGGATCGTGATTCCTATTTTCAAGCAACGTGAATCAATGCAACACGTTTGCCTTCCAAAATGATTCCCTGCAATTGCATCTAACTTCAGTTATAAAACAGGGCAGTGAGGACACCGTTCGATGATCGTAAAGTCCAAGTCAACGGTTAGATCCAATAACCTCCCAAACCAGCGTTTAATTACTACTCAAACGACACCGGTTCACTCTAAAACGATACCGTTTGTCATAAAAACAGTGTCTCCCTTAATTTCCGCAATCCTCTGCAATTGGTACTCGACTGGGACAGGTTTCATATAGCCACCGCACCGTTCGGAGCCACGTGGAATTTTTCCATTGGGTAGCACTTTTTAGGATGTAAACAAGTGCACATAAGTTGATCCAAACATCATGAGTTAAAAAAATATTTAAAATATTTATGCCTTTTTCTCTTTGCTTCTCAAAAAGCATTTTTCAAAAAATTTCTCTTACTTCTAACATTTCTCTTTCTATCTCTCACTTATTACCATACTATTTTTCAAATCCAAATCCAAACACAGTAAAATTTGTGGAAAAAGTTGGAAAGAAAGAAAGAGGTTTGAGAGCTAACCCCGTTCGGCTAAATAAGCCAAGTGGCTTATTTTTTTGTCGTTATTCAATTTTTTTTCGTATTTGTTAGTTTGTCGTTAATTTTTGTAAGATTATTGCATCGTCATGACGAGAGAAATCTAAAAAGTAAAAAATTATGATTGAAATCAAATTTTTTTTTTAATAAAGACGAAAATAAGCGAATAAGCCAATTTTTTTGTCTTTATTCAAAAAAAAATTGATTTCGATCATAATTTTTTGCTTTTTAGATTCCTCTCATCACGACGATACAATAATCCCTCAAAAATTAATGACAAACAAACAAATACGAAAAAAATTTGAATAAAGACAAAAAAATAAGTCACTTGACTTATTTAGCCGAACGGGGTTTTTTGTATTGAAATGCTAACTAGTGAGGATTAGGTAATTTAGTACGATCTACAGTAACTCACCATGCATAAAGCAGAACTGACTTTTATTTAATTAATCTTTTGGATGAGGAAATATGTCAGTTCCTTAATAATCTTTCTATTTTCTAATACTGTCATCAAATTGCATTCTTTGCTAATACTTTAATGATTTTGAAAAAACAGAGAAGACTCTTTTCGGTGACCTCACCATTTTACCTCGCTTTAATACAAATTCTTGGGGGATCAGGGAGACGCACAAAAACACACTGCACAGAGACGAGTATTATGTGTTTGCCGGAATGCCCGTTGTAGAGAGAAAAATAGATATATCATATTTGGAGGATCTTACACACTCTGAATTGTGAACAAGAAAGGAAGTTAGGCCTTTTCCTAAAGCCCCAACCACCAAGAGCTAATTCTCGTATTGGCTATGCTATTCTATTAGGTTTCGCATCTCTCAAGCCCTGGTTGGCTAACTGACTTAACTTCATTTCCTCAAAAAAAAGGAAATCTAGATTCGTAAGTGACTTCGATAGGCTATGTACTAGCGCCCTTGACAGGCACTCTAGAACCCACCAACACTCGTGAAAACCCGGGTCTGTCGGTCCTCCATTCATCCGACCGGAGGTGTGGATAACGAGGCCACCTTTACAACCTTCTCCCTTATGTCCCTATGTTGTAGCAAGGCAGGGTGGTTCGCTTGAGTTGGTAGGGCTGAACGTCTTTCTTTGGCCCACCTTAACGAATTGCATCCCCACGCAACAACATTGTTTGTGCCGTCCCTTACCGTTCTTGCTCAGTGTTTGCAACAGCTGGGAAGGTAGTCGTGGAAGGCAAATCGCTACGCCGACCATCAAATTTGAGATTGGGCCTCTTCTCAAAGATTTGATGCAACGACCTAGCCCAAAAAAGGAAAACTTACTCTCTCTTGCTCTGGTTTTCTCTACCTTTGTTCAAACTACCATAGCTCATTCAGCTTCGGTCACCTTTGCCTCATGTAGACACTACAATCTGGGTTTTCAAATTAGTTTACTTACGGTATTTGATTTCCATATGATGAAACGGATCAGGAACATCCCGAGAATGATAATGTGATTGAGCTTTGAGTATTTGATACGCTATTAAACCCAGCCAAATCCAAAAAGCCAGAACTTTACCTGCACGCATTGGTCCAAAACCAGCGCGTGTTGGTCCAAATGCCATGTGTTGGTCAACAGTCAAAGTTTGACCATTGACCAGTATAAAGTTGATTGGACCCGTGCGCGCAGGTCAAACCCCTGTCCCATCACCTTTTCCAACATGATCACAAGACTTTTGGGGGGCCAGGGAAGCCTGTTTATTTGGCTGAAGGACAATCTTTGGACAGGGGGATGTTCCCTCTCCTCTCACACACCTTCCATTACCTTTCCCTCCAAGCCAACCAGCCATTACTTGGCTGGTTACACCTCTCCTTCACTCCATCTCCTCCTATATATACCCCCTTGCATGAATAAGTAAGGAGTTATCAAGTTACAAAACTCCAAGCACAAAGTTTTAACCCTAGCTTCTTGTTCATCTCTTCTTTGCCAAAGAAAGACATTAACAAGCAACACACCTAGTTTCCTAACTAGCAACACACATCCATCCATTATCCAAGCCTCAACTCAAAGCTCAATACTCTTTCAAGCCCTAGAATCAAAGGTATAACACCTTTGTACTACTTTCTATTCTGATCCCTGAAGGGGGCTGACAGGGTCAAGGCTAGTAACCAATACCAAGTCCTAGCCCTAAAGGTAGCAAGGTTTCAAAAACCGTAGTGGCAAGGACCAGCGCACGCTGGTCATCCGTACGCGCGAGCCATTATGTGGCTGCGTGCGCAGATCTTCCATGGGGCCTGGGGTCTTGTTATTTTATGCTCTTCTTTGTATATAGGCCACTGCTAGCATATTAAAAACTAGTCTACAGCCTTGGTTAAAATTGCAAGTTATCTTTCAATACTCATACCTGTTACAATGGAATACCCCTGGGTCTTTCTGGACATATCCTAGAACCAAGAAACATGCAGAACCAAACACTAGTTTGCAGGCTCAAACCCGCACACGACTGTGGACTACCCATGCGCGCAGGTTTGTATCTGACTAGTGAGTGGCCTTTGCATGGGTAACTAGGCTATGACCTTTGTTTTATCCCCCACACTGTTTATGGGGAGTTTATTCTTTTGGTGGCCTCTGAGCCCATTCAAATTGTCTATAAACTGTATATTATAAACTGCTAATAAACTTGCGTGGTTTATCTTGGATGTGCACTTGTCATTCCAAAGCCCAGAGAGTTGAAAACAAGAGCTGTGGGTTTGAACCTACTGTGCGTGCAGGTCTTGGTATAGTGCGCGCATGCTAGATCAACATGCAGTGACTTGATCAGTGCATGCTGGTTTCTTCCTGCGAACGACCCTCCAAAACGATGCTTTTTAGTCTATTTAAGGTTCTCATGGGAGTCTGTTTTCATCCTATACTAATTGTTTCAATAAGCGAGCATGCCATCTATCATATCCTGCAAATTTGTTACAGTTTTAATCCCTTTAAACTGTTCCTCTGCCTTAACTGGCTAAACATTGATTGATGAGAAAGAATTGCAAATGATTTACAAATGCCCGAGTAGAGACCGATTTCCAGATTGGGCGAGAGGGATGGCTTAAAACCCTTTTCTCTCGTAACCTGGCTCCCGAACCTAAGATATCAAGGTGACAACGGACCAGTCTACAAGGCTTTTTCAAATCAAACAACATGGCAAACGTTTCAAGTTCGATTCCTTGGGTGGTAGACCTTTAAACCTGAGTGGCGACTCTGAATTGAGCGTTTCACTGCGCTTTAAAAAGGGGCCCACCCGATTACTATTTCTGAGGCGTGTGCCCATAGTGACGACTTTGCTGGGGACTTTCTTCATTAATCTATACTTCGAGTTTAATACACTTGAGAACAATCCCATAAAAGTCTGTCAAAATAGTGAGTTTCGCACTGCTGAAGAACGAAATAGTTATTGAATAGGATCCTCGTATCCGACCCATCCTAACTGGGACTTTTTCGATTGTTCGCTTGTGTAGTTTTCTCTAAATATCGATTAACAAAAGTGAGCCATATTTTAAAGGGCATTTTGCAAACTTTGCGATTCTCTCTCATTAATCAATCTTTTGGCATCTTCATGTGCATTGATGTTGGCTAGCTGCGTTGAGGTATTTTGGGTAACCAGCACAGTTTACTGGAAGCCTGGGGTCCTCGAATGCCCAACAACCTTGGACGATGATAAGTCATTCTACCGTTTGACCATTGCTCTGTAGTATGCGTTGCAGTGCGAGGTATATCTTGGCTTTAGTCTAAAGAACCCCCTCAAACTAAAACCGGTGTAACGCCCCTAATTTTAGGTACGTTAAGGAAATAAATTTATTACAGAAATAAGCGAGTCACTGCTCATTATTACAAAACGGCTCTCATAGGAGCATTTGAAATTCAAAAGACAACAAAAAGGGAACTAAGAAGTCCTATTCTACGGCTCCTCTTGTTCCTCCAACCTAGCGAGTTCTTCGGCTCCGTACGCCTCCAAGGTGAATAGATCGCCCTGTTCGTCTATCAAGTCTGACATATTATACCGGCGTCGCCACCCATATAATATGCCAGGGTCACCAAAAAGGCAACACCATGAGCTACGAAAGCTCAATAGTATATCCTACTTACTAGCATCGATTTCCACATGATAGGTACATAAGCAGGGAAATAAGACAATAATGATAACATGTTCACATTCGCTTGTAACTACCGTTGGCATTTGACTCATCGTTAACCTTTTCATTGTTACCCTTTTCAAAAAAAACACCTTTTTAACTCACCCAACCTCGATTCCGCCGTTCCGGGCTCTCGAGTATCCTCACAATGGTTCCGCCGCACTGGGTTCCCATTGGCACACACATTGCATTGGCTCCGTAACGCGGATAACCAAGCCATACACACCCAACCTCGATTCCGCCGTTCCGGTCTCTCGAGTATCCTCACAATGGTTCTGCCGCACCGGGTTCCCATTGGCACACACACACACTTACGTAATACCCTTGAAATAGTCATTACGTAGTTTTGAAGATATTTTCCAACCGGGAAAACACAACATCCTTGTTAAACACACCCTAGGTGCCATGTTTCTACTTTCTTGATTTTTGTGTCACGTTCACATGCAAGACTCCGCGTGTGGGACTTTTACATACAACATGCATTCATTCCAACTTCGAAATAGTATAATAAGAACATCTAAGTCACGTAGCATGCTTGAATACCATAAACAACATAATCATGCATTTTTACTTTTCAAACAACGATCAAAGTCACTTTTAAGCTTTAAGAAAGTAAGTAGAGGTTCACATAGTAAGATTACAACTACTTTACAAAAATAAAGTGAGCAATTGAAAACTAGGTAAGGATCACTACCGTTCTCCTAGGCGGTGGTTTGGACGTCGGGTTGATTTCGGCAGCGTAACGGCCCTCCGATTGCTTCGAAAGGAAAAGTTTTGGGATACTTTTCCTAGAAACAACTTTCTAACTACTACTACACTACTTTTAAGATCGTTGGGTGGTTTTGGAAGCGGTTTGGTGGTTTCGCTCAAGAACTCTCAAGAACAAAGAAAGTTCTTGAACTTGGAACAAAGAAACTTGGAATTCTAGAGAGAATGAGGAGCTAATTGCTTTGAGGTATGATTTCCAAATGAAGAGTGAGCCTCTATTTATAGGCAAAGGGTTCCCCCTCCCCCAAGATGGCCGGCCCCCTCTCTCTCTCCATTCCCCAATTTTTTAACCAAATCAAATCCAACTTTTATGGAAAGATCAATGGAAAATCCTAGGTTTGCATGGCTATGGTGTACCTTGGTGAGATTCTTGAATCAAATGGATGGTTGAGATGGGAATGGTACATGATCAAAGGGTTGAGAAGTTGCAAGGTGTTCAAAGAAGTACACTAGGGTTAGGATTTTGTGTGGAAGAAAAGAAATCCCAAAGATTGGAAGTACCAAAGGTGGTTCAATGCATGGATTTCAAATCAAATCTCCCTCCCTCTCTCCTTCCTCTCTCTCTCCTCTCCCTCTTCTCTCTCTCTCGGCCTCTCCCTCTCTCTCCCTCTCGGCTCTCTCTCTCTCTCTCTTGCAAGGTACACACATATATATATGCATACATGTGTCATAAATTGGAAGAAAATCAAATAAAGAAATAGTTTCTTGGTACTTTTAAAATCCAAGTAGCCTTAATGCCTAGGATTTGCCCACCAACTCAATAACTAGGCAAGGGTACTTTAGGAAATATAATAATCAACTAGGTACTTATATATATACACAATGGTGGTTGAAAATCCCAATAAAGAATAATAAAAGGGTACTTTTGTAACTATGCACTTTTGATTAAAATAATAGTACTTTCCCATGTGATTAAAGAAAATGATTAATTTAATGATCCAATAGTACTTTGAAAGATTTACCCTATTGTCCAATGGATAAAACTTCCCCTAACATCTATTATCCAATGGATAATAGCTATTAGGCCACTTTTAATATTAAAATAATCAAAAAGTACATTAAAGTAAATATACTTTTTAATATAAACAAATGGGATTCTATTACCCAATGGATAATAGTTTCCCTAACCATTATTGTCCAATGGATAAAGAAATAAACCAATTTGATTAAAAGAAAATGAATATTAAAATTTAAAGTCTAGGGTTCAAAAGGGTCAAAAGTTCCAACGAGGGGCAAAACGGTCATTTTGCTAAGACTAGGTGACTTTTCGGTTTAGTTACTCTAACCGGATAGTTAGATGCTAACTAGGCTTGCTACGTTGGACTAAAGTGCAAGAATTGAAACTTGAGGGGCCAAAGTGCAATTACGACAAATTACAGGAATTAAAGTATTTCAAGCGATTAAAATTAATAACTCGAATAATAAAAATAACTTTTTATTTATTGAAATTCAGAACTCGAATATATATACAAGGTTGTCTCTCTTTCAAGTCTGTCTTATGCTTATTAGGATGTCACCATGACCCAATGAAGTCCTTAGATCAACGAGACTTTGGAAAATCAAAAGCTTTCTAAGCCTTTGTCTAAATACCAAATTGAGGTTTCAAACAGAAAACAAAGAACAACAAAGCTACAATGCCGTGATACCCACACCACCCTGGTTATAGTGCGAAGTCACATACACCGCTTAGGCTAATGGCGCTGTGCTGCCTACGCCGCCCCGATTCTGGTATCATGTCATCTACACTGAGTTGTTCTGACCCACAAAGTTGAAACTTCAAAAACGGAATAGTCAAAGGCTTAGACTATTTTGACATCTCTTAATGTTAGTTGATTCAAGCAAAGGACACACCGTCAAAAGAATTCTGAGGATTCTGGTAGCATCCGGACATCATGAGACAGACTCGTCTTTTAATTGTAGAGTCTAGGTGGACACTGACGACGATGACATGTACATTTGTATTCTTTCAATAAAACTGCTGCAGGAACACCACTGAGCTTTTAATTACTTTACTATCTAGCTTTGAGCCATTGCACCAAATAAGAAAGTACCGGAAAAAAGAGAGTCAAACTTGCTTGGGGACATCCACCTGGGCAATACAGAGAAAGACTTGCAAGGCTTACACCTCAGTCAGTCGTAACGGAAGCATTAGTAGATTTATCGACAAGGGCAGACTCACCACCATCTTCACAGTACAAGACGCCTCCATCCTCTCCTTTTTCATTGTTGTCATTAACTCCCTCTCAAGCATTTGCCATGGCCGATATTCCTCAAGACCAAGCTTTTATACTCATAAACCTTCAACATAGCATGGGCATCATGCAAGAAAGGGCTGATCAGGTTGAGGCTTCTATGGCCAACTTGCTCACCTTGATAAATGAGCAACTCCCACCGAGAGAAGAGAGAATTAAGGGGGAGAGAGACAATTCCGAGCTTGAAGTTCAAATTCCTCACCCTGAAGTGGCTGTTCCCAATCTTGAAATGGCTGACCTGATAGCCAAGATGACCAAGCTCGAGAAGGCTTTCTCCAAATCCGAAAAGATAGGGGCTGGTGGTATGGACATGGACCGACTCTGCCTCTTTCCAAATGCCAAGCTCCCTGAAAGGTTCAAAATATCGGACTTCTCTAAGTTCGATGGGACTGGTGACCCGAAGACTCATCTGTTGGGTTATCATGCTGCTATGAAGCTACTTGGGGTTGAAAAAGATGCGATGGCCTAGATATTCCCTCAAACACTCTTTGGTCTGGCTTTTCAATGACTCCTGTCTCTTGACGTCTCCAAAAGAAGAACTTGGGAGGATATTAGAGTAGCCTTTGTTGCTCAGTATAATTACAACTCTCAACTCAAGATGATTACTCGAGAGTTGGAGTCCACCAAAATGGAAGCAAATGAGTCCTTTGCTGATTTATCAAAAGGTGGAGGAGCAAGGCCACCCTAATGGCTGATAGCTTGAGCGAGAGGGATCAGATATGTATCATCTCCTGTAACTTGTAGCCTGACTATGCCAAGAATCCCGTACTGGTTCAAGCATCCGCCAATTTTGAGACTTTCTTTGAGTCTGGTTTGGCCATTGAGGAGGTGATGCAAACTAGAGTTCTGCCAAGAGGGGAGTCCTCTTTATCCTCTACTAAAAAAGCTAAGCTGAGGGCTTACTCTTGAAATAGTAGAGCATTGTTTGGCAGTAGCAATTACGCCATCGTTGTTGCAAGTGGGGACAATGCTGCTGCTTCCCTCAACTGTACCGCCGACGTCAATCAAGTTCAAAGCATTCAAAGCTTTTGGTCCCAAACCCAACCTCAGAGTTTCTCTGTCTTCAAGGCATCTTTGTTCGCAGTGATGGAGAAACTCGTCAATGTAGACACCCCAATCTAGGCTTCCAGATTAGTTTACTTACAGTATTTGATTCCTTGATGATGAAATGGATCAAGAACACCCCCGGGAATGTCAAATGTTTGAGCTTTGAGTGTTTGCAAAACCCTTGAACTTAACTTAATCCTAAGCCACTTCAAAAAGCCAAAAACCCTACTGGCACGTGTTGGTTGACAATTAGCATGTGCGGGTTAAATTGACAAGTGTTGGTCAACAGTCAAAGCTTGGCCTTCGACAAACACTTGTGTTGGTTTGATCCGCGCGCGCGGGTTTAGGACCTGCGCGCGTAGGTCAAACTGCCAGGTGTGGTCAATAGTCAAAGCTTGACCGTTGACCCACACGCGAGTTGGGATGACATGCGCGCGCCGGGGCGCAATGCGTGTGCGCTAGTCTAAGTCTGTCCCTATCACCTTTATGGGTTGGTAGGCTTAACCACCAAGCAACCTCAGCCAGCCTCATGGACTGGCTGAGCTCCTCTCTTTGCAGCTCCATACCTACCTCCTCTCTCCCTATAAATACCCCCATTGGTCTTCCATCCAAAGGGTTACAAAAATTCAAAGGGTTACAAAAAATCTCAAAAGGTTACACAAACCCTAATACACTTGATAATTCATCACTCTAGCCATCTTCATACACTTATTTTACAAGCTCTATCACCTTGTTCAATCCATTCCCAAATCACTCAAGCAAAGGTATAAACACCTTCTTCTGCTTACTATTCTGATCCTTGAGGGGGGCTGGCAGGGTCAAGGCTAGTAATCAATACCATGTCCTGACCCTAAAACTAGCAAGGTTTCAAAACCGTTGTGATAAGAACCAACGGGTGTCGGTCCATAGCACGTGCGCGCCATTCTATGGCTGCGCGTGCAGGTCTTGCGTAGGGATTGGTGCCTTGATATTTTGTGTTCTATTTTGTATATAGATCACTACAAGCATACTAACAACCTGTCTACTGCTTTTCCTTTGTTAGAACTGCTAGCTTTAGTTCAATATGTATTTCTGCTGCTGTGGAGTACCCTTGGGATCATTCTGGATATGTACCAGAACCCAAAAACATGTAAACCAAGCACTGGTTGAGTGGATCAGACCCGCGCGCGCTGGCCCATCTCTAACCAGTGGCTAGCCTTGCATGGGTAACTTGGCCTTAGGCCACTGTTTTGTCCCCACACTGTTTATGTGGTGTTTTGTTAATTTGTAGGGCTTTTTCAGCCTTTAAACTGCTTAGAACTGTATAGTAACTGCCTATAACTGCTTGGTTTGCCCTGGGTGAGCACTGGTACTTCCAGAGCCCAGAAGAGGATAAGATTCAACCTGTTGTGGGATGTGAATGCACGTGCGTGTGTATGGCTTTAGCGCGCGTTGGTGAACTTGCATAAACGTAGATCCATGCATGCAAGTTGGCTATTGTGCATGTCGAATTCATATAAAGCACTGTTTTGACATTTAATCGTAGTGTTGGGTTTTATCCCATTTGTTATTCATTATTTCATCCATCCATGCTATTTATAACATCCTGCAAACATGTTACAGCTTTAATCCCCATTAAACTGTTCCTTGCCCCTAAATGGCTAAAGAATTGATTAATCAAATAGAATCGCAAATGTTTTCACAAATGCCTAAATAGAGACCGATCTCTGGATTGGGTGAGAGGGGTGCCTTAAAACCCTTCCCCTCTCGTAACCTGGCTCTTGAACCCAGATATGGTTATGACGGACTGGAACCTTCACTTTTTCAAATCAAACAGCGTATAAAGTGTTTCGAATTCGGTTCCTTGGGTGTTGGACCTTCAAACCCAAGTGGCGACTCTGTATTTCGAGCACTCGTCCTGCTTAGCGCTCCCTCGATTCGGCATTTTAGAAAGGAACGAAAACCTTTTTAAAGAGCACGTTGCCCATAGTCAATCTGAGCATCTCAAACCTTTGACCCCAACTCCCTTACCCAAAGTCTTACCTGTTGGTTACAATCCTAACCTTTTCTGTGCCTTCCACCAAATGCCTGGCCATCTCACTGACGCATGCTATCGTCTTTGACTCGAGATTCAAGATCTCAATGATAATGACACTCTTCAAACTCCACCCTCATCAAAGCCCAATGTCATTGTAACGCCCCGAATTTTGGGTACGTTAAATAAGACAATTTTATTGAAATTTCAAAATAGAGTCTAACTCTTTATTACAACATAACCCCCACAGGAGTACTTTTATTACAAAAGGAAGGGAAACTAAGGCTTCCTAACTACAGCTCCTCTTGCTTCTTCATCCTAGCCAGCTCCTCAGCTCCGGACGCCTCCAAGGTGTACAGCTTACCCTGTTCATCTACAAAGTCTGACACATTTATACCAGCGTCGCCACCGATATAATATGCCAGGGTCACCACAAGGTAACACCATGAGCTACAAAAGCTCAGCAGAACAATCCCATACCCGCTAACCCATAACTTACAAACAAACGATCATAGAAATCAAACTAATAACGATAACACATCCACATTCTCGATCTAACGTTGGTGTCCAAGTTTTCCCGTGTTTCTCCTACGCGACTCGTCGTAGACCGTGTCAATCATTTCCATTTACAAAACCATCTTTCAAAATCATTTGCATTGACTCCGTACCGCGGATAACCAAGCCTTTCAAAATCTTTAGCATTGGCTCCGTACCGCGGATAACCAAGCCATACACACCCAACCTCGGTTCCGCCGTTCCGGGTTCCCGAGTTTCCTCACAATGGTTCCGCCGCATCGGGTTCCCATTGGCACACAATTGCATTGGCTCCTCTTTGCGGATAACCAAGCCATACCTCACCATGGTTCCGCTGCTCCGGGTTCCCATGGGAACGCACAATGGTTCCGCTGCTCCGGGTTCCCATTGGCACACACCCTCACAATGGTTCCGCTGCTCCGGTTTCCCATTGGAACACACACACACCTCACACAATGGGCAAGTCCGGCCACATTGCGGTTTTCAAAACATTTCAACCTTTTCAAACACACCCTAGGTGTCATGTTTCTACTTTCTCGTTTCTCGTGTTTCGTTACATGCAAAGACTTCCGCGGTAGGACATATCACATACAAAATGTCAATCATTCAACAAGATCATCCAACTCTATTCTATACCACAAGTAATACAAGAAATTCACATATGCATGCTCATATTCATCTTAAAGATCAAATACAAATACTTGAGATGAAAAGT
>BPLS01000567.1:161705-172078 GCA_019656275.1 Rhododendron kiyosumense
CTGTAACCCAACATAAATTTATGATGCCGGCCACACTCCACCGTTGGATTATGACAATTTTCTATTATTTTCCGTTTACTAATAGCACATTTAAAATTACTCGATCTAATTCTTGTGTTTACGTATATACAGATGGTAATCCAAAATATATCTCAACGACCAAGAAATTATTTAGTGCTCTTCAAATACCGTCACGCGATGATTCAAATCCCTCCACTATCACACATAATATATATATTTAGAACCCATGCAGGAGCGAGGTATTAAGGGATCCGGTGGGGCCGGCTCCACCCTCCAACTTCCAAAGAAAAAAAAGAAGAAGATTTTCCTTCTGTTTTATTCTTAAACAAATAAAACAAATCTTCCAAACGAACCCTTCTCCTTCCATCGTTTTTAACGACTTATGTAGTCGCGACTCTTGTTGCTTTTTGTGTCATTCTTTGATTGAATCGGCTTGATATTGCTCGATTGAATCGGCTTGAATGTTCAGCAGACAAATGATTGTATATATCGCAAGAAAAATTGCAATGGTTGTGTTCGGTTCACATTATAGTTTAGTTTTTCAATCATTACCCTGTTTTTTTCTCTAATCATTATCTTATTTCTCTAATTATTACTTTTTCATCTCTCTCTCTAATCATTACCTCTCTCTTCAATTATTACCTTATTTCTCTCTCCACCCTCTATTAAAACTAAACTAAACTAAATTTCCAACCAAATAAAGCCAATGCAATTTAGTTTAGAGTCAATCAATCTTATATGATTTTCAAGATTTGAAAACACGTCGGTTTGATAGATAAGTTAGACAACTTTTGTTCTATTTCTATGTATAATCAATCTTGAAAATTGTATTTTGGCTTATCCTTTGACTATGGAATGCAAGTATAATGGTAGTTGTTTCTTTTACTTATTTGTTGGGTAAGAAATAGAGATATTTTTTACGTTAAATTTTTTTTCTGTTATGACTTAGCCTCCAGAATTTTTGATCCTAGCTCCGCCACTTAACCATGTACTACATAATTTGATGTCCGCATCAATCTAAGTGAAAGGATTTGGAAACCACGTTACGATACTCAGATGGCACTAAAACAATTTGTATTTAACCAGAAACACTTACACACACTCACATCTTTTCGTAGGGTCTATACACATTTGAGGTGTACACATTAGAGGTGGAGTATGTGTGGACCCAATGTGAATATGAGTGAATTTGTGTAAATATTTGTGATTGTAAAATAATTGGGCACTAAAATTATTTTTTAATCACCACTTAAAAATAAAAAGTCACCACCATTATTTTCAAATTTCTTCAATCTTCAAGGTAAGTGTTATCATTTCGCCCGAAGGACCGCTGCCCGCCCGAAGTCCGCCCGGCCTGAGCCCGTAAAATGGGCTGCCCGGCCCGTAGTTTGTAATGGGCAAGCTTGGGCTTATGAATTTTTACTCAGCCCGCCTGTAGGCCCGGCCTGTGAGCCCGCCCGGTAGCCCGCCCGTGGTACCTGCCCAATAGCCCACCCACGGGCCCACCATTAGCCCAAAATCCCACAAAATCCTTTCTTTTTTGGGAAATGATGGCCAATGATGTGTTTTGATAATTAATACCCGTCAAGGACATTTTGTTCATTAACAAATGTTCTTAACATGTCTTTAAAGGTATTAATTATTAACATACGTCATGGGCCGTCATTTTCCCTTCTTTTTTTCCTTACCCAAGGAAATTTAAGCCCGCCCGCTAACCCGCTCAGCTTTTGGCCCGCTAGACCGTCAATTGGGCTAGCCCGTAGGCCATGCTTGAACTTCAATTCATGGTAGGTACCGACCCGCAAAAAAGTAAAAGCACGATCGGCCCGGCCCGTGACCGGACTTGGATAATGACTTGACAGGTTTGACCGATCCGGCCCGACCCGATGATGACCCTTGAAAGGGCATATGGCTTAATAATAAAAAACTCTTCCAACTTTTATTCTCTCTTTTTTTTTGGTGTGGAATCTGTTCCAACTTTTTATTCGCTATCGACATCTTCCGTTTCATTTCATACGTCACAATTAACTAGGTGGGGTCCATCTATACACACCGTTCGATTGCTCCACGTGGAACAATGTACGCGTGGCAAAAGATGGGATACAGAGGCGTAGCCTGGTGGCCGACCTCATGGCCTACGTACAGACGCAAAGAAGATCCAAAGTAGCGTAAGCGCCAAACACCCCCATTCCTTTCTTTCTCCTCCAATCTAACGGATCACAACAAACCTCAGCCACCACGTTAGATCTCCACCGTTGATGAGGTAAAAAGTTGATAAAAACTTGTTTAATGTGCCTTGTCCTCTAGTCTAGGAGTTCATTAGTTGTTGATTTCTAAGTTTCAGGTTGTTTAGGCCCTTCTCTCTCTCTCTCTCTCTCTCTCTAAAACTCTCATTCTCTCTTCTGCAATTCTCTGTGCAAATTGTTCAGATTGATTAGAAGAATCTAAACAGTTGTCCATAACAAAATTTATTCACATTGCTCCAATATTAGGTGGAATCCCCAATTTAAACCAGCTCTCCATTCTCTCTCTCTCCCTCACATACAATGGTAATGTCAGTTATAAATTTCATAAGTATGTAATAAAGCCACACATTACATGTACTCTTGTCTCTCTCTCTCTCTCCCTCTCTGTCTGTCTGTCTTGGTTAATTTTCTCTCTCTAGAATTATGTTAATGTGGATCTGTTGATGTATATGAAATTATAGGAGACAGAAAATATGCTGGTTCCGCCATGGCTAGAGCCGTTGATAACGACGGCATTCTTCTCGGTTTGTCGGACTCATGGAGATGCAGCAAGAAGTGAATGTAACATGTATTGCTTGGATTGCAATGACCAGTCTTTTTGCTTCTATTGCCGCTCATCAAAGCATAAGGATCATCAAGTTATTCAGGTGGGTACGTTGCTTATTATATTCATATATATACAGGAGTAGCACATTTTCATCAATGTGTGATATTCTTCCTAGTTACCAACAATGTGTGGACTCTGGAAGACAATGGGCCGTTTTACTATGGTTTCTTGTTTTGATTTTGTACAGGCCTTATTTAATCAATAGTTTTGAACAATTTTGGTTCTTCCACTAAAAAAAAAAAAACAACTTTGGTCGAAATTAATTTATGATTTTAGAGAATATCAAAGAAAAGTCCGGTTAGTCAGTTGACCACTCTTGTATGCTTGTAAATGAGAGGTAATAGAGGATTAATCCTTTTCTCCATTATTTCATCTCTCCCATAGGGAATTTCTTTCATTCTTATATCTCCCTACTAAGAGATTAGTTTTATTTGTTGAATTGATTTATTTGTTTGGCTTGATTTAGTTGTTGCGGGCTCTTATAAATATTGATGCATGTATAATCTTATTTTCTAATTCTTCCCCTGATATATGCGAATGATTGACCCTCTTTAAGTACCTATTCGAAAAAAGAATCCCACTTTCTTTCTCTCCTATTCGCCATTGATTTCGGATTCTTTAGTGTTTGTGGCACTCTTTTTGGATTCTAAAAAAATATTTCTTATAAAGAAGTCAATGTGATGATATGAGCACAATTGGCATTAATCTGATTTGCAATTTCTCAAATACGAGTGTTTTATTTCTTTACGTTTAGTTGGTTAATTTGTTGGTGTAGATAAGGCGATCGTCGTACCATGATGTGGTGAGGGTATCGGAAATTCAAAAAGTATTGGACATAAGCGGAGTCCAAACTTATGTGATAAACAGTGCTAGGGTTTTATTTTTGAATGAGAGGCCTCAGCCGAAGACTGGGAAAGGAGTTTCTCACATTTGTGAAATTTGTGGGAGGAGCCTCTTGGACCCATTTCGATTCTGTTCATTGGGGTGTAAGGTTAGTATGGTCTTTTTCTCTTCTTTAATTATTCAATTCCTTCCTATTTCCTTATTTTGATATCACATATATCAATCATCATATATAAGGGGCATAACATGCATGAACAAGTGCATAACCCATCATGCATACATCATGATCACCCACATTTTTGTAAACCATCACCATCACCATCATTGTAACCACCAATTATCATTATCATCATAATTCCCATCCAACCACATCCCATAATGTGCTCGTATCCATATCATACATGTAAATATCATGTGCAAGCATATATGTGGTACTCTAGTCTAGCTAATAACACAATTGTGACATGTGCACAAATGATGTGATCAAAATTAATAAAACTACATCGAATGGAAGGAATTCAACCAACATTGTCTCTTACTCCATCGATTCAAGATGACACATCGATTCCGTCCTCGTATTAGTCGGAATTGTTACAAATCAGAGAAATATGTGTGAGTAGTTGATACTCTAAAGTACAGAATAATTTCCTCAACATCATGACCATGTTTATAACACATCAACGTAGGCAGCGTTTTCATTGCATTACCCAAGAAAACATGGCATCATTACCATCGCCGTCGCCATCAACATCACAATGTTAACAATTTCCGAAATTGGATTTTTTCTTTTCTTTAAACGTATATTTAAATTTTCTTTTTTGCTTAAACTATTTTTTTCTTTCTTTTTTCTGTTTTCATTGCTTAGCTTATGGGTATAAAGACAAATGGGAATGCAAGTTTTACCTTAGATGCCAAGAATGAGGAAGAATTAATGGAAAGAAGAGGTGAAGGAACGTCAAGGCCTAGAGTCATGATATCATCTTCAAGAGAGGAAGAAGAATTGCGTGAAGGCTCACAACAAGACATATTATACCCTTCCACGCCACCTCCACCTCCACCTCCTTCTAATGCAAGGAGAAGAAAGGGAATTCCCCATAGGGCACCTTTTGGTTCCTAATTTAACCACCCCGGCCAGTGTCCTAAACAATCTACTTTATACAACTCACTCTCATTACTTTGATTTTCACCAACCCTCCTTCTAGTGGGGTCCCTTGTCCCAAAACCTACGGATTAGCTAGGCTTGTTTGTGGTTCATAAATTGGACTGCACTTTTATGTATGTATAGTTGAAGGATTATACATACCTACATCTCTGATTCAGATTGTTCATGTTTTAGGATCCGTTAGAAAAATTATTAATCCATTTCGGAAATCCAAGTAGATTGACCTTGATAGTTACATGAACTATGCGACAATATCCATTTTTTGTCGAAAAAAATTGGATTATTTGTTTTTTTTTTTTAAGAAATGAATTAGATCCAATCATGTAGCTATCAGTGCCAAAATTAAACAACTGATTTTTTGAATGAATATTTTGAACGTACTCTAAAAATGGAAATTTAGAATCACGAAGTGGGTTGAAGAGTACTTAACTCATAGTCCAACAACTACACCGTGAATACCATTTTTTTTTTGAATGCAGCCAAGCCTTGTACAAAACTAAAATATTGTAGGTCAACAATAAGGTGTCGTTGGGTGGGGGTCCCTAAACAAAAAAAGGGCGAAAAAAAAAAAACAAAAAAAAAACAAAAAAAGGGCAAGGAAGGTGCTTCTTTGGGGTTAGGGTCTCAAAAAGAACAAATTCTCTTGTGGAGGGGAGCAATAATGCAGCATTGTTATTGACGGTTGCAAGGTGTACATTTCAATTAATTAAGAAATTAATTAAAGAAAGCAAGTCTTTGTGGAGTACGTTTTGTAATTTTCATTGGCCCACCATTGCACATGGGCCGTTTACATAAAGAAGCAACAACTTTTTATTGTTTAATAATACTTGTAATGGGTCATATCAACTTTTCAATGAATATTGTTCCCAAGTTTGGATGGCGCCTCAATGAATTTTTGGCATTCTTTCACTCTTTCTAAATTTAACATGAAGGTCGAGAGAGAGAGAGAGATATTCCTGGTGGTTACAATTCCTGTTGTTACTTGGGTGAAGCCGAACAAGATTCAGGGATATTTGTACAACTATGAATACAGTTCTTTTATTAATATTAACTTTCGCCGATGAAAAACAAAACTATGAGGACCTGCATTATTATGTCTATAATTAGCAATTGTTACGGTATAAGCTAGTGAGGATTTCTTTTGGTAGTGTGAAAGATGATGAGAAGGTTTTTTTTTTTTCTCTGATCAACAAATGAAACATTTTATTATAAAACAAAAGGTTAAGGAGAGGGGGAAAGAATACTAACGAAAAGGGCCGAAACCCAAAATCTTAAAATCAGAGAAAGGGCCAAAGGACCCAATCTCATCCCAATAACCCAAAACCTAACCTTTCCCTAAAACTCAACTACTGCCACCACTATCCATCTCCGGCCACCACCATTCAGCCAAACAAACCACCACCAAAAACCCGAACAGGTCGAGAAGATGATGAGAAGGTTATAGACGGCCCTACGATGTGTTAATGACTAAACCGTTTTTTTGCTGCCTTAATCCATGTATAACTAATTTTCCAGGATAGTTAACTGAAGCGAGACAAAAAAAAAAAAAAACCGAAGACAATGGGGGATGAAATTATATGTTCTTCAATCAATTTTTTTCGCTCGTTGTGGATACATGCTCACAAAAGCATGGTCTCGCACACAGGATGGCCAATAAGGGAATCACATAACATTCATTAGGGCGTGTCTTAGCTGCAAGTGCCTGTTGCAACACACTTAATCGATTGAGAGTCGCCATTTGGTTTGAGGAACCAAGGAACTGGATCGAGACTTAGAATTCGGGAGCCAAATATACAATGAAAGAAATGTGTAAGCCACCCCTCTCCACCCAACCAAAAGACCGGCCTCTAGATGTTTGACATAAAAAGTTTCATTAAACTCTTTTTGACTTGCAACAAGTACATTTTAACGACCTGTTAACAGATATGGGTGATAACAAAAAAAAAACCATGGGATCCAGGAAAGGGATACGCAAAAGAAACAAAAACACAGGTTCTATTGTAGAACCATCTGGCGGTTGATCTGTTGGCTGGCACAACTAATCTTGTGGCCGCCACATGCATGCTACAACATCTTGTAGCGGCCGTTATTCCGCATTACATCAGAAACAGAAGGTTAGCTTAAAAACAAAAACGAAGATAGGATATAAACAAAAAATACTAGCCTGTGGGGGCTATGGGTGTTAGAAATTTATACTAAAAATCATGCTTTTATGTAATGAATTAATATTTAATTGTTATTTATTAATCAATTTTATCTATTTTTTATGAGAATCTTTTATGGGCAATGTTTGCATAATATTATTGTATGTTGTCCGTACGTGTTTCTTTTGTTTTACAGAGTAGATGATCAGGTGTGTAGAGTTCAACATTACACAAGCAAGATCGGATTATCGGTTCTTGTGAAATATAAGATATAGTTGAAGGTCTTAGATGAAACTGGACACATTATCGGTAGGATTGTAGTACAATATTTTAGTAGGTATGTCTTGACTAAAGGGAACGATCTAGTTCCAACTTTGTGCTAGTACAATTTGTGTGTATTGAATAGGACCGCGTTGAGGTGTCTTTGTACTGACTTTATAAGACAATTAGAACCTCATGGTTATTCTAAATGCTTATGCTATATATATATATATATATATATATATATATATATATATAAAACCAAATCAAATTGAGCCTTATGTCCCAATTATTTGGGGTTGGCTATATGAATCTTTTTCATTCATTAAACTTTGTTAAGAGCCACTTGTTCACACAAACCCATTATACACATATCTTTGCGTACAAAATTTAATGTCAATTTCGGTCGACCCCTCCCCGTAACATTGCTACCAAAGCTATCCTATTTGCTCTCTTATCTACTGTATCTTATCTACGATAGACATGCCCAAACCACCTTAGCCTATTTTCCCTCAACTTCTCCTCTATAGGTGCGACACTTATCATATCACGAACCGTTTCATTTTTAATCATGTCTCATCTAATTTAACCACACATCCACCTCAACATTCTTATTTTCACTACACTTATCTTACTCACTTGTTGTTTCTTAATAGACCAATATTCTGTCCCATAAAGCATTGTTGATCTTATGACAGTTTCATAGAATTTTCTCTTCAATTTTGTAGGTACCCTCTTGTCCCATAATACACCAATAGTGCTTCTCCACTTGAGCCACCCCACTTGGATCATATGGGTCACATCATCGGCAATCTCTCCATTTCTACTAATAATTGAGCCTAAATATCTAAAATGGTCACTCTTTAGTATCTCCTGGTCTTGGATCATCACTCTTTCTTCATGCGCACTATTGGTACCATTAAACTTGCACACCATATACTCAGTTTTACTCATACTTATCTGAAAACGCATTGACTCTAATGCTTTCCTCTAAATTTCTAATTTCGTATTAACATCTCTAGCGGTTTCATCTACGAAGACAATGTCATCTGCAAATATCATACACCATGGGATATCCTCCTAAAATTGTCTCGTCAATTTATCCATAACTAAGGCAAAGAGGTACGGACTCAAGACCGACCTTTGATGCAATCCTACAATGATTGAAAATTCACTCGTTTCCCCTACTGGTGATCTAATGGTAGTAACGACACCTTTATACATGTCTCTAATCACATCGATATACCCTTTGGTCACTCCCTTTCTCTGCAGAACCCACCATATGATGTTTCTAGGCACTCTATCATAAGCCTTTTCTAAGTCTATGAAAACCATATGGAGATCATTCTTCTTTACTCTGTATTTTTCTACCAATCTCCTTAATAGGTAGATAGCTTTCATAATTGATCTTCCAGGCATGAACCCAAACTGTTTCCCTGATACCGTAGTCACCATCCTCGAGCGATACTCAATAACTCTTTCCCACAACTTCATTGTATACTCATAAATTTAATACCTCTATAATTGTTGCAGCTTTGAATATCCCTTTTATTCTTATAGATAGGTACTAGGGTGTTCCTTCTCCATTCGTCAAGCATAATCTTGTTAAACAATTTTCCCAACCAAGTCACCCCTAGGTCACCTAGACTTTTCTACACTTCAACAAGGATACCATCTGGTCCTAAGGCCTTATCCGGTTTCATTATTTTCAAAACTTTAACCACTTCAAACTTTTGTATTCTCCGATAAAATTCATATTCTATGTTCTTGCCAGGTATATATACTTCCTCCCCACCCAAGCCTCCTTCATGTTTCTCATTTAAAAACTTCTTGAAATACAAATCTAACTATCCCTAATTGCCTCATCTTTCACCAACAGCACTGAATTAATACCTTTTATACACTTAACTTGAAAAATGTCTCCAACTTTCCTTTCACGTAACTTGGCAAGTTTATAAATAATCTTTTCTCCATATTTACTATCGAGTTTAGCGTAGAAATTATCATAGGCTTTCAACTTAGCATCCATAACAGCTTTCTTAGCTTGGTTATGACCCTGAATTTTTTTCTCATTTTGGTCTTTTTGCCATTTCTTAAAGCACTCATTCTTGGCTTTTACCATGGTTTGAACCTCGTTATTCTACCACTATGTCTCTTTAGAAATTGGACCTTTTCCCTTCGACTCCCAAAGAACTTCTTTCGATATTCTTCTAATACTGTCAGCTATGGTGTTCCACATATTGTCACTATCTCCTTTCACTCCCCACTGTACTTCTTGAGACATTCTTTCCTTAAATGCCTCTAGTTTCTCCCCTCCTAGGCCTCATCATTTAGTTTGTGGGCATCTATTTTCCTTTCTCCTTCTCTCTCTCTCTCTATATATATATATGTATATATATATTGATATACTTTGATTCATTAGAGAGTGAGATCCACTTTAGGATCAATAGTCTCGGTGAGTTGGGGCCATAACATTATTTGTATGATAGCTAAACCTAAAAGGCACTACGATAAAAATAGTCTATGACAACGAAATTTGGTGATAGAAATCAAAATTTCATCGCCAAATGGTGCCATTCGACGAGGAAATGATATTTTGTCGACAAATGACACCTTTTAGTGAGGAAACCCATATTTTGCTGCTAAAAGGTACTTATTGGTGACGAAATACCATTTCCTCACCAAAAAGTACTATTTCATGGCGAATTCCTAATTTTGTCGCTAAACAGTAACTTTTGGCAATGAAATTTGAATTTCGTTGCCAAATGGTAAATTTTTAGTGACGAAATTGGGAATTCGACGAGGAAATGATATTTTGTCGACAAATGACACCTTTTAGTGAGGAAACCCATATTTTGCTGCTAAAAGGTACTTATTGGTGACGAAATACCATTTCCTCACCAAAAAGTACTATTTCATGGCGAATTCCTAATTTTGTCGCTAAACAGTAACTTTTGGCAATGAAATTTGAATTTTGTTGCCAAATGGTAAATTTTTAGTGACGAAATTGGGAATTCGTCACCAAATGGTACCTATTTCATTGCCAAATGCAAGACTAATTACTTTTTAAATTTTAATATATTTCAAAT
>BPLS01000567.1:172088-196298 GCA_019656275.1 Rhododendron kiyosumense
AAATAATACATATCGACATATATTATAAATAGATTAATTTAAAAATAATAATATATATTAAATTTCGCAATATTATCAATGAAATGGTAAATGGCACATCGAAGGGAGTGGTAGTTTGGAAACCGGAGATTCCCATTTCGAGTCTGGGCAACAACAAAGTGAAAGTAATTTTTCTAGCTTGGTTGTTTTTGGCGACGAAAAAAAATCCGTTGCCAAATAGTACCTATTCGGTGACGAAACAAATATTCATCGCCAAAATGTACATTAGCTGACAAAAAAATTTGTTGCCGATTGGTGGTACTCCTTTTGCGTAAAACAAAAGATGACGAAACGAGGTGACGAAAAACAAATTTTGCATTGTTGGCGAACACCGAATTTGCATGTTGCATTGAGGGAGGTAGAGAGAGAAAGTAAAAGGGAAGATGACCTAATTAAATGGGCTAAAATTCTATTTATAGCCGTTAGAAGTCGTGATACAAAAGTCTAAAATGCCCCTAAGATGTTATAAGATTGGGCACAATACTGCAGAAAATTCCAACTGGGTATCGGTACCATGGTTTTGGCTGGTATCGATAGCTGCTTCAATACTTTAGCCTTTGGACGATTGGTTCCAGTACCATGGTCTGGGCCAGTTTTCCTTCCAGTTCTAGGCCATAACTTCTAGTAGCTTTTAGGATCTTATTTTCATTCCCTAAATCTAGGCCATAACGGTGAGCCCGACGACGAGAAGATCAAGGAGGCAGAATCAACTGTGTGGATGACTAGCCCGCCTCCAATTGGAAGAAGCCAATAGAATGGAAGTGGGATTTCCACACATCGTGTGCGAGTATGCCGATGTTTTCCCTGAAGAACTTCCTGGCTTATCGCCTTAAGGAGAAATAGATTTCTCTATAGAACTTTAACCGAGAGTTGCACCAATCTCTATGGCGCTGTATCAAATGACCCTGCAAGCTAAAGGAGCTCAAGACCCAATCGAAGGAGCCGATGGGCAAAAGATGTATCAAGAGGAGCACGAAGGACACTTTCGAATGGTACTACAAGTACTCTAAGATAGCCAACTTTCGGCCAAGACAAGTTCTGGCTAGAAGTGGTTAAGTTCTTGGGGGAACGTAGGATCTAAGGATAGAATCGCGAAACAATACTGGATTGGAAGCAGCCGTACCTTTGAAGTCACCGCCAGAAGTCGATGCCGCAAGGGCTTATTTTCCCGTGATAGCAATGGTTCTTTCAGTGCTTTTGCGAATATTGAAGAGTATCGTAGGGATTGCCTGCTGATTTACCCCCAAAATAAGGATGGAGTACTTGTGCCCTACGATTTTGGGGCTAATCCGCTTAGATGAACCCGTTGTTTCTTGCTTTTGGAAATGGGTTTAATATCGTTAGATAGGAAAGGATCATACGAAGGAAACGCTTGTAGGATACGAGTCCGCATGATGATTTGGTAGAGGTTTTGCATTTGGCATTGGTAATCACGATGGAGACCTTACTGAAGGCGTACGACAAGGCAAGCTGTTCGACGGCGGAAGCAACTTCAACCCCATCTCGTTAAGCAAGAAAGGAGGCCTAATTCGATTGATGGTGACCTACTCCAATTTTTAAGGGGGATAACCGATGATTCCAAGACCAATTTAGTAACCTAGCCTAAATTGTAATTGCGTGCCAATTTCGGGGACGAAATTGTTTTAAGGGGGATAGATTGCAACGACCCAGATTTTCGGTCGTTAAAAATTTTCGTTAAATATTTGAACTTTGTTGTAATTGCTTTTAATTTCCTAAAGTTTGTCAAAATTACATTTTTGCCCTTGAAAAATTATTTCTTGACGCTTTAGTCCGCTTAGCAAACCTAACTAGCTTTTGACCATCCGGTTGGAGAAACTAAGCTAGGAAGCTACCTAGTTACTTTTGCCTAACCGCAAAATGACCGTTTTGCCCCTCGTGAACCCTTTGAACCTTTTGGACCCTAGACTAAGAATTTTAATATTCTTTTTCTTTTAATCAAAATGGTTATATTCTTTGTCCATTGGACAATAGATGTTAGGGAAACTATTATCCATTGGATAATAGAAACCCCAATTCTTTATTTTAAAAGTATACTTGATTAAAGTACTATGAATAGTAAAAAGTAACTTTTTGATTACTTTAAAGTACCTTTTTGGATTATTTTAATGTTTAATCTTCCTAACAACTATTATCCATTGGATAATAAAAGTTAGGGTGGTTATTATCCATTGGGTAAAAGGTTCATCTTTCAACCTAGTACATGGGATTATTAATTTAAACTTTTTCTTAAATCCCCATGTGACATGGTACATACTATTTTGAAATAAAAGTTGCCAAGTCACTATTGTCCATTGGACAATAGAAATTAGGGGATTTATTACCCAATGGATAAAGGGGTTAATCTTTCACCAAGTACAAGGATTTTAATAAACTAATCTTTTTCAAAAATCCCATGGGATGATATACAATATTTTATTGGTGGATTTTAATACCTAAGATTTCTTAGGTACTCTTTTAATATTCTTTATTGGGGTTTTTGATCTTCTTAGATACATAAGTACTTAGGTATATATTAAGTTAGTACTTGATTGTTTATCTATTGGGCTAAGTACCATGTGCTCAATTTAGGGTTTAATGGAGAATCCTAGCCCTTTAAGACTATATTGATTTTTAGTACAAAAATACCATTTGTTTAATTGTTCTTGCACATGCATATATATATATATATATATGTGTGTGTGTGTGTGTGTGTTTGTACCTTGAGAGAGAGAGAGAGAGAGGGAGAGGAGAGAGAGGCCGGAGAGAGAGAGAGAGGAGAGAGAGGGCCGAGAGAGAGAGAGAGGGAGAGAGGGAGAAAGAGAGAGGAAGGAGGAAAGAAGGGATTTGGTTGTACCTTGGTTGATCTTCTTGATCTTTTCAAATCCTTGGTGTATCTAATTCTCCATTAACCTCCATTGTACTCTTGTATACACCTTGCAATGGTTTGAACCCTTAGATCTTGTACCAATATCTTTCTTGCCCACCAAGGATCAATCCTAGCCATCCAATTGATCCAAGATCAAATCTTGGTACAAACCTAGCCATGCAACCTAGGATTTTCCTTGATTTGTGCTTAAAAGTTGGATTTGATTAGATGTACTTCTTGAACACCTTGCAACTTCTCAACCCTTTGATCATGTACCATTACAATCTCAACCATCCATTTGATTCAAGAATCCAATCTAAGGACACCATAGCCATGCAACCCTAGGATTCTTGCATTGATCTTCCATGATCTCTTGACAAGTGTCAAGGAGAGACTTAGAGAGAGAGAGAGGAGAAGGCCAAGCTCTTGCCTATAAATAGAAGGCCATTCTAACCCTTTCAAAGCACACCTCAAAGCAATTAGCTCTTCCTTCTCTCTAGGAACCATTTTCTGTTTTCTGGGCAGCCACTGTCCCGTCGGAAATCCCCATTTTTCTCCTGCCTAGAGTAGTTTTTAGGATCAACTTCCTTCTGGAAAGTTGTAGAGCGCTTCGAAACCTTGAAGTTAGGCTCAAGAATCACCCCAATCGGTTAAGAAATGACCAAGTTATTGGCATCCGAAGTTCAGTAAAATTTCTGGATTTCCATTTTCTGGACAGCTTACTGTCCTTTGCTTTTTCCTCATTTTTCTCCGACCTAAGTTCGTTTCTAGGATTAACTTCCTTCTCGAGAGTTGTAGAGGGTTTAGAGATCTTCGTTCTCGACCCAAGAACGACTCTATTCGGCCAAAGATTGACCGAGTTACTGCCGTCCGAAGTTCGGTCCAGATTCGGGGGAATTTTCCACCTAGCTTATTCGGCCCCGACTAGTTTCGGATCAAGGTAGGATATTCTAACCCTATCCCTATGTATATGTAAGATTATGTTATCTTCCATTTCAAAGCAAGTTATCTTTAATTACTTTTCATTTCAAGTATTTGTATTTTGATCTTGAAATTGATTATGAGCATGCTTATGTGAATTATTTGAATTACTTGTGGCGTTATGCTTTAAGCGTTGTTTCGAGCATGTTAAACATAGAGTTGGATGATCTTGTTGGATTACGATGAATGATTTGTTGTTTACGTATGTGATATGTCCTACCACGGAGTCTTTGCATGTAACGAGACACCTCTATCGAGAAAGTTAGTGACATGACACCTAGGGTGTGTTGAAAAGGTTGAAATGTTTTGAAAACCGCAATGTGGCCGGACTTGCCCATTGTGTGAGGTGTGTGTGTGTTCCAATGGGAAACCGGAGCGGCGGAACCATTGTGAGGGTGTGTGCCAATGGGAACCCGGAGCGGCGGAACCATTGTGCGTTCCCATGGGAACCCGGAGCAGCGGAACCATGGTGAGGTATAGCTTGGTTATCCGTGGAGAGGAGCCAATGCAATGTGTGCCAATGGGAACCCGGTGCGGCGGAACCAATGTGAGGATACTCGGGAACCCGGAACGGCGGAACCGAGGTTGGGTGTGTATGGCTTGGTTATCCGCGGTTCGGAGCCAATGCTAAAGATTTTTGAAAGGCTTGGTTATCCGCGGTACGGAGCCAATGCAAATATTTTTGAAAGGATGTTTTGTCAGTGGAAAATGGAGACACGGTCTACGATGAGTCGCGTAGGAGAAACTCTGAAATCTTGGACACCAACGATAGACGATTAACGATGTATGATTGTTAGTATTGTTGTAATTGTTTACCGTCGTAAGGTCGGTGGGTAAGGATTTCCTATTGAGCGTTGTAGCTCATGGTGTTGCCTTTTTGGTGACCCTGACATATTATATCGGTGGCGACGCTGGTATAATGTGTCAGACCTTGTAGATGATCAAGATGGACCGTTCACTTGGAGGCGTCCGGAGCTGAGGAGCTGGCTAGGATGAAGAAGCAAGAGGAGCCGTAGAGTAGAAACCTTAGTTTCCTTTTGTTGTCCTATTTTGTATTTCAAAAGCTCTTACGAGAGTTATGATGTAATAACGAGCTGGACTCGCTTCTTTTTATAATAAAATGGTTATTTAACGTACCCTAATTTTGAGGGCGTTACACAAAACCACCCATAGATCTTTAAAGTAGCCTAGTCTAGTTAGCAAAGTTGTTTCTAGGAAGGAAAAATCCATCTCTCTTCCTTTCGGAGCAATCCGGAGCCATTATGCCGCCGATTCGTAAAACCGACGACCGATTCTCAAAATTGACCAACCGCCAAGAAGTAAGGTAGAAACCCTAGTCCATTAAACTTTACGTATAGTATAGAATTGTATGTTGGAAAGTAGAATGTCCTTAGTATAAATATCCTTAATCGTTTTCCTAAAGTAGATAAGGTTATCTATCACCTATAAGGTTTTGGAATGCATGAATAATAACGAATTTATTTCCGCTACTGGAAGTGTTAGCACGTTGGAATAATCGACTTTTAACTTCAAATAAACATATGTTGTTTTAAACTTCCCACAAAGCATGGAAGAATGATTTTCGAAAGATGAGAATTTATCGTTTGATGTAAGTATTCGTATTTTGATCTTTATGATGGTTATGAGCGTGAATACGTGACTTGCTTGAATTACTTGTGGTTGTTGATAAAGCATAAGTGATTTTTCACTCCAAGGGTGTCCGTACATGTGGCGTTATGCTTTAAGTAGTGATATGAGCATGCTAATTAATAGAGAGTTGGACGATCTTATTAGTTTAGCTTCAAGATTATCATAAATGATTTATGATCTTTTATGTGGAAAGTCCTACTGCGGAGTCTACGCATGAAAACGAGACACCGAAATTTAAGAACGTTAGAAACATGGCACTTAGGATGTGGTTAACAAGAAAAATGTGTTCCGAAGAAGGAAATATTTTTGAAACAACATAATGACCAGTTTTGGTAGCATTATGTGAGATGTATGTGTGCCAATGGGAACCTAGGACGGCGGAACCATTGTGAGGATACTCGGGAACCCGGAATGGCGGAACCAAGGTTGGGTGTGTAGCTTGGTTATCCGCGGAGAGGAGTTAATGCAAATGTGTGCCAATGGAAACCTGGGATGGCGGAACCATTGTGTGGATACTCGGGAACCCGGAACGGCGGAACCGAGGTTGGGTGTTTTAAAAACTATTTTGGAAATGTTGATTTGGAAAAAGAAAAGTGAAACGATGACACAGTCTACGATGAGTCGCGTAGGAGAGACACAGAAGAACCACAAACACCTACGATAGTTTGAATAGTGAATGTGGATGTGTAATTGGTTGAATATGCATGTTCTATGTGGAAAACTTATCATTTGTTAATAAGCTAAGAGTTAGTAGGGTAGGGTTTATACTATTGAGCCTTTGTAGCTCATGGTGTTACCTTTGGTGACCCTAACATATTATATGGGTGGCGACGCCGGTATAATATGTCAGATCTTATAGATGAACAGGGCGAACTCTTCACTTTGAGGCTTTCGGAGCCGAAGAACTCGCTAGGATGGAGGAACAAGCGAAGCAGTAGTTAGGGATCCTAATTTCCCATTTTGTGTTTTAAAATACTCTTGCGAGAGTTATGTTGTAATAATGAGCAGTGACTCTATTTAAGTTTTCAATAAAATTGTCCTTTTAACGTATCTAAAATTAGGGACGTTACAACTGTATACTATGAATTCTGCTTGATCGTACCTTATGATCTTCTAGCGTATTCCCCTACGTCTCAACTGCATTACTGAGTGTGAACTCCAAACGCAACCTCTGTGTTCTCTTTCTCACATCTTAATTTCGTATGTATTGCAATTCTGTTCAAAACTAGAGAACGTAATAACATATATATAGGGCTACGTTTGGAACCTAAGGAGTGATAAGTTTGGGCTCCTAGTGCAAATAAGTAACTTTAATCCACCAGGAATCCTTTTCTTATTTCACTAATTATAATTCATTCCACTACAGAATTATAATTGCACTCTCATCCTTATCTCAATTATATTTCGAGCTCTATGTTATTAAATACTTATTAATCTCTCTACGTTAAGATTACAGATTGGGTGGGACAATAACTCTCCCATTATGACGAGGTACCGGTGTGTCAATAACTCTTTCTTGCAGTGTAACCTCCTGTTCTATTGGTGTTAAAGAAGTCTTTGTCGGTCTCTCTCCTCTCAATTTCTCTATAACAATCTTACTTCTGGGCTTGTGGTTTATTACATAGTCCTTCACTAAGTATTGGTATTAACAATGACCTTCTGATTCTTAGGACTATAAAGTAATCCACATTTCGTTCCTCTAGGGTACCCCACAAAAAATAGGTAAATCTGAATAATTCATCATTGATCTCACCATATCCATAAGAGTCCTATTCCTTCTCTCTGCTACACCATTTTGTTGTGGCATACCTGGTGCTGACAATTAGGATGTAATCCCTTTAGCTAACAAGTACTCCCTAAACTCTCCCAAAAGGAATTCGCCACCACGATCAGATCACAATGTCTTGAGACATTTACTCTGATGCTTCTCCGTTTCCGCCCTATACTCCCTAAATTTCTCAAAATATTTGGACTTACGGTGCATCAAATAAATGTATCAATACCTTGAGAATTCATCAATAAAAATGCTGAAATACTCAAAATCACCTCTAGCTTGGATATTCATAAGTCCACATATAGACATTCCAATCCGGACCTCAAAGGGTCTTTGAATTTCTCGATGATGAAATAAAGGAAACAATACATTCGAGAGCTTGGATGGAGACTCCTTTAACCAAAAGCCCAAAAGCCTAAAAATAAGCCCAAAAGGCCCGGAACTAGACTCTTAGTACCGCATGGCATATCTCTGCACCGCGCGGCATAATGAATTTCATTACACCAAACGAGGTTATGTGGTCAACCGCACGGCATTTTGGATAAAGTTTTGACTGGCACAGCTAGCTGTTGGCCACACCCACTTGAGCCGCAGCTACAAGTTGGCTTAGCTGAAAAAGCATTTCTAGCCCGCTTAGAAAGTACTTTCCCCATTTTAATTTAAAATCTTTGGCTCTTGCTTATAAATACACCCCTCCACTCAAGGGAAAGGGGCCTTGAATTCTCTTTCTCTCTCATCATACTTTCACACCCACTCCTCATTTTCAAGTCTTGAGAAAGTTTACTTAAAAGATATTCTCTAGGCTTTTTCTTTCTCAAAATCGTTTACTTTTCTCTTCACCATTAAAGTGAGCCTTTTGCTCACTTTGAGATCATACCTACCAAAATACTCAACAAACATTCACATCCACAACCCTCTTTTCTCAACCGGTCTTACCCGCTCTCATCCGTCGCTGTCCGTCCTCATCCAAGCTCAGGATCAAAGGTAAAAACCAAGTTTCCTCTGAATAGGCCCAGTTCTTATCCCTGAGGGGACTTTTTTGTAGTCAGGCCTAACCCATTTTGGTTAAGCATTGACTCAAAAACCATTTTTAAAAATAAAAACAGCCACTGTGCTGGGTGCACCACGCCGCACGGCGCTTTGATGCGTCGCACGGCGTAGTGTGGTCAGGTGTGGGGCGTTCTAGCAGCTATTGTTTTCTTGTTCAAACTGTTTGGATCATAGCTATCCTCTATCAGGCATATACTTGTTCCTGAGATATCAATTATCAATGCTTTCAGAAGAAGACCATACCTACCAGCCATATTTTGTTTTATAAACAAAGTTTTCTTGATCATCTCAATTGATTGAGTGCATTAAAAGTTATTTTATGTTCATGACTTGAAGAAATGGTACTCCCCTAAAATGATCCAGTGACTGGGCATTTTCTGATGTTTGTTAAAAATCTTGCACGTAACATACAATATGTCGAGCGGTGTTCTAGAAGCTGATGCTGGCCTAAAAACAGAACAGGTACCCCGCACGGCATATTATAAAGCCGTACGCGGCATTACAATATGCCGTGTAGGAGATTGCTGTAGTCCAGACGGTTTTGTCAAGAATTTTCTCTCTTCTTCATCATCTTTATCATCCATGTACAGATAGCACCCTGTGCATGTCGATGTAATATATTTTCCCATGTCCTTTCCCCCTTTATTTGTTTATTAAAGAGCTTATTTTCTAAAAGATATTTAAAATTTCCCTTTTAAAATGTTTAGTAGATACCGGTTTACCAGGCGAATGTGGTGCTTTTTGACAAAACTTTTCCCATTCGTAACGTGACTCCCAAACCCAAAGTCTCGACGTTTTCGTTAGACCAAATGCCTTTTCTAAGCAAGCTCTCGGTTTCTTGGATCATCCATCTTAAAAATCCTAGTGGTGACTCTTCAAGTGCGCACTTGGCGGGGAGCCCATAGTGGCTACTCTGCTGGAGAGGTCGTTATTCAATACTTTACTTGCGTTCTAAAAAAAAAAAGAGCATAAAATGTATTGAATAATTTTTTAGAGCAAAGTGTGAAAAACATTTTTGAAGGGGAATTTTTAATATCTTTTGGAAAGTAAAGCTCTTTTACCCTGTACACTCTACATCGCACAAGCCTCGCCAGTATGTTTCGGCAATCTTGCCCGATTTATCGGTGACAAGCTCTCCCGGGATGCTTTGCAACCCTTGACGAAGATGAGCCATCGTACTGTTCAACCACTATCTTGCAATACACTTGACAATGGGAGGTACATCTTGGCTCTAGTCCAGGGAACCCTGTTGAGACCCAAACCGGCCTTTGCACTTGTACATAACCGTAGAACCATCCCAACTAAGACAGGGACCCTTGGTTAGGACTTATATGATATATCCTGTTTATATGCTTCCCTTTTCTGTACATGCATATCATTAATGCATAATTGCATTTTGCAGGCTAGAGGATAGAACTCCCTTAGGATGCGGTCAGTCTAGGAGACTCTAAATCTATGGAGTTTGGGATACCTCTGGTGTTTGTTGTGCCTGAACGGCTCCCTTGATCTAGGACTAACCATTAGGGTGTGCGTATCTAGATTCCAGTAATCACATTGCCCTGCCTCGGATGGTCAAGGTAAGGGTATTGGCTCTGGTTCCAAAGAATTTGAAATTTAACCTGCCTGATAGCACCTACTCGGATTACCGAAAATCTTCTGTACCAACACCTTAAATGAAGCCTGGATCACGGTAGGTCCTAGGTTTAGTTTCTAGGAGGCACAAAGAGAAGAAGGACAAGTATCCATAAGGAGTTGAGAGTTTCCCCTTTTTGCTTTGTTGTCAGTTCTGAAACATTGGTTGCTCGCGAGAAGAGGCTGTACTCAATTGGTTTCGTCCATTCCAAAGACTGGTTCGCATAGACACCCTGGAAGGCACACAGTTGTTTGAGGTTCAAATAATACAGGAAGGACAACCGTCGGCAAAAACACCACAAGAACCCTTAATAGAAATACCACTTGAAAATCCCTTATCAACGGCCGACCAAGGAAATGGGGTTGAGGAGTTTAGGCAAAACATGGCTGCTTTAGATGCTCAATTTAGATAATCTATCGCCAATGTCGATGCACAACTCAAGACCTCCGTTGCGTCTATGAAGAACGACATGATCATGATGATGGAAGCCATGCAAGAAGTTAGCGATAAGCTCCAAACCGAACCTCCACAGTCTAAGCAGCCCAAAGAAGAAGTGCCCATTGCAGATCCTAAGCTGGCTGCTCTTATGGCCAAAATCAGCAAGCTAGAGGAATCTGTTCGAGAGACTAGGCGACTTGGGAAAGAAGAAGTCGACATGAGCAAGCTGTGCTTATTCCGTAACACCAAGTTGCTGAAAAAGTTCAAAGGCATGGACTTTGCGAAGTTCGACGGCACCGGTGATTCGAAGGCACACCTTCAGGGATATGTTGGCTCTCTCTCCATGCGAGGGATCGAAAAGGAGGCTATGGCATAGTTATTCCATGAGTCTTTGTCCGGTCCTGCTTTGCAATGGTTCCTTACTCTTGAGCCGTCTAAGAAAAGGGCTTGGGAAGACATTGGGACAGCTTTTGTGGCCGAATACGACTTCAATGTCGATTTGAAAATGACCACCCGGGAGCTAGAAAGCACTAAGATGGGTGAAAAAGAAAGCTTTGCTGATTTTGTAAAATGATGGAGAGCAAAGGCTGCACAAATGCAAAACAAGCCAGATCTCAAGGAACAGATATGGATCATAACCAAGAACTTGTCAAGCTCCTTCGCCCCATACATGGTTCTCTCTAAGGCCGCCCCAAATTTTGAGACTTTCTATGACTCTGGATTGGCCGTGGAAGAAGCTTTACGGGATGGTACCTTGGAGAAAGAGGAAATATGGTCAAGGCCTAAAATGGCATATTCCGGTAACAGCAATGTTCTTTTTGGGAATACCAATCAGGCCAGAACCTCATCTGCCAAACCTGTGGTAGCTAACTAAATTTCTGATAAGCCAAAATCTCAAAACAGAGCCTTCACCCAATTTAGCACCCCCAGATCTGCCTTACTCAAGAAACTCATCGAAGCTGGGGTGCTGAAATCTCTCCAACCACCACAAACCATTCCACGAAATCTAAACCAAAGCGTCTATTGCGAATTTCTTCAGATGCCTGACCATACCACTGACAATTGCATCCGCCTTCGTCATGAGATCCAAAATCTCATTGATAATAAGGTTATCGATACCCCTCTTCCGGACAAACTAAATACCATCTCAAACCCTTTACCACAATATAACACCTCTTTCTGTGTCAATCAAATTACCTTAACCCCAGGTCAAACTGCACAAGATTTTGATCCAACCATCTTCATCATTCCTAATACCAAACCTAAGCCCATTGTGAAAATCCCAGAGGAAACTGTTCTTTGCCTTCGGTGGGAATGGGGAGACCTCATTACTGATTGGGAGGAATTCGAAGCGGCTAATCTGTAAGGGAATGTTGAACCACCATTCGAACTCGGATGGGAAGTCGATTGGCAGAATGTCCATGCCGACCCCTGTAACGCCCCAAAAATTAGGTACGTTAATAAAGGAAATTTATTACAGAAATACTGAGTCACTGCTCATTATTACAAACGGCTCACATAGGAGCATTTAAAGTTCAAAAGACAACAAAAGAAAACTAGGAAAATCCTAGTCTATGGCTCCTCTTGCTCCTCCAGCCTAGCGAGTTCCTCGGCTCCGTACGCCTCCAAAGTGAATAGGTCGCCCTGTTCATCTATCAAATCTGACATATTATACCGGCGTCGCCACCCATATAATATGCCAGGGTCACCACAAAGGCAACACCATGAGCTACGAAAGCCCAATAGTAAATCCTACTAAACTAACATCGATTTCCACATGATAAGTATACACGCAGGGATAAAAGACAATAAGCTAACATGTTTGACCATCGCTTGTAACTACCGTTGGCGTTTGACTCGTCGTAACCCTTTTCATTGTTACACTTTTACCAAAAACACCTTTTAACTCACCCAACCTCGATTCCGCCGTTCCGGGTTCTCGAGTATCCTCACAATGGTTCCGCCGCACCGGGTTCCCATTGGCACACATATCATTGGCTCCGTACCGCGGATAACCAAGACAACACACCCTACCTCGATTTCGCCGTTCCGGATTCTCGAGTATCCTCACAATGGTTCCGCCGCACCGGGTTCCCATTGGCACACACACACACATTCACATAACACCCTCGAAATGGTCATTATGTGGTTTCCAAAGTACTTTCCAACCGGGAAAAACACATCAACACTTTAAAATACACCCTAGGTGCCATATGTCTACTTTCTTGGTTTTCGTGTCACGTATGCATGTGAGACTTCCGCGTGTGAGACTTTTACATACCATAAACATTATTCCAACTTCGAAATGGTAAAGTAAGAACATTTAAACCACTTAGCATGCTTGGATACCAAAAAAATAACATAAACAAGTATTTCTACTTTTCAAACAACAAACAAGTCACTTTTAAAGTAAGAACACGATTTCTTTGCAAATCAAAGTAAACTTTTGAAAACTAGTCAAGATTTCTACTAATTAACTAGAAATGACTATAAAATAGCTAGGGTTAGGTAGAATTCACTACCGTTCTTCTAGGCGGTGGCTTTTGATCGTCGGGGTGATTTCGGCAGCGTAACGGCCTCCGTTTGCTTCGAAAGGGAAAAGTTTTGGAAACTTTCCCTAGAAACAACCTAACTAACTACTACTACTACTAATTTAAGAGCCGTCGGGTGGTTTTGGAAGTGGCTCGGGGGTTTCACTCAAGAACTCACTCACACAAAGGAAACTTTGAACAAAAGACTAAGAAATTGGAATTTCTAGAGAGAAGGAGGAGCAATTGCTTTGAGGTGTGAGATTTCAAGTGAGTGAGGCTCTCTATTTATAGGCCAAGGGGTGCCCCCTCTCTCTCAAGGCCGGCCCTCTCTCTCTCTCTTCTTTCCCAATTTTTAACTCCAACAAATCTAACTTTGAAGCATGAATCAAGGAAAAATCTTAGGCTTGCATGGCTAGTTAGTACTAGAGTTGATTCTTGAATCAAAATGGAAGGATGAGATGAGATTAGTACACAATCCAAGGGTTGAGAAATTTCCAATTTAAATGGAAATATCCAAGGAAAATCAATGAAAAATCAATAGAAATCCTAGCTTGCAAGGCTATGGTGTACCTTGGAGAGATTTGCATCCAATTGGAGGGTTGAGATGAGAGTTGTACACCATCCAAGGGTTGGGAAGCTTGCTAGGTGAATATATGGGAGTACAAGGTGTAAGGATTTGAAATGGAAAGAAAATATATGCAAGGATTTGAAGTACACATCAAAAATCACCAAGGCCAAATCAAATCTCTCTTCCTCTCTCCTTCCTCTCTCTCCTCTCTCCCTTCTCTCTCTCTCTCGGCTTCTCTCTCTCTCTCTCTCTCTCGGCTTCTCTCTCTCTCTCTCTCTCTCTTGCAAAGCTATATATGTATATATATATGTATATACAAGTCATACATGTGTAAGAAAATCCCAATAAACAATTAGTTTCAAGGGTACTAAGCAATCCAAGTGAATAAAGTCTAGGATTCACCTTCCAACAAATAATAAATACTAGGGTACAATAGGCAATATAATACTCCTCCTATGTACAATACATATATACACATGTATATATATGTATAAAAGTAGTAAAAACCTCATTAAAATATAATTAAAGGGTACTTTGGTCACTATTTACTTTTTGAATAAAGTAAATAGTATTTTCCCCAAATTAAGGAAAGTAATTAATTAAATGATCTAATGGCACTTAGGAAGATTAACCTCATTATCCAATGGTTAAAACTCCCCCTAACATCTATTATCCAATGGATAATAGTTATTAGGCCAAAGAAAATAATATAGTAATTTAAAAGTACCATAAAGTAAATTTACTCTTTAATATAAACAATTTGGGATTCTATTACCCAATGGATAATAATCCTCCTAACCATTATTGTCCAATGGTCAAAGGAATAATCCAAATTGATTAAAAGAAAAAGAATATCAAAATATAAAGTCTAGGGTCCAAAAGGTTCAAAAGTTCCAACGAGGGGCAAAACGGTCATTTTGCCAAGTCTAGGGAACTTTTCGGTTTAGTTACTTTAACAAGATAGTTAGATGCTAACTAGGCTTGCTAAGTAGGACTAAAGCGAAAGAATTGAAACTTCAGGGACCAAAGTGCAATTATGGCAAAAATCAAGAATTTACGAAATTCAAGCGATTAAAATAAATAACTCGAATAATAAAAATAACTTTTTATTTCATAAAATTCAGAGTTATTACAACCCCCTTGATGGACTTTCTTTGTACACGATGTTTAAAGGCTAGAATGATCAGATCCCTCAAGAAGTTTTCGGATGGGAATGGGACCCAACCGTAAGTGAATATCAACTTTTAGCTCCAGATGACCCCTTGGACACATTCTCTTTACCCACAATGTTTGCCGAGGAATACTAACCTGGGATGACAGCCTTTGGTTGGCCAAAACGTGTTCCAGAGTTCTACGATTTTGATAATTTTGGCAACGACTTCGGCTACACCCAATGGCAACCGAATCTAGGGTTCTCAGAACCGGAGGAAGAAGTGGCCAGCACTGAGTTTAACCTGATGGATTACCTCGTGGAAGAAGCAGAATCAGAACCGACGGTCACCTTCCCAAAGGACGTTGATGTTGCTATGATGAATTTATGGGAAGACGAACCAGGGGCCAAAGCAAATCCTTGGACCAACTCCGAAGTCGTCAACATAAAAGTGGGAAATGAGGAATGTACTGTGAATAAGGTAGTAATGGAGACTGAACAATGGAAACTAGAGGACCTTTGGGAAGATCTGGTTATTGCTGATCTAGCATCCAACCTCCAGGATACCACCATTGGAGCCAAGCGCAAAGCACCCATCGACTTATGGAGTGAGGAGTCAAAGTACCGCTAGATTGACCATCTAACCAGGAGTGGTCATGTCTATCAACCCCTTAACCTCCAAATTAGGGAATCCTTTAACCCTACAGCTCCACCAGCTAAAGAGCCCTCAAATTCTTTCACTATCTCGACCAAAAGCATTTTCCAGCCTTTTGCTTTGCCAGCTAAAGAGCCTTCTCATCATAAGAAAAATTCTGAGGGAATGATGAAGCAACAACTTGAACAAACTCAGGCCAAAATTTCTGTTTGGGATGTACTTGTTCACTCTACTCGCCATCGTGAAGGACTCATTCAAGCCCTTTTCCACCTAAAAGTTCTTTCCGCTATAACTCTCGATGAGTTTGTTGCACTAATCAAAACCATACCTATCAAGCATGCCATAACCTTCACTGATCGAGACCTACCCGCTGAAGGAGCCGATCGTAACAAACCACTCCATGTTACTCTGAAGTACCACGATAAATGGGTTCTAGTAATCCTAATCGACAATGGTTCAGTAATCAATATCTGTCCGCTCCGTGTTGCTTATTGCTTGGGGTACAAAAATAAGGACTTCTCTCCCTTAGAAGTCAAAGTCCAAGCATATGATAACACTCGTCGAGATGTGGTCGGGACCTTTATGCTTCCAATGACCTTCGGATCCTATCAGACTGAGGTGAAATTTCATGTAATAAGCATCTCCGTTTCCTTCAATCTATTGTTGGGTAGACCTTGGCTGCATCGACCTGATATTATGGCTGTACCTTCCACCCTCCATCAGAAAATCCGCTTGGGACTCAAAACAGGCATGCTTACCATTCACAGGGACTTTGGGATTCATGTGCCTACTGAAGACAATGCCCCACTCTTAGAAATCCAGCATTAGGAGGAAGACATTGCTCTGGGCGGCTTCTCGCTAGATATCTCTAATTCCGTCTTTTCAGTTAGAATTGATAATGACTTTGTTATCAGCAATGTCGCCATTAAGATAATGAAGAAAAAATGTCCTACATGCTGGGTCTGGGGTTGGGAAAAAACCTACAAGGGCCTGCAAAGTTTGAAGCTTGCGGAACCCTGATGCGAGCCACTGGCCTTGGCTATGTGCCCTTAGGCGGCAGTAAGGCGAAAAAGGGAAATAGATTGGAAGACTATTTTGTTAAAGAAAAGGCAAAACAGGTCTACCAGGGGGAGCCAGAACCATTTTGGGATAATGAAACTAATACTCTATTACCAAGGTTCAAAATATTTGCTAATGATGTCTGGCTAGAAAGCAAGGAAGAGTTTGAGGCCTCGAAGAAGCTAGCAAAACCAATCGACTGAGTGGAAGTCCTAAAAATGGGGGAGTTTAGCGATCCTGTTTAGGGAGGACGAACCATTGAGTACAGTCATAGAAGTTGAAGTGCTGATGCTAGAATAGGAGGCCCTCGAAGACCCAACTTTGCTCATCATGGATGCCACTGGAAATTACAAGAATTGGATCTTTCTAACAAATGCAACATGTCATGGGTCTGATTCTGAGTCCGAGTCCTCCGAGTCTGCTGAGTTTGTTGAGTCTGAGTTGGCGCCTCTTGGCCTAACCCCTCATAATCTGTACTTCGAGTTTGAGTTTACCCATATGTATGGTGCCCCGAAGGTCTTTGCTGAAGATGAAATAAATGAATCTGATTCCGCTTACTTCCCTGACTTGGAAATAAATTGTGTCGACCTTGATGACGAAGAGATCGATTTCGATGGGGACATCCCTAAAGAAATCCGATCCCTAGTCAAAAGGAAAAACGAAAGGCATGCTCAGCCTGTAAAGGAAGAAGTTGTTTTAATAAACTTGAGAGATGAAGAGAATCCCCGAATGATTCAGATCGGTTTCACGCTGTCCACAGAAGAGCGTCAAGCCCTCATAAGTTTGCTAAAAGAATTCGAGGATGTTTTTGCGTGGTCACATGCTGATATGCCCGGAATCGATCCCGAAATCATGGAGCACCGGATTCCTCTTCATCCCGATGCAAAACCAGTAAAGCAAAAATTGAGACGTATGAGACCTGACTGGGTGTTTAAGATAAAAGAAGAAGTCACTAAACAAATTAATGTAGGATTTCTAATGGTAACTGAATACCCTCATTGGGTTGCAAACATTGTTCTTGTCTCTAAAAAGGGTGGGAGAATTAGGATCTGTGTCGACTTCAGGAATCTGAATAAAGCAAGCCCAAAGGATGACTTCCCTCTTCCACACATAGATGTGCTGGTTGATAATACCGCTGGGCACGCGTTGCGTTCTTTCATGGATGGTTTTTAGGATACCACCAAATCCTCATGGCTCCAGAAGATCGGGAGAAATCATATTCATCACTGAATGGAAACTTATTACTATCGGGTAATGCCTTTTAGGCTGAAGAATGCAGGATCCACCTATCAACGAGCTGCTACAACCCTATTGCACGACATGATTCACAAGGAAGTAAAGGTTTACGTTGATGACATGATTGTCAAAGCAAAGCAGCGGGAAAGACACCCACATGCACTCATGAAGTTCTTTGAGAGAATCAGAAAGTACATGATGCGCCTTAACCCAGCCAAATGTACGTTCGGGGTGACAGCCACAAAAATGCTCGGATTCATGGCCACGACTCAAGGAATTGAGGTTGAACCATCGAAGATCAAGGCTATTCTAGAAATGGAGCCGCCTCAGTCCAAGAAGGATGTGAGAAGTTTCCTCGGCAAGGTGCAGTTTATCAATCGATTTATTGCCAAGTTAACTTCAACCTATGAGCCAATTTCTCGCCTGCTAAAGAAAGGTGTGCCCTTTAAATGGGATGACAAGTGCCAGAAGGCTTTTGAGGCAATTCGAACTTATCTACAAAATCCACCGATGTTGATGCCCCCCGCACCAGGAAAACCTTTGATCCTATACCTGTCAGTCACTCCATCCTCTATGGGGTGTATGTTGGCACATGAAGAAGACGATGGGATTGAAAGGGCTGTCTATTAACTGAGCAAAAAGATGGTGGGAAGTGAGGAGCGTTACACTCCGTTGGAAAAGACGTGTTGGGCGCTTGTCTGGGCTTCTAGGAAATTAAGACATTACATGCTGGCCTATCCAGTAAAGTTAATTTCCTGAATGGATCCCCTCAAGTACCTATTCGAGAAACCGGCACTCATCGGAAGGATGGCGAGGTGGCTGTTGATGTTGTCAGAGTTTGAATTAAAGTATGTCACCAGGAAGTCCGTAAAAGGAAGGGCCATTGCTGACTTCTTAGCTGACTGCTCAGTCAAAGGAGGCGAAGAAGCCAAGTTTAAATTTCCCGACGAGGACATAATGACTTTAGCTGAAGATGTTTGGAAGTTATACTTTGACAGGGCCGCTAACCAGAAAGGGTTTGAAATTGGTGTGTTACTGGTAGCACCTAATGGATCGCACATTCCGATCGTGTTCAAGCTAAAATTTGAAGTTACCAACAATCAAGTAGAATACGAAGCTTGCATTGTAGGTATGGAAGCAGCAATTGAAATCGGCATAGAAAAATTGGAAGTGGTAGGAGATTCCAACCTAGTGGTGTCACAGGCCAACGGTGATTGGAAAGTCAAGGAAGAGAAGCTAAAGTCGTACCATCAAGATCTTGAGGACCTCATCTCTCATTTTAACAAGGTAACCTTTACTCATGTGCCGAGACTCAAGAATCAATTTGCAAATGCGTTGGCAACACTAACATCCATGGTCGAAATTCCTATTGGGATAAAGCTGAGGCCAATTGTGATTGAATAAAGGGATTTGCCAGTATACCAACATGTCATGGTTATTGATGAACCCAACGATGGTCACCCTTGGTATTATGACATTTGGAGATTCGTGGAAAGAGGAGAATACCCCATCGAGGCAAGCAAGAAAGACAAAATCGCCCTTCAAAGGATGGCAGCTCAGTATATCATTTGTGGAGGAAATCTATATCGAAGGTCGCACTGCGGTGTGCACAAGTTATGTATCCATGGCGCAAAGGCAAGGAGGGTGATGGAAGAGATTCACGAAAGAGTATGTGGCCCTCACATGAATGGCATGATGCTCGCCAAGATGATTCTCAGGCATGGATATTTCTGGTTTACCATGGAGACAGAATGTGTGGAATATGTGCGACGATACCACAAGTGTCAGATCCATGCTAACCTCACGCATCTCCCACCATCCAAGCTACATCAAAAGCCCTCACCCTGGCCCTTTTCTGTATGGGGAATTGATGTCATTGGTAGGATCGTGCCCACAGCCTCCAATGGTCGTCAGTTCATCCTGGTGGCCGTTGATTATTTCACAAAATGGGTGGAAGTTGCTTTTTATGCCACTTTAACCGTAGTGCAAGTTACTCACTTAATCAAGCAAAACATTATCTACCGATATGGGGTCCCTCAGGCATTTATGTCAGACAATGGGGTTCATTTTAAAGGGCGAGCCAGGGAAGTTTTGAATGAATTCCAGATCCAAGTGCATAAGTCCCTACCGGCCGTAGACCAATGGAGCCGTGGAAGCAGCTAATAAAACGATTAAAGCCATTTTGGAAAAGACTACTCAATCCGCAAGAGATTGGCTTGAGCAGCTGCTGCTGGCTTTGTGGGGTATCGCACGTTCGTACGTACGCCAATAGGGGCAACCCTTTACTTTTTGGTCTACAGTATGGAGGCTGTACTTCCTATTGAATTGGAAGTTCCATCTCTTCGGACCATGGTCGAATGTAAGGTTCATGAGGTAGAATGGTTGAGCAATAGATTTGAGGAGCTCATGTTGTTCGATGAACGTCGATTGAGGGCTCTCTATCACATTCAAGGATACCATAGAAGGATTGCGTGCGCATTCAATAAAAAAGTAAAACCCAGGGACTTGATAGAAGGCGATATGATTTTGAAAGAAATTCGGGCACCAGTCTATAACCCACGCGAAAATTCTGACCAAAGTGGTCTAGGCCATACATCATCAAGACCATCCGGTCTAGAGGAGCTACGCAGCTTATTGACTTGGACGGAAACGAGTTCTCAACCCTATTCAACCTGTATCAACTTAAGCGCTACTACCCCTAACAAAGCTTGCTAGGCTGAAAATCACAAGGGCGGACAGATCCAGGCAAAAATTGAAGTAGAAGCCTGATAGGATGAAAACCCGCGAGGGTATCCTAGGCAAAAGTTAAGGCATGCAATGAATGGGCTCGCTAGATCGAAAACCGGAAAGGGTGGTATTAGGCAAAATTTAGAGCGCAAAAGGAGAGTGTCAGAACCAAAGTGAACCCTACCATGAACTACATTATGACTTGATTCCTTTGCCACAAGGATATGTAGACAGCCTTACTCTGAGGCCCGGTCACCCCTAATCAAAATAAAAATCCAGGTTGAAATTCAAAGTGCTGAATCAAAGAGGGGGAAACTCTTTGTGGCTCATTTTATTACAATAATTGTTTATAATACATAAGGCTGAGCATGACTTTCGAGAACCAAAAAAAGAAAAAAAGAGAGAAAGAAGTGCAACATGATGAAAGCTGGGTCCATAATTTATTCTACGATTAGGGTAGTAGGGTCGAGTCAGTTTCCTTGAGTCCCAGCCCTTGCAGCAATGTTTCTCTTAAGCTACTTTTGATAGCTCCCGCGCGCTGCCATAGATGGGTAAGGATGGGCGTCGGTCACCTCGCGAGTCCTCCAGAATCGTTGATAGTTGCAAAAAACGGAATGGCGAAAGAGAGGCAGAACAACGTCCATTACAGCTTTTGCAGGGGCCTCTTGTCTAAGGCCAAACTGACACTGAATCCGATAGGGGATGTAGAAGGTGAAGGCTTCCAAACCTGCAAGGACAACCCACTGAGGGCCAATGAAGTACACCGTCATGGGCGGAAGGTCTAGCCACGAGCACATCCAAGAAATAGTTTCAGCCCGCATCGCTTGAAAAAGCTAACCCACCCAGAAACTCGCCCATCCGCAAACTCAAAGCATCGCAGAGATAGCAGTCTAGCCTCGTACACCCAGTTGCCAGGAGAGATGGTTAGCACATTCACTTTGTCATAAAAGCCAGATCTGTAAAAGAGAGAAAGACAGGTGAGAAACTATGGAAAGCTAAACCGAGCGCCAAGATAAAATAAGATTATAAGGAAAACTTGAAAAAGTAAAGCTAAGTGAGAAGTTAACCTGTAAGAGCAGAGGATTACCCCAAAAGTCTCAATTTCTCCGAAGCGGACCCTATCCAAATCCATTAATGTCTTAGCCAAGACTATGGGGATCACATCCTTCCAAGTTTCGATCTGGACGGCAATGCCAACCAGTGCCGAGCTAGCATGGTCGACAAAGGCACTAGGAGATAAGCTGCAAGTAGACACATGCAAAGGGCAGTCATGTGCCAAGTCTGATAGGTAGTGTCTGCGAGATTTCCAGAAGGAGAGAACATCTCAATAAGTCGCATCGTGTTGAGATGACCATCGCTAACTAAGTAGCGGGTAGCACCGCTACTCAATCCAAGGGCCACAGCCAAAACCTTATAAGGGCTCTCACGTACAAGAGGGATGATGATTTCTTCTGAGCGAAAGCCACCAAGGTAGGTATGAAACTCCTCCATGGTAGGACAAAGATCTTGCTCACCAAAACGGAACATGTGGATCTTAGGATCCCAAAAGCTCGCGGCTGCCCTCAAAAGCTCAGGGCGAAGACGGTTATTACGAAGGTACCTCATGGAATAGAGACCATGGACTTGGAAGTTGAGCCACTCAACACCCTCCATTGAAGCTAGCCACGGCGAACCGATGAGTGAAAGGGTCATTGGAAGGAAGACAAAACTTTAGAAGGATGAAGGGTTGAGTGGGGTAAAAAGAATTTGAAAATGAGAACTTGAATTTATAGGAAGAGTGGAGGAAGCAATTTTAACTTTCAAAGACTCTCGGGTTCCAAAAATGCAAGTTTTCCATGAGTCTTGCATAGGAAAATGCTTGGTCATAGCATGAGAATATAACACAGACATGTATTGGCTCAAAAACACCATTACATCGGTCAAACCTCAACCATTAAGCAATCTGCCTTGGGAAGCAACAAAGTGCAGAAAGTCAGGAGAGAAATTACGCGTGGCATGATGAAAGAACGCACGGTGTAGGGAGGTATTCCCGAACAGATACATTCATTTGCCGAAAACGCGATATTTAGGAGCACGTGGTAAGTATGACAGGGCTTATCGCCGGGCAGAGCGGTGAACGGCGATGTGGACCAGTGACGTGAGAAGTCATTGATCCAGGCAGTCTGTTCGGCTGATAAGGACAAAAGACATATGAAGTCATTTTTCCAAATATAATGATGAGGACCAATTGCATGTGAGGTCATTGGTCCATGTGGACTGTTCGGTAATAAGATAGCCGAACAGGGAAAGAAGTTGCCTAAAATCGTGAGGCGGCATGAATGCTCTAGTAGGTTCCAAAACGGTGTTATTCCGTAAGAATATAAGATCCCGAGTATATAGGATCTGGGAAAGACACCCGATGTGAATGGGATGTTTGGCTAACTATGGAAAAGAGTCCTGGAAGGATTAAGCTAACAGACCGATAATGGAACGAGAATCCAAGAGATCCTAGGTTCCTATACGAGACAGGAATCCTAGGGCAACAAGGATACTTGGGTAGCAAGCATCCGTAAATCTATAAATACGAGATAAACCTAGAGGTAAAAGATACGCAATTCTTGGCATTCATACAATTCTCCTATTGATAATTAGGGTTTATTGACCAGTACGTGATACTAACTTTGGCATCGGAGGGCCTTTGCCACGAGAGGCAGAGGTGCGCTCACCCCTTATTTGTCTTGCAGATTAGGGTTCCGGTGAAGAGGCATGAATAAGCCATTGCAATCCAAGTTGATCTGAGGCATCAATTGTTTTCATCCCCCTACACACGGCGTATCAAATCCGGGGGAAATCAGCACTGTATAATGTCAATACCCTGCAAGACCTAACGGCATGACGCACGGCGTTTTGAAAGGACGCGCGGCATACTATGTCTGCATTTCTGCAGTTTTTGACAGCAAAGGCATGAAATGGACTCGAGGCATTTTTGGGTATTACCAACCACCAAAACTCACTCCAACAAGTACTTGGGATTTTGAGGGTGTTTCGTTTTGAGTCAACTCCTGAAATTCGAGGTCATGGTACAAAAAGTCGATATAATCCCATTCAAGAGTCACGTCAAAGCATCAAATTGCATTTTTTTTTTGGCCATTTCAAGTCGCTTCCTTGAGTCATACAGGTTATATTAGGCAAAAGTGACTTAGTCCAAGTTTCAGCTCGAGTCCCGCGTCAAAATTCGAAGATGTCACCCTTTAAAGTCAATGTTTTCTTAGTTTTCGAATGTGTCTTGAGTATAAGGTCAAACCTTTTGTAGGGGGATGAAAATAATTGATGTTCAGAACAACACCAATATGCAACGGCTACTCGTGCCACTTCACCGGAACCCTAGTTTGTCGTCGGAACCCTAATCTGCAAAACAGACAAAGGGTGAGTGCACCTTTGCCTCTCGTGGCAAAGGCCCTCCGATGCCTAAGTTAGTATCACGTACTGGTAACAAACCCTAATTATCGGTAGGAGAATAATATGAATACTATGAATTGCGTACCTTTTACTTCCAGGTTTACCTCTTATTTATAGATTCACGGATGCTTGCTACCCAAGTATCCTTGTTACCCTAGGTTTCCTAACTCGTATAGGAAGCCAGGATCTCTTGGACTCTCGTTCTACTATCGGTCTCTGATGCATAGTCTTTTCAGGACTCTTTCCCATAGTTATCCTAAGATCCCATCCACGTTGGGTGTCTAGCCTTGATCCTATATACCCGGGATCTCATTCTTTTACTGAATATCACTGTTTCGGAACCTTCTAGACCATTCTTACCGCCGCAGGATTTAGGGCAACTTCTATCTCTGTTCGGCTATCTCATTGCCGAACA
>BPLS01000567.1:261298-277509 GCA_019656275.1 Rhododendron kiyosumense
CGATTGAATTTTTGAGAGTTTAATTGTTGCATATGTAGAATAAAAAAGGGGGCATTTAAGTAACGATCTTGTCCCCTAGTAATAATTAAGTCCCCAACCTTAGCGATTTGAATAATTAAGTGTCCATCTTGACATTGAAAAAATGCCAATAACACCCTTTCTTAATATTAATAAACCTTTTTTATTTTTGATAAAAACGAAATAACCATTTTCCCAATGATGGGTTTGGTCTTGGTCCCTAGAATTAAGGTTCCTAATTCCACTCCCATGATCCCGAGAATCACTGGATTATTTTCCCCATTGCATATCAGTTCGCACCAAAGGAAAAAAAAAAAAGGAAAATGAAAACGGCAAATCCGGTGGCTTGAGACGAAACTGCAAACAGTTCACATGGTTGCACCATCCACACACTCTCTCTCTCCTGTCGAAGCCCATCTCATCCGGCGGCTTGCAACAAGCACCAATTGGCGACATCAACCCTACCATCAAAGTCCCACTTTCTCTCCTTTTTCTTTCTCTCTCTCTCTCTTTAGAATCCACAGCCGTTACCTGATGGCAATCCCACCGCTGTACGATTATTCTCACAAGGCCAATCCAACAAGTCCATTCGCGTCACCACCACTCCAATGATTTTGTCCACCGTATCTCCTTCTCTGATGACGCCACCAACCACCGCTCACTGTGGTTTATGGTTATGTGGGTCCCAAGGTTGTATTTTTCACGCGTGTTGATGCACGATCAGTGATTTCAATGTGTGATGTGATTTTTTTGATTGATTAACAATTTTTGTTGCTAATGTTGATTTATTGATACTGGAGATTTTCATGAAAACAATCTGGTCGCGCGGCGTACGGGTCAGTGACGATTTGTTTTGTTATTGGTGATTTCATGACCACTGTCGCTCTCAAAGTATATATATTCTTTATTGGATTATTCACTTTTCATGATCGATTTGCAGAAATAATCCATGAAAAAAGGACAATTTGTTCGATTTATGATTTCCATGCAAGATTATGGTTGTAATTATTGAGCTTTCAGTTTTCATCGGAGATTGCAGGAATATTACATGAAAGAAAGATCATTTTTGTGATTATTGAGACTCAATTTTTATGGTAGATTTGTGCAAATTAATCTTGATAAACATGATCAATTGTGTAAATTAATCATAAAAAACTTATTTTTATGAAAAATATATGGTCGATTTCGAATATATTATAATTTTGTAGAAATAATTAATGATAAACATGGTTGATTTGTGCAAAAAAATCATGAAAATTGTTATTTTTTTCAAAATCTATCATGATAAAACATGGTCGATTTCGATGATTTATACAAAAAAAAACAATGATAAACATGGTCGATTATCATTTTTGTAAATTTGTCATGAAAACTGATGGTTTTAACCTCAATCCCAATTTGGAGAGAGAGAGAGAGAGAGATATTTTGATGGCTTAAAACATGTTTGAAAATTCAAAACACAATCTTAAATTCAATCATGGTTTTGGACGAGATTTTATGTAATAACCCGAAAAATTTAATTATTTAATAGTAACATTTTAATTCCAAAACTGTTAATTTTACCGACAACTCTCATTGAATCCTCATAACTACTTCACTGTTTTCAATTAGGCACCATTAATTGCTTTTATCTTGTCCAATAATATGGCAAGCACCACCTCTGTAGAGTCCCGTATTTTCTTTAATCCTTGTAATGTTTATCAAAGGGGTAATTGAAAAATGTGGTTTATTGGGTGATTATTTGAATGGCGGGCTAAAGCGAAAGAATTGAGACTTGAGGGAGTATGAGTGTAATAAAATAATATGAGTATATATAGTAGGTGTATAGTGTGTAGGAGATTATTTTCTCCCCTCCACTCTCTCTCATTCATCTCTCTCTCCCCCTCTCCATCGGCCTATCTCTCTCTCTCCTCTCCTCATACAAAACCTCACTCAAATACCTTAAAACCTTCAAGAATCAATCTTCATTCGACCTTCCATTCGCATCCTTGAGCTTGGAAATCCTTGGGTCGGGCTCGAATCGAAGATTTGAAGTTCAAGAAAGCTAGGGCTTGTTCAAAACTCATAGATCTTGGTTATCGTCGCGAGGTAGGGATTTATTTACCTCCTTTATGTGTATATATGTTGAAATGATGTAGAAATCATGCTTTGATCGTTCCCCTTTGGTGCTTTGAATGTCTGTCAAACTGCAGAAAATTGCCTCAAAACAGCACAGTATTCCATCTCTGGACTTCCAATCGGCCAGGTATTGATACCTGACTCAGGGGTATCAATACCCCTTGTTGTTCTGGACAGCTTCGATGCTGTTTTGTGTTCCTTTGATCGTTTCAACCATCAATCGCTTCTAAACCCCTTTCGGATACCTTTAGCTCATCTTTTACTTATCTAATTGGCTTCCTTTGATTAGTGGATGTTATTGTAAGGCCCTGAATTTGGGGAATGTTAAATAGACAATTTTATTAAAAATTTAAATAGAGTCTGGCTCATTATTACATCATGACTCTCACAAGAGTACTTTCATTACATAAAGGAAGGAAACTTGGGTTCCTAACTACAACTTCACCTAATCCTCCATCCGAGCCAGCTCTTCAGCTCCAAAGGTCTCTAAGGTGTACAGCTCACCTAGATCATCTACAAAGTCTGACACATTATACCAGCTTCGCCACCAATATAATATGTCAGGGTCACCAATGGTAACACCATGAGCCACAAATAATAGGTCATAATTATTTCCACATAGTACATGCATATCTATCAAAATAGAAATTTCCGTTTGACCAAAAAAAAAATCTATCAAAATAGTTAACAATGACACATCCACATTCCTTAATCTAACATTGGTGTCTGTGATATCTGAGTTTCTCCTATGCGACTCATTGTAGACCGTGTCACCATTTTTCTCCTTTCCTTTACCGAATCAACATTTCCAAAATTATTTTTAACGCACCCAACCTCGATTCCGCCGTTCCGGTCTCCCGAGTATCCTCACAATGGTTCCGCCGCACCGGGTTCCCATTGGCACACAAAACAATAAATTTGGCATTGGCTCCTCTCCACGAATAACCAATCCACAATTCAAAACCCTCGGTTCCGCCGCTCCGGGTTCCCGAGTATCCCACAATGGTTCTGCCGATCCAGGTTCCCATTTGGATTTTAGAAAACGTTTTCACACACACACACACACACCACACAATGCGCTGCCAAGTCTGGCCCCATTGTGGTTTCAAAACTTATCTAGTCTTTTAACACACCCTAAATGTCATGTTTCTACCTCCTTGATTCCTGTGTCTCGTTTTCATGCAATGACTCCGCGGTAGGACTTTTCACATACGTAGTCATAAATCATTCATTGTAATCTTGAAACTAAACTAACAAGATCATCTAACTCTCTATGTTCTTAATCATGCTCAAATCATTACTTAAAGCATAACGCCACATGTACGGACGCCTTTAGAGTGAGGACCACTTATGCTTTATCACACAACCACAAGTAATGCAAGTAATCCTAGTAACATGTATGCATTCTCATAACCATTTCTAATATCAAAATACGAATACTTACAATCAAGTGTCAAATTTCTATCTTTCAAAATTCCATCCTTTCTTTCTTTTGGAGAAATTCAAAACAACATATGTTTTTCCGGAAACTAAAGTCGATAATTTCAACATACTCCCCATCCTTTTCAAATCTTTAAGTAAAACACCTTTCAAGTTCTCATGCATTTCTAACATACAAGCATCATACAATATACCTAGAGTTCAACGGATACGGAAAACTTTACGTATACTTAGAGTAAGTAAGTAGAGATATTCTACCATTCTTCTTGGTGGTAGGGCGGCTATGGAAAATATGTCAGCTATCGGACGGAGTAACTTCCTACGGTGATCTTCCGGTAGTTTTGAAAGAGAAAGGTTTCTATCGAAACTTGTTCTTGACTAAACTACCTAACTTTTATGGGTGGTCGAGTGGTGGTTTGGTGGCGGTTTTGGATGAGTTTCTTGAAGAACACAAGAAGAACTTCAAGAACAAGGAAGATCTAAGCAAGAACAAGTAAGAACACAAGCTTTCTTAGAGAGAGAAGTTGGAGGATGAAGGTATGAGTTGAATGGCATGAGGGGGGTCCTATTTATAGCAAATTTTTGGCTCCCTCTCCTCCCCCATGGCCGGCCCCCTCTTTCTCCCATGTATGATTATGGTCTTGGGAAGGTCATAACTTGTATATCGAGTAAGGAAATAGTTGTTTATGTCGGGAGTTGATTTAGGAAGTCTCATAACGTAAGGGGTGGTAATACGAAGACTTAAGCGGTCCCCTTGCGCAAGAGGTGGTAATACCGTGACCCGAGCTGTTAAAGATCACTGTGATGCAAGGGGTGATAACACGGTAATCCTCGTGGTGTTATACGGTAGCGCAAGGGGTGGAAATACCGATGGAGGTGATTGGCGATATTGAGTCATGTCGAGATTACTTGAGTTGTTTAACATTGTGTAAACTTTGTGGTACATTGAGTTATAGGCATGCATTAGGATGATCATATTGAACGTTGGAATGCCCTTGAATCTATTCTTATCTATCGATTGCGCCGTATTTCTTGTCTTCATTTCACCTACACATTTCATCATGTTTACATATAGAATCGGTAAAGATTTTTCTACTGGGTTAGTGTAGCTTAACCTAATATTTCGTTTCAGGTTCAAACGTTGGACATTAGATTCCATATGTTGAGTGCTTGAAGTGAATGACTTTTTAGAAGCCAACCTCATATAGTTACTTAATCATCTTTTGTAATGGATTTTCTTTTGGTAAAGATGAGTTGGTAACTATTTATTTTAGAAATTTCTTTTGACTAAATTGTTTGTAACTGAAGGGTTAGTTCGTACAAATACTTAAGTTCTATTTGGGGGCCGGAGTGCCTAAGTTGTATAACCTTAATATTGAGGACTTCTTTTGTAATTTGAACAGGTGGGAACTTTCTTTAGGGTAATATATCTATAATAAGCGAAACTCTTTATTGAAACGTATTATTGAATTATGTTAAAAATTGAAGGTGTGACAAATTAGTATCAGAACGTCTAGGTTTGAATACTTTGAGACCGTGGGGAGATTTCTAGTCCTATGGGTTCAAAATGTCACGCCATTTTCATAACTTATGTGTGCTTGTGTGTATTGATATTATTTGGCTTACGTGGCATGACATTTCAATACAGTAGAGTGGTGTAGAGTCGCTTTAACTCATGTTGGGATAGTTGGAGGTTTTGACCTCATTAGATAATGTTGCGATTGATGAACTTTCTCTTTTCTTATAACTTGTAGTAAGATGCCTCCAAGAACTCAAGCTAGAGCAGGTGAGGCCGAAAGTCAGGGTGGCTGTGGCCGAGGCTGTGGACGTGGCCGAGGGGCGCCGGTTGAGGATGAAGATAGCCACCATGGGGAAAATCCAAGTGGGAATCCGGGGGATGGGGCCGGACACGGTCAAGGAGAGGAAGTATCGATCGTTCAAAATCCTTTCGCTAGGGATTTTGTTGCGGCTCTTGCAGCTGCAAACCTTCTAAACCTTGCTCCTAGGGAAAGTGTGGACAACCATGCGTTGTCAACAATGAGAGAATTCAGTCGATGAAATCTACCTACATTTGACGGGTCGAGCAATGACCCTTTTGTAGCCGACCATTGGTTGGCCCAGATCAGGAAACTCTTTAGGGCTCTCAAGATAACAGAGGATGACTTACGGGTGAACATAGTGGCCGTTCAATTAACTGGGGAAGCTAACGAATGGTGGGGGTCAATCTTAGAATTGAGGAAGGATGCTAAGAAAGCGGCGAGGATCGCAGCTCAAGCAAATGAGCCAGATGTTGAGAACATGACTTGGGCTGAGTTTGAGGTGCTTTTTGAGGAACAATACTTTCTTGAAACCAGTCGCGACCAGTTGAGGGATGAATTTAAGAAGCTCGAGCAAGGGAATATGACAGTGTTGGAATATGACTTAAAGTTTCAATCATTGTCCCATTTCGCACCAGAGTTAGTGGCTACTGAAGAGAGGAAATATAGGTGGTTTGAAAGGGGCTTGCACAACACCGTGAAGAAGTATGTTGTGGCACAACGCAAAGGGAAGTTTTTTGAAGTTGTTGAGTGTGCGAGGAGCATTGAGACACCTAAGGAAGCACCCAAAAATCCTAAGGTTTGGGAACCAAGACAACCAGTGGGAGGTATGAGTTCTTCGTCGGGAAGTTTCAGTAGTCAAATGAGGAAGAGACAATGAGATCAAATGTCGACTTCGCAGGGTCCGTCAAACTTTAGGCCTCCACCATTGTCTTCGTTTGGGACTCGGGCAGTCTCCAATAGACCTCCAATCGTGTGCCACAAGTGTGGTCAAGCAGGGCACATTCGTGCTCAGTGTCCGCGGCTTTTGGGTACATGCTTCACATGTGGGAAATCCGGCCATTTTGCAAGGAATTGTCTGCGTGGGGACGAGGCTCGTAGCGAGTCAGGTTCGGTGTAGTAGCCGAGGGGTGGACAGGGTTTTAGTCGGCAAAAGTTTTGGGGCACCCAGAGGCAGCAGCAGCCTCACTTTCGTCAGACCACTTCGATTTAGGGATCTCAGGTTGAGAGGGGAGCGAGTTCATCTACACCAACTCAGGGTTCTGGTCATCAGGGTGGACACGTTCAGGGTCAGACCACACTAGTGAGAGCTTCTACTATTACTTCAACCATTCCGCCTCCACCACCTCCCGTCACTTCTCAGGCCCCGGAGACTTCGGTTGTGAGGGGTACATTTCTACTATTTAATTCATTTGCTAGAGTATAATTTGATTCCAAACCATCGCATTCTTTTATTACTGAATCTTTTGCTTGTGCTTTGGAATTGGATATCGAAAGTATAAATCCTCCATTGTTCATTAAGACACCTATAGGAGGTAAATCGCCTTTATATCGTATTTGCTCAGATTGTGAACTTATCATCCGGGATCGCCGATTTATTTTTGACTTCATTGTGCTACATGTATCAGGGTTCGACCTTATTTTGGGAATGGATTGGTTGTCAACGTTTCACACCACCATAGATTGCTTCAAGCGTCGGGTCCGAATTTGTCCACTTGGGGGTGCTTGTTTTGAGTTTATTGGGGAGCGTCGGGAGCCGATAGAATCGTATCTATGTGAGTCTCAGGAACGGGAATTGATGTACGCCTTATTAGCGAGTTTGGCCTTAGACGAGGATGTATCCGCGCATGGGGAGTTGCCTCTTATTGTCTGCGATTTTTCAGACGTGTTTCCGAAGGAGTTACTCGGTTTACCACCCGAAAGAGAAATCAAATTTACTATCGATTTGCTTCTTGGTACCGCTCCTATTTTCGTACCTCCATATCATTTCGTGCCCGCCAAATTGAGAGAATTGAAGGTTCAATTGCAAGAATTGGAGGATTTGGGGTTTATCCGTCCGAGTACGTCACTGTGGGGAGCACCGGAGCACCGGCTTTGTTTGCTTAAAAGAAGGATGGGTCGCTTCATCTATGTATCAACTATCGTAAGTTGAATTGTGTCACTATTAAGAATAAGTACCCCATGCCTAGAATCAACGACTTGTTTGATCAACTTCGAGGTGCAACTTGTTTCTCTAAGATCGATTTGAGGTCCAATTACCCCCAGTTGAGGGTTCGCAGGGAAGACATTCCAAAGACTACTTTTCGTACCCGATATGGCCACTACGAGTTCGTTGTTATGCCCTTTGGATTGACGAATGCACCGATAAAATTCATGGATCTAATGAATCGCATTTTTCATGTCTATCTTGATTGATTCGTGGTTGTTTTCGTGGACGATATCCTTATCTACTTGCCTTCAGAGGAGGAGCACCAATCCCACCTTTCTATTGTCCTTGAACTCTTGAGAGAAGACCGATTGTATGCTAAGCTTAGCAAGTGCGAGTTTTGGTTGTCTGAGGTCAAGTTCTTAGGTCATGTTGTATCGAATGATGAGGTGTCCGTTGATCCGGGAAAGATAGAGTCCGTAATGAATTGGCAACGACCGAAGAATGTGTTCGAGATTCGTAGTTTCTAGGGCTTGGCCGGGTATTATCGTCGTTTCATACTCGATTTCTCTCGCCTAGTGATTCCGTTGACTAAATTGACTCATAAGGGGACTCGTTTTGTTTGGAGTGACGCGTGTGAGACTAACTTTCAGGAATTGAAGAAAAGGTTGACTACCACGCCGATTTTGGTTGTGCCCGAACAGGAAGTCAGTTACTCCATGTATTGTGATGCTTCAAAAGAAGGATTAGGGTGCGTATTGATGCAATTAAGGCGAGTGGTGGCATATGGATCACGGCAGTTAAAAACTCACGAGCGGAATTACCCTACCCATGACTTAGAACTTGTGGTCGTCGTCTTTGCGTTGAAAAGTTGGCGTCATTACCTTTACGATGAAAGGTTCGAAGTCTTTTCCGATCACAAAAGTCTCAAGTACTTGTTCTTTCAAAAGGAGCTTAACTTGCGACAATGTCGATTGATGGAACACTTATAGGACTACGACTTTGAATTGCAATATCATCCGGGCAAGGCGAACGTGGTAGCAGACACGTTGAGTAGAAAATCAACTTAACTTGTGAGTTTAGCCATCCACGAGTGGAAAATGATGAACGACTTAGGCTCATATGTGTTGCATTTCGAGGAGGTTCGGGATGGGGTTATGTTGTGCAATTTGACTGTTCAATCAACTTTGTCAACTCGAGTGATTGAGACCCGATGAGAAAGTGGGAGAGTTTCATACTAAGTTTCTTAGCGGGAATGCTCGAGAGGGGTGGATGATTCACGCCGATCAAGGTTTGCGATACCAAGGAAAATTTTTCATACCCATTTTGTGTCGGGAGGAAATTTTGAGGGAATTTTTAGCCATGCATCCGGGAGGAACGAAAATGTATCATGACTTGTGTAGACAGTTTTGGTGGCCAGGAATGAAGAAAGATGTCGTCGTCTTCATGTCCAAATGCCTAACATGTCAACAAGTTAAAGCCGAGCACCAACGACCCGCGGGGGAGTTACAACCATTTCCAGTCGCTGAATGGAAGTGGGAGAACGTGACAATGGATTTCATTACCGGTTTACCGAGATCGCCAAGGGGGCACGATGCCATTTGGGTGATAGTTGATCGATTGACCAAGTCGGCACATTTCTTACCGATCGAAGTTACGGATTCGATTGATACGCTTAGTCGTTTATATATTCGTGAGATTATCCGTCTTCAAAGGATCTCCGTTTCTATCGTGTCGGATCGAGATCCAAGGTTTACCGCATGCTTTTGGCAAAGCTTGCAAGTCGCTCTAGGCAAGAATATCTTATTTAGCACCGCGCTTCACCCTCAAATGGATGGGCAATCCAAGAGAACGATCCAAATTCTAGAAGATATGCTTCGGGCTTGCATTATGAATTTTCAGGTTAATTGAGAGGATCACCTACCGTTGGTCGAATTCGCATACAATAATAGCTACCAATCTAGTATTGAGATGGCGCCGTATAAAGCTTTGTATGGGAGATCGTGACGATCACCCGTTTGTTGGACCGAGTTGGGCAAGGCTATGTTAGTTGGGCTGGAATTGATCCAAGAAACTTCCGAGAGCATGAAAGCGATTCGTCAACGTCTTCTTGAAGCACAAAAGAAAACCACCGAGTAAGTTAAATTGATTCGCCAACGATTGCTAACCACGCAAAGTAGACAGAAGAGTTACGCCGATTGTCGTCGCCGACCGTTATCATTTAAAGTGGGGGATCACGTGTTTCTTAAGGTGTCGCCACGTCGGGGACTATCTTGTTTTGGGCAAAGGGGCAAGTTGTCACCGTGTTTTATCGGGCCATTTGATATTATCGAGAAGATTGGGGAAATCGCATATCGATTAGAATTACCACCGAGATTATCGAGCGTTCATGATGTGTTCCACGTGTCGATGTTGCAGAAGTACGAGCCGGATCCGTCACACGTTCTAGAGTGGTCCGAACTAGAGTTGGAAGCCGATGCATCCTATGGAGAGGAGCCGATACGAATCCTAGGTTTGCGCGAGCAAGTTTTAAGAGAGAAGACCATACCGTTAGTGCGAGTCCTATGGAGTAACCTCGGGAAAGAGGAATCAACGTGGGAAAGAGAAGACGAAGTTAGAGAGAAGTACCCGCACTTGTTTCCGAATTGATCAATGTGAGCCATAAATTTCGACTTTAAAACTTTTGATTCATTGTTTGGTGATATGTGTGTGGCATGAGCTTAATTACTTGATACATGATCATAGTTGACTTGACTTGTAAATTTCGGGATGAAATTTCTTGAACTACTAGCCCTCCATTAGTAAGGATTAAATGATAGTTTAGTTGATTAAATGTCAATAAGATGCAATTTGTGATTGATTGATTAATTATGAACGTTTATGGCATATATGTGATATAGTTGGCATGTCGTAACATATTTCATGTATGATTGTGATCTTGGGAAGGTCATAGCTTTTATATCGAGTAAGGAAATAGTTGTTTATGTCAGGAGTTGATTTAGGAAGTCTCGTAACGCAAGGGGTGATAATACGAAGACTTAGGCGGTCCCGTAACGCAAGGGGTGGTAATACGGTGACCCAAGTTGTTAAAGATCACTGTGATGCAAGGGGTGGTAACACGGTAATCCTCGTGGTGTTATATGGTTGCGCAAGGGGTGAAAATACCGATGGAGGTGATTGGCGATAGTGAGTCGTGTCAAGGTTACTTGAGTTGTTTAACATTGTGTAAACTTGGTGGTACATTGAGTTATAAGCATGCGTTAGGATGATCATATTGAACGTTGGAATGTCCTTGAATCTATTCTTATCTATCGATTGAGCCATACTTCTTGTATTCATTTCTCCTGCACATTTCATCGTGTTTACATATTGAATCGGTAAAGATTTTCCTACTGGCCTAGTGTAGCTCAACCTAATCTTTCTTTTCAAGTTCAAACGCTAGACAGTAGATTCCATATGTTGAGTGCTTGAAGTGAACGACTTTTTAGAAGCCAACCTCATGTAGTTACTTAATCATCTTTTGTAATAGACTTTCTTTTGGTAAAGATGAATTTGTAACTATTTATTAAGAAATTTCTTTTGACTAAACTGTTTGTAACTGAAGGGTTAGTTCGTACAAATACTTAAGTTCTATTTGGGGTCGGAGTGCCTAAGTTGTATAACCTTAATCTTGAGGACTTATTTTGTAATTTGAATAAGTGGGAACTTCTTTGGGATAATATATCTATGGTAAGTGAAACTCTTTATTGAAACGTATTAGTTAATTATGTTAAAAATCGAGCGCGTGACAACCTCTCCAAATTTCTCCTTCCCCACCAAATAATTCTCCACCAATTATTCATCTCCCTTTCTCTTATTATATACACACATGCACCCTCACTAGCTCACACACACTACCTTCTGACCTCCTCCTGCATTCCACAGAGAGAGAGTATTTCGGCTGAGGGTAGAGAAGGTGGAGTAAACGTGATGTTTACATGGCTGAAATGAATTTAATGGAGTGGTTGAATATTTGGTAGATATTAGGATAAAATCCTTTGAAGGAAAGCATAGAAGAGACACTAGTAGCTCAAGGCAGTACTAGCCTTCATCCAGTGACCCCTTTGGTCGTGATTTTTTTTAAATGGTGTACACGGCTTAGATCTTATTTTGAGGTAATCCGGGAAGTATACAAGATGCTTCCCTCTTCCGGAATCCTTTTCAAATTCTCATTTTGTACTCCTCTTAATTATCTCATGATATTTGTTCAATCCTATAAAAATATTGTTGAAAAGTGGAATATTTGTTATTGAATGGGATATTGATGGCTGAGTGCTATAGAACTGTTCAGTGTAGGGATTGAGTGACCTTACCAATAGTCTGTCCAATAGTCCTGAATGGATCCGTTGGGGCTCGATGAGGAAGGTATTGGGGAGGGTCGCTGATCAATCATGTACTGAGGAGGGCGTGGTATGAGGTCCCTTGTGGTTGTTTGTTTCGACTGGATAGCTGATTATCGTTTATTGATTCCACTTGAATATGAACATTGTTATTCTGTTGTATCATATACTTCCTGGATAATTTATTTTCAGGTGTGGAGCGTGATTAGTGGAGGTTGAATCAGAGCATTTAAGAATTATTTGGAGAGTCTTGGATGAATTTTTGGAGCATTAGAGGAGTATTTATTTGGAGGCTTTTGTTTTATTTTGGTGTTGTAAATTTGTATGTGGAGAAATAGGGCCTGAAACAGTGAAAGTGTATAAATACAGTGCATTTTGGAGTTTATTCTAGAAAAAGGCGGGTCGTTAAATTTTAGGAAAAAATCTATTATAAAGTTTGAACCCCTAATAATAAAGGGTATAATCAAACAAAAATCTATTATCAATATTAATACATAACTTGGGATATAATTGAACAATAACCTATTTTTAGAATGGAAACATAAGCATTGATGATATCATGGATGTACACTTAAGTAAGTATTCTAAATAGCATTCCTATTTAATTTCTTCATAAAAAAAATGTGGGGCCAAGTATTATCTATATGTTAAGGGCCAAGTATTGAAACGTCACTATCTAGTTCTTATTTACTCCCCTCATTTACTCCCCACCACAGGTAACGACCTATAAAGGTAAAGGTGAATTATTTTCAAAGTTAGGAATAAAACAAAATCAATATTTAAGAATTTAGGAATTCTTTATTTTATTTTTAAAAAACCGACTATTTTATAAAAATCCAGAAGCCAACAAAATGAGGATGGGTGTGTGTGGTGCACCCTATGGACAACACACATGCTGTGCATGCAATATGGGGCCAACTTTGGATCTCATTATTTGATTTGAACCGTTCATTTAATTTTGTTCGTCTCGGGGAATACTGAAATGCATATAAAAATTGAAATTGATCGGACATTGGTTTCTTTGTTTTCTGAATGCATTTTTCTTCGGAAAAAAAAAACAGTAAAGAAACAATTGTTAGGTGAATTTGTTTTACAAAATTGTAATCAAATAGTTACCCATGTAAATCTGAATTTCTAAGTAGGCTATGTACCCAATCAGATGAACAAAATAAACGGTTTAGATCAAATAATGAGATCCAAAATGGGCCTGTGCTGTGCATTGGGGCACATCACACTGTCCACAAGATCACGATAGAATAGATGAAACGCAATCATCCACAGGAAGTTGCATCAGCGGAACAGTCCGAACAGCACTCTTCCATACCTAATTAATATCCGTTGTATATATAGCCCCAAAAAAACAAAACAGAAACACTCTGTTCTCAGTTCATCATCATCTTCGAGAACATGCCGTTTACTCTCTCACTCTCTCCTTTCTCTCTCCACACAAACCACCGCCAACAAACCCGTATCAAGAAACCCGCCACCACCACTACTTTCTCCATCAAATCCTCCATTGAGAAACCCTCCACCCCAAACCCCAACAGACCCACAACCACCACCAACAATAACAACAAACCCACCTCGTGGGTAAGCCCAGATTGGCTCACAACCCTAACCCAGTCCCTATCCATATCCAAGAAAGACGACTCCAACATACCCATTGCCAGTGCCAAGCTAGACGACGTTTCTGACCTCTTGGGCGGTGCCCTTTTCCTCCCCCTGTTCAAATGGATGAACGAATACGGGCCAATTTACCGGCTCGCCGCCGGGCCGAGGAATTTCGTGGTGGTCAGTGACCCTGCTATTGCCAAGCATGTGTTGAGGAACTATGGGAAGTACTCTAAAGGGCTTGTTTCTGAGGTCTCTGAGTTTCTGTTTGGGTCAGGGTTTGCCATTGCTGAAGGCCAGCTTTGGACGGTAATGCCTCGAATTTTGGTTTGGAAAATTCTATTCTTGTTGATTTTTTTAATAAAGCTAATGGAAAAGAATGAGGTAGCAATGTCATTTTTATGTTTAAATGCTATGTAGCCACTTCATTTTGGATAGAAATTGTAGATACTTTTTATGTTATAGTGTTAGTACATCAGTAATTAAATTCATGAAGGGTTCAAATTATTCCTATTAAATAGTCATTTCATTTGTCTTGGTAAAGGTACTCGGTTCAAACTATAAAAAAAAAATTTAATTTGAATTATGCTGATGGAATTATAGTGTTAAACCACTTCAACTGGATCCTTTTTGTCAATGTTGTTTTGATTTGGTATCTGATTCAATGGACAATGTAGGTCTTTTTAGTTAAAATCGCTTGTTCGTAAATATAGCAGATAATTGCTATATTTATGGCATATGTTGGCAATTCAATTTTGGTTGTCGGTTTGGTGTGGCCAATTTGCATATGTTTCACATATACCAATATTCAGTTGAAGATGTAGTAAGTTGATAGCTTTATATATTAGACTACACGAAAGAAGTGGGGGTGTTGGTGCTAATATTGGTCCTTTAATGTTGGTTAAGTGCAGCAATGTGTAGCTAGCTGTGAATATGAATTCCATTGGAATATCAATTCCCCTCTGTGCCTATTCTCCATAAGTGAGCCCTGTTTGTCATGTTATGGTGCGTAGTGGCATCACAATGACTCAATGACTGGACAGGTTCTTCTAATAATGCAAATGTTAACATTGAGAAACCATCAGTTTCTTTATCATGTTGAAAAATTGAATTGTCCGTCTACCATTGAATTAATACCCAAACTTTTGATGTTTACCATTGTGGCTGCAGTCATGATCCAAGTTCATACTTGAATTGCCATGGACCATGGCAATTGCCAAGGTCCTTTAAAATTCCAGGAAAGCTGGATACTTCGTTGGCTGCTGGTGCTTGAATATTTCGTTCTGGCTACTTGGAAAAAGTTGTTTAATGTATATCAGGCAACATATATAGAGAGATTGCTCTTTTAGGTTAGTTTCCCCAGCCATAAATTAAATTGACCTGGTTTAATGTCCTTAGAGCATGTTTGGTGCTTTCGAATGAAATTATGGTATTGCTTATGCGTTGATTGCGCATTTTTTAAGTTTCAATCAGTCACCGTCTGAACTTCCATATGCGCCATCTACTTTTATTACAGCCTTTGAGTGTACGGTCTAAGTTGTAATAGGTGAGGCGCAGGGCAGTTGTTCCGTCCCTTCACAAGACCTACTTGTCGGTAATAGTTGATCGGGTATTTTGCAAATGTGCTGAGAGATTGGTGGAGAAGCTCAAAGCTAATGCACTTAATGGCTCTTATGTGAACTTGGAAGAAAACTTTTCTCAATTAACTCTTGATGTTATTGGTTTAGCGGTGTTCAACTACAATTTCGACTCCCTTAATTGTGATAGTCCAGTTATTGAAGCTGTTTACACAGCACTAAAGGAAGCAGAAGCTCGTTCTACTGATTTGCTACCATATTGGAAGGCAAGTCCTTAATATTGCATCCTTGTCTTGCTTTTTCTGACCTCTTTCATTTTATGACTATGAAAGGACTCATTTCTTTTCTACGCAGATCAATGCTTTGTGTAAAATAATCCCAAGACAAATAAAAGCTGAAAAAGCAGTTAAATTGATCAGAAAGACAGTTGAGGAACTCATTGCCAAGTGCAAAGAGATTGTGGAAGCTGAGGGTGAAAGGATCAATGATGAGGAGTATATAAACGATGCTGATCCAAGCATACTTCGGTTCTTGCTTGCGAGCAGAGAGGAGGTCTGCAAATGCTTTATGCTTCTTGTGCAAGAACTATGACATGTTTTTCCTGTAACATTGATAATTAATGGCTTAAAAGTTCACAATGCACAAATCCCCAAAGTTTTAGGCCGACTGGGATGCCTATAAATCATATGGTAATCCTAGGTGTTGGTTTATGCCCAATTTATGATTGTTCAAGCAAAGAAAGGCTATGTTTCCTATGTCACTGGTCTAAAAAACAAAGACATTTGCAAGAGGGTGATGTGTCTATAATTAGCAAAATAAAAGTGTCGATCCCCACACATGTCGAACACTCTTTTGCGACATGGCAGGCACTTTGTTATGATCAACAATTCTTAGACACTTGCTAAATGCAATAATAAAAGATTTTGGAATTTGACATCTCACTAAGATGTACAATGTTGAAGAAATACTTATAACCAAAGTTTCTAGAGGCAAAAACACAAAGCAAGGTGGTTGACCGCTCATGAGGTGGCGTAAGCCTCAAGGCATCCAAAGGGTTGTAAGCCTCAAGGCATCCAAAGGGTTGTAAGCCTCAAGGCATCCAAAG
>BPLS01000567.1:277519-290218 GCA_019656275.1 Rhododendron kiyosumense
AGTTATAAGCCTCAAGGCATCAAGACATAAGCCTTTGGAGTTTTTAGTTTTTGGTTATAAAAATTAAAATTTAATTATAAATGGAATCAAAAAAGGGGATTGTATTTGCACCATACAAAGGGCAAAAGAGCCTGTTAAGAGAATAACAACATAGTGCATTAATATATGCAACCTTTACCGACTCTTCTGTTACCAAAAGAAAAGAACCTACTCTTCTAATGCGTTCGCCTCCATCATTTTGGCAAAAAAGGTGTGAAAAGTGTCCACCTCTGTATGCGTTGATGGATGGGCGAATGCCTTTGTGGTTCCTTGCTCATAAATCAAAGCCCAATAGTGTTTTTGATGCGTGCCTTGCCTCAAGGTGAGTGCCATAATTGCCTTTGGAAACACTGATTATGACTTATCAAAGTTAAATTACGTATTAACTATCATTAAATTTGAAGAGACCTTTCTAAGGACATCTTTGACGATTCCTAGATTTGCCATGTTTTTTTTCTAATTGTTTATTTCTCTAGTCCCATATCAATCTGGACTCCTCATAACTTATTCTATTGAATCTATTGTTTGATTTTGGATGTAAAATTATGGTAGTGTATATACAAAACAATATGCATTCGTGTGTGTGTGTGTGTGTGTATATATATATATATATATATATATTTGAAGATACTCCAACGTGTCCATGTCATACATTTTTTTATAGTAATTACGTTTCAACGTGTCTGTATTTGTGTTGTCTCTGTGTCCGGTGTCTGTATTTGTGCTTCTTAGTTTATTTAAATACTCTTCTTTCTCCTGCTCGAAATGCCAATAAGATGTGTCTTTGTTGCAGGTTTCAAGTGTACAATTACGAGATGACCTTTTGTCAATGTTAGTTGCTGGGCATGAGACAACTGGTTCAGTGTTGACTTGGACAACATATCTTTTAAGCAAGGTACTGTATCTCATACTCCCATGTTATCTTAACGGCCAGTGTTTCCTTTTTCTGTGTTTACTTTAGAAGATTTTACTACTTTTGAGGGTTCTCTTGCTATTCATTCAATGGCTGATGGTCTTAGGTCAATTGAAAAAGAGGTTACTGGTTTATTTAGTAACCACCCTCCATTATTTTCGACGAGTGCTTTATCACAGGATCGTAGTCATCTACTTTCAGTGTGTACCACATGTGCTATAACCTCAATTAATCATAAACCTGAAAGCGGGCCAACAAATTTGCTGTGGCTTGTAGGTTGAAAATGTCACCGCATGTATACTGTAACAGAGGTCGAAATCTATTTGATGTAAAAAGACAGCCACAGCCTTTTTTATGAAGGTTTAATTTCTTTTTGTGTTCTGTTTTTTGGGAGTTCACGATTTCATTTTCTAATATCATTAATTGTTTGGCTTCTAATGTTCAAGTTTGTAGCCGAATAACTTATCAGAAAAAAAAGTTTGTAGCCGAACAAGTTCCTATGTAGCATGTTCTTCAATTGCTTTCTGTTTTGTAGCCGAATAACTTATCAGAAAAAAAAGTTTGTAGCCGAATAAGTTCCTATGTAGCATGTTCTTCAATTGCATTCTGTTGTTCCCAAAATGTGTACACGCAGGACCCCTTGGCCTTATCAAAAGTGCAAGAAGAAGTTGACCGAGTTTTAAAGGGCAGGCCTCCAACCTATGAAGACATTAAGAATCTCAAGTTCTTGACTCGTTGCATAAATGAGTCACTTCGTCTCTACCCACATCCTCCTGTAAGTTGCAATTCATGGATTGACATGAGAAAAGTCTTTTCTTTTTCTGTTAAATTTCCCTGGAAAACCTGATTTTTGCCAGGTTTTATTACGGAGAGCTCAAATTCCTGATGTGCTTCCCGGAAATTACAAGGTTAATGCTGGTCAGGACATAATGATTTCAGTTTATAACATCCATCATTCGCCTCAGGTATCACCTTAATTTCTTAGCTTCTCACATATTAATATTTTATTTCAATTGAACAAATAAGTACGAAAGGGACTTATGTTGTGTTATTCAATATGTAGTGTTTTCCATATGTGTTTGCTTGTTTCGCCTGCAAATCAAAGTTCCTCTTCAAAAGTGAAGAGAAGAACTGAAATTGCCCATAGTAGGCTTGATGCAGCAGGACTGTTCTCTCCCTTCATCTCTCTCACACTTGCCATCCTGTATGAGCCCTCCAATACCTGTTTCTTGATATTTGCGTCCATCACACTATGATTATCATACTTGTTTCACATATTTCCGTTCAACTAATTAGTGGAGTCCTTTTCTTCTCTTTGTATAATGAAGTGAAAATTTAAAAAACCCATCATTAAGAAACATTCATTAACTGTATCAATGTAACGACCCTGATTTTTGGTCGTTAAAAATTTCGTTAAATATTTGAATTTTATTGTAATTGATTTTAATTTCCAAGGTTTTGTCAAAAATTACATTTTTGCCCCTTGAAAAATTATTTCTTGGCACTTTAATCCTTTTGGCAAGCCTAGTTAGTTTCTAACCGACTCGTTGGAGAAACCAAACTAGCAAGCCACCTAGTTACTTTTGCCTAACCGCAAAATGACCGTTTTGCCCCCCTTGAACCATTTGAACTTTTTGAACCCTTGACTTGGAAATTTAATATTCTTTTTCTTTTAATCAAAATTGGTTATTTTCTTTGTCCATTGGACAATAAATGTTAGGGAAACTATTATCCATTGGATAATAGAAACCCCAATTCTTTATTTTAAAAGTATACTTGATTAAAGTACTATGAATAGTAAAAAGTAACTTTTTGATTACTTTAAAAGTACTTTTTGGATTACTTTAATGCTTAATCTCCCTAGTAGCTATTATCCATTGGATAATAAAAGTTAGGGTGGTTATTATCCATTGGGTAAAAGGTTCATCTTCCAACAAAGTACATGGATTGATTAATTTAATATTTTCTTTTAAACCCCATGTGCCAAAGTACCAATTTTTTTTAAATAAAAGTTGCCAAGTCACTATTGTCCATTGGACAATAGAAGTTAGGGGATTTATTACCCAATGGATAAAAGGGTTAGTCTTTCACAAGTACAAGGATTTTATTAAATAATCAAGTCTTGGATTTTCCCATGTGATTTTGTGCATTTATTTATTGGGGTAAATCAAAACCCTAGATTTCCTAGATTTCCTTTTTACTTATTTTATGTTAGGGTTTTGATCTTCCAAGATACTTGAGTACATATATATATATTATATAGTACTTGGATGACTTAAATATTGCCATGTGTTTAATTCATTAGTTGGAGTAAATCCTAGCTTTTAAGGCCTACTTGGATCCTTGGTACAAAAGTACCATTTGTTTATTGTTCTTGAACATTGTATGCATATATATATATATGTGTGTGTGTGTGTGTTTACTAGAGAGAGAGAGAGAGGGAGAGGAGAGAGAGGCCGGAGAGAGAGAGAGAGAGGAGAGAGAGGGCCGAAAGAGAGAGAGGGAGAGAGGGAGAAAGAGAGAGGAAGGAGGAAAGTAGGGATTTGATTGTACTTCTTGATCTTTTCAAATCCTTGGTGTATCTAACTCTCCATTAACCTCCATTGTACTCCTTTGAACACCTTGCACTTGTTTGAACCCTTAGATCTTGTACCAATATCTTTCTTGATCAATCCTAGCCATCCAATTGATCCAAGATCAAATCTTGGTACAAAGTAGCCATGCAAGCCTAGGATTTTTCCTTGATTTGTGCTTAAAAGTTGGATATGAATTGATATACTTCTTGGACACCTAGCAAGCTTCTTGACCCTTTGATCATGTACCATTTCCATCTCAACCCTCCATTTGCTCCAAGAATATCACCAAGGTACAAGTATAGCCTTACAAGTCTAGGATTCTTGCATTGATCTTCCATGATCTCTTGCCAAGTGTCAATGTGAGGCTTAGAGTGAGAGAGAGGAGAAGGCCAAGCCCTTTGCCTATAAATAGAAGGCCATTCTCATGCTTTCAAAGCACACCTCAAAGCATAGCTCTTCCTTCTCTCTAGAAAGCCATTTCTGTGTTCTGGGCAGCCCACTGTCCCGTCGGAAATCCCCAGTTTTCTCCTGTTTAGAGTAGTTTTTAGGATCAACTTCCTTCTGGAAAGTTGTAGAGCACTTCGAAACCTTGAAGTTAGGCTCAAGAATCACCCCAATCGGTTAAGAAATGACCCAGATATCGTCATCCGAAGTTCAGTGAAAATTCTGGATTTCCTTTTTCTGGACAGCTTACTGTCCACTCCTTCGTCCCCATTTTTCTCCAATCTAGGTTCGTTTCTAGGATTAACTTCCTTCTCGAGAGTTGTAGAGGGTTTAGAGAGCTTCGTTCTAGACCCAAGAACGACTCTATTCGGCCAAAGATTGACCGAGATCTTGCCGTCCGAAGTTCGGTCCAGATTCGGGAGAATTTTCCACCTAGCTTATTCGGCCCCGACTAGTTTCGGATCAAGGTAGGATACTCTTGCCCTATCCCTATGTATATGTAAGATCTCGTATTCTTCCATTTTAAAATGAGTTATCTTTATTTACTTTCCATTTCAAGTATTTGTATTTTGATCTTGAAAATGATTATGAGTATGCTTATGTGAGTTGTTTGAGTTACTTGTGATATATTATAGAGTTGGATGATCTTGTTGGATTACGATGAATGATTTGTTGTTTACGTATGTGATATGTCCTACCACGGAGTCTTGCATGTAAACGAGACACGAGAATCGAGAAAGTAGAAACATGAAACCTATGGTGTGTTTGTAAAGGTTGAAATGTTTTGAAAACCGCAATGTGGCCGGACTTGCCCATTGTGTGAGGTGTGTGTGTGTGTTACAATGGGAAACCGGAGCAGCGGAACCATTGTGAGGGTGTGTGCCAATGGGAACCCGGAGCGGCGGAACCATTGTGCGTTCCCATGGGAACCCGGAGCAGCGGAACCATGGTGAGGTATAGCTTGGTTATCCGTGGAGAGGAGCCAATGCAATGTGTGCCAATGGGAACCCGGTGCGGCGGAACCATTGTGAGGATACTCGGGAACCCGGAACGGCGGAACCGAGGTTGGGTGTGTATGGCTTGGTTATCCGCGGTACGGAGCCAATGCTAAAGAAAGATTTTGAAAGGCTTGGTTATCCGCGGTACGGAGCCAATGCAAATGATTTTGAAAGATGTTTTGTAAGTGAAAATGATTGACACGGTCTACGATGAGTCGCGTAGGAGAAATCGGGAAATCTTGGACACCAACGTTAGGTGATTAACGAATACGGATAAGTGATTGTTAGTATTGTTGTAATTGTTTGCCGTTATAAGGTTGGTTGGGTAAGGATTTCCTATTGAGCGTTGTAGCTCATGGTGTTGCCTTGTTGGTGACCCTGACATATTATATCGGTGGCGACGCTGGTATAATGTGTCAGACCTTGTAGATGATCAAGATGGACCGTTCACTTGGAGGCGTCCGGAGCTGAGGAGCTGGCTAGGATGAAGAAACAAGAGGAGCCGTAGAGTAGGAACCTAGTTTCCTTTTGTTGTTCTATTTTGTATTTCAAAAGCTCTTACGAGAGTTATGATGTAATAACGAGCTGGACTCGCTTTATTTTTATCAATAAAATGTTTATTTAACGTACCCTAATTTTGGGGGCGTTACAGCTTGGTATCAGAGCTTTAGGTTCAACCCTCGGCCATGGGTAGAATGGGTAGAACCATGTAGAACCTTAAGCTAGTTTTGCCCGTTGCACAAACGTGAATTGATTTTCAAGTTTACCGTCCCAAATTGGGTGGAATTCTGTCAAAACAATCTTCGGATTGAAGCAAGGCGCGGAAATTGGCAGTACCGCCGAGCTGGGAATTCCCGAACAATTGGATGATGACTTAAATCAAGGATCGAATGTGGAACGTTGAAATCTCAAAAGTTTTCCCTATGGTTTTTACTAAAAACTATATATTTTCAAAACGTACTATTGAAGTTTTTCGAAAACCTCGATCGATCTGTTAGTCGAACTAGAAATGTCGTAGAGAGGATAACCGCCCAGCGCTTGGAGGATCCCAACCGTATTGCTACCGTACGTGTAGAAGGATTTGACTTCATAAGAGTTCGCCCCTTATTCCATTAAGGCTAGATTATAACCTTTCTTGTCGATTTAGATGTCAAGCATATCACGAGGAGGACGCCCACCTTTCGCCCCGCGTGCTTTGGCCAATTATCGCTCATTGCTAGCACCTGAGTACGTAGGACCAACATCCTTACCAGAAGATGACATGGAGCTCTATGAGGTCCCAATTACTTGGGAGGTACCCTCGCCAGTTGCAGTTCCCGAGAACCCTCCGCCTACCTTAGACCCCGTGCCGCCTGTGCAAAACTTCGAGCAACCCCATGATTATCTCATGTTTGACCTGGAGATAGAAGCTGCAATACGAGACCTCTCTCAGTACTATCCAGAACCAGTGGAGGAGCCAACCGTCCCGACTATGGAAGAACTGCTTGCACAAGAACGTGAGCACCTTCTTAGGGAAGAGACTGCAGCTGAAAGGAGCTACAAGATGTGGTTGAGGGAAGCCTTCGGAGTCAACCTACCCTAGGATATTGCATTGGCAGTATTAGAATAAGGATTCTGATAGCTCGTGTTGCCTTTCAAGCACTAGTGCCAGAAGAGCCATGTAGTATGATGTGTAGGATTGTCGTGTAGAATTGCCTTAGCTTGTTGTAGGAAGTTTGTTTGGTATGTTATTTTATAGTAGAACTCAATGTTTTCTACTTGTAACTTTCCGCTTATCTATAAAAAGATCTTGTTGGTTTTTTAAAAATATTGTTGCGTGCTACTCCATTGTTTGTTTCTCGTTTGGAACGCAAGGAAATAGTTTAGTTGAAACCTAAACCTTCCCCTTTTTAATTTACGCTCGTAGATGGTGAACCGACGGAGTGGACTAGGGTACGAAACCGGTGATTCTTCTAACCCTAACCCCAACCCCGACCTCGCTCAAGTCATGCAAGCGCTCGTGACCGCTCTGAATGCTGCCCGTCAAAACCCAAACCCTAACGACGAGCCGATAACTCGAACCCGTGCGATGAACGAATTCTGCAAGCGTCGACCCCCGACTTTCAATGGTGACACCAACCCAACTGTGGCTGAAGCATGGTTGAAGGAAGTCAAGGTGATCATGGACACCTTGGAGATCACTCGTGATGGAGACCGTGTGGCCTTAGCCACATACCAGCTGAAAGGAGAAGCCCGCTATTGGTGGGAGCTGATGGAGGCAACGCATGACATAGCTGCCATGACGTTTGCTCAGTTTGAGACGCTGTTCCTCGACAAATACTTCCCCACGCCAATCCGTTTGGCCAAAGAACAAGAATTCCAGAACCTGAAGCAAGGAACTATGACCGTTACTCAGTATGCGGCCAAGTTCGAGGAGCTATCCCGCTACGCCCCGAATGCTGTTGCAACCGAGGACAAGAAGGCGAGGAGGTTTGAATGGGGACTGACGACAGCCAGAAGAGCTGTGGTAGCCCAGGCTTTCCCCACCTATACTGGTGTGGTGAAATGTGCCCTGCGACTGGAGAGTGAGGAAAACGATTTCAAAACCCGATGGAGGAAGGCGACAGGCAACGCTGGTGGACCTATCCGAACCCAACCATCCAATGGCAACCGTGGACCCTACCCTGCCAAACCCTTTGCTTCAAGTCAAAGCAACCAACCCTGGAAAACTGCAATTCCCGGAAGTGGCGAGCAGAAGAGAGGTGGTCGAGACGTAGCGACAGTTCAATGCTTCCACTGTCAGGCTATGGGACACTATAGGTGCGACTGCCCCCAGCTCCAAGGGGAAAGGATTGGAAGCTTTGGAAATCAGAAGGATCAACAACCTGAGCAGGCCGGTTTTGTGAAGCAAAACTCTGAGGGCCTATCGCAGCAGCAGAATGGGCAGAACAAGGGAAAGCAACCCATGGGAGCTCAGCAAGGCGCTGGAGGGCGTATCTTTGCACTGCGGACTGAGGAACAAGAGCAGGATCCTTCTGTGATCCAAGGTACGTTACTATCTGCGTACAAGCCTTGTTAGACTCTGGTGCATCGCATACCTTTATATCTCCTGCCTGCGTAACTACACTAGCACTAGAAATAGAATCCCTAGGTGCATGTATGAAAGAAACATCACCGTTGGGGAAAGTATAGCTGTTAGTCTAGTGTGCAGAGAGTGCGAACTAGGAGTAGCCAACCTGCGCCTAAGCTGCGATCTTGGAGTAATCGACATGGCGGATTTTGACGTAATCCTGAGGATGGACTAGCTATCGACTCATCAAGCAGTTATAGACGGCCATCAAAAGATGGTAACCGTATGTACCCCTGAAGGGACTCGTTCCTATTTAAGGGGGATAGACAAATGGTGAGCCCGACGACGAGAAGATCAAGGAGGCAGAATCAACTGTTTGGATGGCTAGCCCGCCTCCAATTGGAAGAAGCCAATAGAATGGAAGTGGGATTTCCACACATCGTGTGCGAGTATGCCGATGTTTTCCCTGAAGAACTTCCTGGCTTATCGCCTTAAGGAGAAATGGACTTCTCTATAGAACTTTAACCGAGAGTTGCATCAATCTCTATGGCGCTATATCAAGTGACCCTGCAAGCTAAAGGAGCTCAAGACCCAGTCGAGGGAGCCGATGGACAAAAGATGCATCAAGCCAATCAGAAGGAGCACGAAGGACACTTTCGAATGGTACTACAAGTACTCTAAGATAGCCAACTTTCGGCCAAGACAAGTTCTGGCTAGAAGTGGTTAAGTTCTTGGAGGAACGTAGGATCTAAGGATAGAATCGCGATGGACGAAAGTAAAGAAGAAGCAGTACTGGATTAGAAGCAGCCGTACCTTTGAAGTTATCGCCAGAAGTCGATGCCGCAAGGACTTATTTTCCCGTGATAGCAATGGTTCTTTCAGTGCATTTGCGAATATTGAAGAGTATCGTAGGGATTGCCTGCTGATTTAGCCCCGAAATGAGGATGGAGTACTTATGCCTTTCGATTATGAAGTTATGCTGCTTAGATGAACCCGTTGTTTCCTACTTTTGGAAATGGGTTTAATATCGTTAGGTGGAGAAGGATCATACTAAGGAAACGTTTGTAGAATTCAAGTCCGCATGATGATTTGGTAGACGTTTTGCATTTGGCGTTGGAATTTCGAAGGAAACTTTAACGAAGGTCGACGACGAGACAAGCTGTTCGATGGCGGAAGCAACTTCAACCCCATCTCGTTAAGCAAGAAATGAGGCTTAATTCGATTGATGGTGACCTACTCTTATTTTTAAGGGGGATAGGCGATGATCCCAAAACCGATTTAGTAACCTAGTCTAATCTGTAGATGCGCGCCAATTTCGGGGACGAAATTGTTTTAAGGGGGATAGATTGTAACGACCCTGATTTTTGGTCGTTAAATATTTGAATTTTATTGTAATTGATTTTAATTTCCAAGGTTTTGTCAAAAATTACATTTTTGCCCCTTGAAAAATTATTTCTTGGCACTTTAATCCTTTTGGCAAGCCTAGTTAGTTTCTAACCGACTCGTTGGAGAAACCAAACTAGCAAGCCACCTAGTTACTTTTGCCTAACCGCAAAATGACCGTTTTGCCCCCCTTGAACCATTTGAACTTTTTGAACCCTTGACTTGGAAATTTAATATTCTTTTTCTTTTAATCAAAATTGGTTATTTTCTTTGTCCATTGGACAATAAATGTTAGGGAAACTATTATCCATTGGATAATAGAAACCCCAATTCTTTATTTTAAAAGTATACTTGATTAAAGTACTATGAATAGTAAAAAGTAACTTTTTGATTACTTTTTGATTACTTTAAAAGTACTTTTTGGATTACTTTAATGCTTAATCTCCCTAGTAGCTATTATCCATTGGATAATAAAAGTTAGGGTGGTTATTATCCATTGGGTAAAAGGTTCATCTTCCAACAAAGTACATGGATTGATTAATTTAATATTTTCTTTTAAACCCCATGTGCCAAAGTACCAATTTTTTTTAAATAAAAGTTGCCAAGTCACTATTGTCCATTGGACAATAGAAGTTAGGGGATTTATTACCCAATGGATAAAAGGGTTAGTCTTTCACAAGTACAAGGATTTTATTAAATAATCAAGTCTTGGATTTTCCCATGTGATTTTGTGCATTTATTTATTGGGGTAAATCAAAACCCTAGATTTCCTAGATTTCCTTTTTACTTATTTTATGTTAGGGTTTTGATCTTCCAAGATACTTGAGTACATATATATATATTATATAGTACTTGGATGACTTAAATATTGCCATGTGTTTAATTCATTAGTTGGAGTAAATCCTAGCTTTTAAGGCCTACTTGGATCCTTGGTACAAAAGTACCATTTGTTTATTGTTCTTGAACATTGTATGCATATATATATATATGTGTGTGTGTGTGTGTTTACTAGAGAGAGAGAGAGAGGGAGAGGAGAGAGAGGCCGGAGAGAGAGAGAGAGAGGAGAGAGAGGGCCGAAAGAGAGAGAGGGAGAGAGGGAGAAAGAGAGAGGAAGGAGGAAAGTAGGGATTTGATTGTACTTCTTGATCTTTTCAAATCCTTGGTGTATCTAACTCTCCATTAACCTCCATTGTACTCCTTTGAACACCTTGCACTTGTTTGAACCCTTAGATCTTGTACCAATATCTTTCTTGATCAATCCTAGCCATCCAATTGATCCAAGATCAAATCTTGGTACAAAGTAGCCATGCAAGCCTAGGATTTTTCCTTGATTTGTGCTTAAAAGTTGGATATGAATTGATATACTTCTTGGACACCTAGCAAGCTTCTTGACCCTTTGATCATGTACCATTTCCATCTCAACCCTCCATTTGCTCCAAGAATATCACCAAGGTACAAGTATAGCCTTACAAGTCTAGGATTCTTGCATTGATCTTCCATGATCTCTTGCCAAGTGTCAATGTGAGGCTTAGAGTGAGAGAGAGGAGAAGGCCAAGCCCTTTGCCTATAAATAGAAGGCCATTCTCATGCTTTCAAAGCACACCTCAAAGCATAGCTCTTCCTTCTCTCTAGAAAGCCATTTCTGTGTTCTGGGCAGCCCACTGTCCCGTCGGAAATCCCCAGTTTTCTCCTGTTTAGAGTAGTTTTTAGGATCAACTTCCTTCTGGAAAGTTGTAGAGCACTTCGAAACCTTGAAGTTAGGCTCAAGAATCACCCCAATCGGTTAAGAAATGACCCAGATATCGTCATCCGAAGTTCAGTGAAAATTCTGGATTTCCTTTTTCTGGACAGCTTACTGTCCACTCCTTCGTCCCCATTTTTCTCCAATCTAGGTTCGTTTCTAGGATTAACTTCCTTCTCGAGAGTTGTAGAGGGTTTAGAGAGCTTCGTTCTAGACCCAAGAACGACTCTATTCGGCCAAAGATTGACCGAGATCTTGCCGTCCGAAGTTCGGTCCAGATTCGGGAGAATTTTCCACCTAGCTTATTCGGCCCCGACTAGTTTCGGATCAAGGTAGGATACTCTTGCCCTATCCCTATGTATATGTAAGATCTCGTATTCTTCCATTTTAAAATGAGTTATCTTTATTTACTTTCCATTTCAAGTATTTGTATTTTGATCTTGAAAATGATTATGAGTATGCTTATGTGAGTTGTTTGAGTTACTTGTGATATATTATAGAGTTGGATGATCTTGTTGGATTACGATGAATGATTTGTTGTTTACGTATGTGATATGTCCTACCACGGAGTCTTGCATGTAAACGAGACACGAGAATCGAGAAAGTAGAAACATGAAACCTATGGTGTGTTTGTAAAGGTTGAAATGTTTTGAAAACCGCAATGTGGCCGGACTTGCCCATTGTGTGAGGTGTGTGTGTGTTCCAATGGGAAACCGGAGCAGCGGAACCATTGTGAGGGTGTGTGCCAATGGGAACCCGGAGCGGCGGAACCATTGTGCGTTCCCATGGGAACCCGGAGCAGCGGAACCATGGTGAGGTATAGCTTGGTTATCCGTGGAGAGGAGCCAATGCAATGTGTGCCAATGGGAACCCGGTGCGGCGGAACCATTGTGAGGATACTCGGGAACCCGGAACGGCGGAACCGAGGTTGGGTGTGTATGGCTTGGTTATCCGCGGTACGGAGCCAATGCTAATGTTTTTGAAAGGCTTGGTTATCCGTGGTACGGAGCCAATGCAAATGTTTTTGAAAGGATGTTTTGTAAGTGGAAAATGGAGACACGGTCTACGATGAGTCGCGTAGGAGAAATCGGGAAATCTTGGACACCAACGTTAGGTGATTAACGAATACGGATAAGTGATTGTTAGTATTGTTGTAATTGTTTGCCGTTATAAGGTTGGTTGGGTAAGGATTTCCTATTGAGCGTTGTAGCTCATGGTGTTGCCTTGTTGGTGACCCTGACATATTATATCGGTGGCGACGCTGGTATAATGTGTCAGACCTTGTAGATGATCAAGATGGACCGTTCACTTGGAGGCGTCCGGAGCTGAGGAGCTGGCTAGGATGAAGAAACAAGAGGAGCCGTAGAGTAGGAACCTAGTTTCCTTTTGTTGTTCTATTTTGTATTTCAAAAGCTCTTACGAGAGTTATGATGTAATAACGAGCTGGACTCGCTTTATTTTTATCAATAAAATGTTTATTTAACGTACCCTAATTTTGGGGGCGTTACAATCAAAGTTCAATTGCTTACACAAATGGGGGCAAGATAATATAAAAT
>BPLS01000567.1:290228-307728 GCA_019656275.1 Rhododendron kiyosumense
CTAACACCTCTCATATTCTCTGATATGTATTGCGTGCATCTTCATCTTGTGTAAAATGTTCTATTCCAAATTTTGTTGGCGTCGGTTTAAAGTGGTAAGCAAAAATTACAGTGTCCATCGTGTCCATTTTATTTTGATTGCGCTATCATTACTACATTAAGTGGTTCCTTCCGCTTCATTCTCTGCATTTGTAACAGGTCTGGGAGAAAGCTGAAGTGTTTGAACCAGAAAGATTTGACCTGGACGGTCCTTTGCCTAATGAGTCTAATACTGATTTCAGGTAATCATTTGAAATAAATGTTTCTCTTTCTTTGGCTTACAGGTTCTGCAAACCGAGATGCATGATTTGTGATTACCGATCTTTTTTCTCATCAATTTTTATTCTATATGAAAAACTACGCAGATTCATCCCATTTAGTGGAGGACCACGTAAATGCGTTGGGGATCAGTTTGCCATGCTAGAAGCCATTGTGGCTCTTGCAATCTTTCTGCAACACATGGATTTTGAGTTGGTTCCAGACCAGAACATTGGCATGACTACTGGAGCCACTATTCACACAGCAAATGTACTTTTCTCATTCTATAACATATTAACATTTATGTTTAACTGCGCAAGTTCTCATTTTACTGCTTAACCTAGATTTCCAAAGAGAATGATTAATTTCAACTCAGTGTCGTATAGCGTTATAGGAAGAAACCATGAGAGCTTCGGTGATCAATCGCTGGTAAATTTAGTGACCTTATTGGATATGAATACAGTTTTGACAAGGAAAAAAAGGTCGGTCAGCTGAGTGGATTAAAATTTATCACCAAATTTATTCCTTGTATGGGCATTTAAACAAATAGAAAAGGGTGACTGTTGAAGATTTACTCCAATAGGATTACTACCTGCTTGTATGGGCATTTAAACAAATAGAAAAGGGTGACTGTTGAAGATTTACTCCAATAGGATTGGTACCATGCACACAGGAACAGAAGCTTGTAAATCTGTGGCTTCCCATTTTAATTGTTTTGCAAACTCCAGGATTCTATAACGATAATAAAGCATATCTTCAAACTGATCAAAGTAAATGTACTGAAAAGTGAATCTCTGTACAGATATGAGAAGAATAAAGTTGCACCTAATTCTGATCACAAATGATCCAAAGAATTTCTTAATCAGTATGCTTTGCATCCTAGTGTTTGTTGTTGGTTCCATTTTAAGAAATTCTGCAGCTTATGCAACAAAATAATGTACAGTAACAGTTCATTGGCAAGGAAAGAGGGAATGGAAAAAGACAAACTGAATGTTCCATGCAGAAATTTCAATGTAGAACTTCTGCATACTTTCTATTTGTGCTAATTTTACGATATTTTTGCAGGGTTTGTTCATGAAGTTGAGCCAAAGGAAAACTAAATCTGCATTGGCATCATCATCGTCTCGGTGAGCTTGTGTATTTTTATATGCAGTTGAAACCAACAATTAGAAATTGTATCTAACTGTTACTCAGCAAGGTTGTGATTTTTTAAATTACCACTTGAAAGATGGTTATTTGGTTGGCTGATGGAAAATTCATTATGAGAACAATTCTTTACAGATGTCAAAGAATAATGCTCCTATGACTACATTCTTGTATTCTCATGCAAGTTTTATGCACTAAATTTTTATTGCATTCTCATACAACCTCAGTTTATTTGATTTGTTTGGCTGTTGATAGCATTTGAACTTACAATATGAACAATGTGTTCATGAGATCAGTTGTTTACAGATGTCGAAGAAATCTCTTATGACTATATTCTTGCATTCTCGTGCAACTTTTATGCATTATGTTTCTATTGCATTCTCCTGCAACCTTGGTTTGTTTTTAATTTGGCTTTTGATAGCTTTTGAACTTGCAGTATTAACGTACTTTATCACATAAAGTAGCGCAGTTTGGAGAATTTGGTCAAAAAACCATTTGGTGACCATTGAAATGGTGGTGATTTCATTTCCATTTACGTGGGCATTCTTGAGGTGCAGAACCCGGACATAGGTGTGGGACTGAGTTATATCATTTCCATAGGTGTGGGACTATTTATATCATCCCAGATTAAGAGGCCCTTCCCATCTCACCTATTAAACAACAGTGCAACACTGTAGGGTCTCTATCCCAGGCACTAGAGCATCTGCACAAAAATAGTGACTGCCTACTTCAACCAAGCCCGAAATAGAGACTTGGATTTCGATCTCCATGTTTGGACAGTTCTTCAGTGCCAACCACTTTATCCTTGCCCTTGGCACCTTTTGTCATACGCCAAGGCTATCTGCTTCTATTTTCTGTTTTGGGACCATTGGTCCATTGTGCCTCTAGGATCACATGGGTGTCCCATACCTTGGATCGCATAGGACGTGACTGGAAGTGGCAACGGAAAGGGAAGCGGAGGATCATAGAAGCTTCTCCTGGGAGCACTGGGGATTGTTTACAAAGAATTTATAAATATCTTTAAATTACATCCAAGAAAATGTCATAGATCGTAATTTGTATCAACAATATTGTTTTAGTGAGTACAAGTTTTTGAGTAAATTTTAGTTAATATTTTTCTGGTATATATCTTATTGTTACTTCGTATTTTTGCTTGCTTGGTATATTTTTACTTCTGTTTTTTGGGATTTATATGCTTAAGAAGTTCTATCCTAGTTGCGAGCAGGCTTCTTTCTTGATGGCAGCGAGGTTCCAACAAGAACCCGATTTTGGAGCATGGGAGAGAGGCCCATACACACCCAAAACACACTACATGGGAGGTGTGGATCTTGGACGAGGCTTGTGTGCAAGACTACGGAAAAGGAACAGTGGAACACCTTGTGTGGTAAGGAAGGAGAGTTGCATTTGATAGCATAAATGAGATGTTTAATTCATGAAAAGATGTGGTTACAATGCTTTAAGGATGCAGAGAGTTGTTATTACACAGTGCTAAAAATGCATTGGTAGAAGACTAGTTAAAGTTGTGGGGATGGCTCATCTTCGTGACCCTAGATCTAATCTCCTTAGTTATGTCTTTGATCAAGACTGACATGTTGAAGTGAGCAGATCCTCCTTCTTCCATGGCCCTCCTTGCTATTCCTCCAAGCTCTCGCGCTCTATTTCTTCTGCTTTCTCCTTCTTCATCCCCTCCCATTAGTATCTCTATCGCCTTCTTAACATCTTCTTTCCTGACCAATACCCCAACTTTCTCTTCATCCCCCCATCTAACAGCAACTTCAACGCCTACTCGAACCCCAATCCTCAAAATCTCGATGACTAGTTTCTCGTTGAAGAACTGTTCTGCAAACATAGGCCATGTTATCATTGGCACACCAGAGCACACACCTTCTAGGGTAGAGTTCCAACCACAGTGGGTTAAGAACCCTTTGATTGCTGGGTGGGACAGAATAAGAAGTTGCGGTGCCCAACCTTTGATCAGAAGTCCCCTTCCTTGGATTCTCTCCTCAAATTTCTCTTCTAACAACCATTTCTCTAGCTCTGAAAATCTTTCCCCTGTTTTTATCACCCAAATAAATGGGTGGTTTGATGCTTCTAAGCCCAGCCCGAGCTCTATCAATTGCGATGGGACAAGGCGGCATTGGCTACCAAGGCAAGCATAAAGAACAGATTCTTCTTTCATCGAGTCAAGCCATGCCATGCATGTTTTCTCACCAATTGAGGCTTTATTCCCTCTCTCGAACTTGTCCGAAGTTTCCCTGTTGTACAGGGAAACTGGTCCAATACACCACACCTCTTTTTGTGTGGCCTTCCTGTACGCCTCTACACAGCCGTCCTCCAACTCACTGACGGTATTTACCACAACCCCATAAGCTGTTTCTTCGGCCTCTCTCATTTGGTCTCGAATGATATCCAAGTCCGGGAGAGAAACAAATGCTCCTGGCAACTGGGCTTTTGTTATTTCAACCCTTTTTGGCATTTCGGGCACTAGAAAACGTTCCGAGTCTGAATTGACGGAAAGGTGAGAATTATGTAGCTTAACGTTGTGAGAGCTTAAAAGTGAGAAGCAACACATCCCATGGAAGACCAGCCTTGGGATGTTGAACTTTTGGGCTGTCTTTGACGTCCAGTAGAGGCACTTGTCTGAAACTATGCAGCTTGGTGGCGGCTTTTGCTTTTCCAGATATTTCTCTAACGGCTGTTGTAGCTTATCCATGGCACTATAGAAGTTCTTGATTAAGTGTCGCGAAGGTACGGAATCGAGGTTTTCACATCCTAGAGGGAGCCCCATTTCTTGACCTGGAAATGGGATTTCGAGGAGTTGTATCGGAAGCCCTGAGTTTATGGCGCGATGAATGGTTGACGCGAATCTGGACGCGTTATGAGGGGTTGTGACCAAGGTGGTTATAACACCGTTCCCGGCAAAAAACCTGGCCATGTCTATCATGGGGATCATGTGTCCTTGTGCTAGTAATGGAACAAACACAAAGTGGAGCTGGTTTGAGGTTGATGCCATTGGTGTGGAACTGGTCTGATGTTCGGATGATAGATTCAGGGACTTAGGTGGTGGCGGTAATAGCACACAATCTGTTTTTTTCCAATTTGCCAGCCTTGACTTATACTAGTTCAATAAGTAAATACTACCAACTTGTAAGATAACGTTTAGGTGTTTTTCCCCTGGTTTGGGCTCAGCCTGTTGGACCCTAATCGGTTTTCCTCCATGTGGTTAGGAGATGAGGGTTTTGGATGGTCAGACCGGTGTATCCACTCTTTTTTTAGCTCTGTACTTTGTGTCTGAGTTAATAAAATTTTCTTTTTGCTCATAAGAAAAAAACTTGTAAAATAACGTACCAATGTCGTATATAGATATTTTCAACCATCACATGGAGCTCTGCAAGGACCGCAACAGCCTGACTGTATCTGTCTTCTTCTTATCTATCACGGGGAGGGGAACTTCTTCTGACCCTTCCCTTGACCCGGTCTGGTTTGGTTTCTATTGCTGGCGTATTGGTTTGGTATTGTCAGAATTTATAATAGTAGTAGCTTGATGAAATGACCATGGTATACATTTTCTTGGATATGTTAAGGCCCCGTTGTGTTGCTCGTAAAGGAAAGGAAAGAAAATTACGGGAATATCTAACTTTTTCTGTTTTATTCGTATTTATTCACTTAGTAAGAACCCCTTCTTTAATAATTTCAAGAGAATTTGTTTTAATCCTCACAAGTTGTCTTTATTGGAGGAATCACTTTTTTTAACTAGTTCCTACACAAATTACTACATACTGTATAGATTTTCTACTTCCTGATAGCATATGTCAACTTGCTTTCTTGATTTCACTCTATTTCCTTCAGCAGTAATTTTCTTTCTTCAAATTATTCTGCATGATTTGCAAGTATAATATCAAGCTTATAAAGCGATTCTTAAGTTTTTATTAGTTGGAGTCCACTATATGCATTCGTTTTCTTCTATTGAACTTTGATGAGGATATATACTCCGGATGAATGGTCACCCTCCAATATACTTCATTGTCAATATTTTATCGGTGATGCAATAAATTTAGGCCCATGCCTAACCAAATAAAAAATAAGAAGGCGGCACATTTTTGGCCTATTAGACCAAAAGACTAGAACAGTTGAGTCAACATGTTATGTCACACATCACTGCTAGCGTGCCAATTGGGCCGACCTTTGTATATTTCTGACTGCAAATAAACATTTCGTGGAGAATTCACACACCAAATGACGGGGTCTTTTATGGCACGTTCATTGCACACCGAAACAATATTCATACCGACATCAATTTCAGCTTCTTCTTCTTCTTTCATTTTAAGTGGTCAACATCATATCATATGAAAATTCCAGAGGCAATACAATTTTTATCACAAGATGTAGGAATGAACCAAAACTATCAAGACACAAGCACTTACTGCAAAAGCAGACTTACGAGAACGTTAGACATAAGAACCAGTTATAGAAAAGGTAGTAGAGAATCTTACAAGGACACCCAGCTCAAACTCTAAAATAAACACTGATCTAGAATACGGATCTGTCATCCTAAAGAGCCACACCACCGTGCTCATGACCCGAGACACTGTCTCATAGTCACATGCACAAGACGCTATTCCAAGGCAAACTGCTTCTGCCACAGCGGGCTCTCGATGCAAGAAGCAAAACACCGGCAATCACACCAATGAATCCTCACGACCACGGTGGGGAGGTTGCAGTCCTAGAAGCACAAACAACCGGGGACCAAACATGCAACAGCTGAGAAGTACTAATTTACTAACTCATCACCACAATCCACCGAATCTGAGGCAGTCGGGACAATAATGGATAGGGGAAATCAGCAGGGAGAGAAAGAAAAGACGAGCCTCTTTACCTCTTAAGCATCACCTACCACCCAGACAATCCATCACAGACTAGGCAACAAGCAAACCCGAAAGGCGAAAACGGGGCTCCATCAACCACCAGTTGCAAGACTCGCTCCACGACTCCAAGACGACCTCTAGTGACAAACTACTGTCGGCTACACGGTAGAGAAGATGGAGAGGGTGCGAGCAGGGGACATGGTGGAGTCGCACAACCACTTCAAAGCTATCGACAAGGGAGGAAGGGGGTTAAAGTGATGAAAAGACGGATAAAACCCTCCGATCGGGATTCGGAGAGAGGAGAGACCCCTAAGGGGTAGTCACCCTCCCCTCCCTTGCCTCTAAAGGGTCGAAACCATGGGGCCGGGGAGGGGAGGAACAAAGGTGCGACAGCTAGGGTTTCTTTTCTAGGTTTTTTAGAGAGTGGGGGCATCAACCACATCAATGCCAGCTATACTACCACTTTTCCTCGTGTTGGACCCATTTTGGTTTTGTCCGTTAGAATTTTGGACCCAATTTTAGAAGTACGAAAAATCCAATTTGGGTAGGATTTCCCTCGGGAACTGATTGGCGGAATAAAGAGCCAAAAGTTCTCGACCCGATAAGCAAGCTATAAGATTGATTTTTGGGAAAATGACGGCTCAAGACATGTTTTGATAATTAATACCCGCCAAGAACAAGCTAAGAACATTTGATAGTGTTGAAAATGTCCTTAGTGGGTATTAATTATCAAAACACGTTCTTAACCATCATTTTTCTTTGATTTTTATTTATTCGGGTTATTTACAGGTATATACTCCTATCACACTCCTACGTAGTTCATTGATGGCAAGTGGAAAGATAGCCTGTTGGTATGTATGTATACTCCAAGAGTAATTATTCAACGTGTGCTCTGATTGGTACCATATGATCATATGAAGGAAAAAAAAAAAAAGAAAAACCATTTGCACCAGGCGCACCACGTTGTCCCTTGTCACCTTTCTAAGTCAAGTAATGGTGACTCAACGTTGACTCGAGCTTCAAAACATGTTGACGAAAACCTTCCAACTGAGGGTGTAGTCAGCACTCCCAACCAAATAATAGGGTAGTAACGTTATCCTTCACTTTCATTTGGTGGTGGTGGTGATATTTCATTTGCAGAAAGTATTGCATAAAAATCTCACATGGTACTCTAAGTGTATCCACTAATTAATTTTTCTCCATTCATTTAATCATTATTATTCTGTACGTAATGGGCTTTTTGGTGAGTGGAGGACATACAAGTGGAAAATATTCGGCGAATCTTATCTCAAGGCTATGGATGAACTTTGTGGGATTCTGAAACCCATATTCACGGCAAACCTGGTTATAATTGTCCGTATTCCGGCTCAAGTTTTTGTTTTTGTTTTTTTTTTTGTAAAATGCAAGGTGTCCCAAGTCAGCTTGTGCGAACTTCAGACTAATCCCTACAACTCATTCCATAGTCGTTTCACACACTTACGTGTGGGGGTGGGGTGCTCCTAAGAGTTGTTAGTAAAGAAAATCAAACTTGAGACCTTAAAATAGAGCAAACATTTAAGTATCAGCCCAAGACCAATTGGCCAATCCCTTGGGGTTATTCCAGCTCTAGTTATACAGTTCATGACGCATAACTTGGGCCAACAGATTTTTTAGGCAGACCACAATTTCCAGTAAACTAGGGGTGTGAAATGTGGATTATAATGAAAGTCTATAAAAATGTTAGGATGATTCGTGCATAATAATCATAATCGAAAAGAATTTGTGACTGAAAGTATAATCATAATTCAAAAAACTCCTCCAGCGTTGATTTTTTGGATTTATATTCTCTAGTTCATTTGTGATAATGCATGTCGACAGAATTCATATTCAATATCAGCGTCTAAATGCATTGATGAGCCAGCACATGCAGCTCGCAGATTGGCAAAACCGCGTAGACTGTTCCCTGGTCTTACCAGCATGGATGAAGTCAATGGAGAGGAGCTACCCAATGATTTCAAAAAAGGGAAAATTTATATAAATGGTCCTCCTAGTTTTATCTGAGCCTCATTTTCATTTTCTAAGTATCAATTACAATTCTTTTGACCTTCAAATTTGGTTTTCGTACCAAATTGGTTCAATTGATAACTTCTGTTAGCCAAACTGAATGGAAAAAATCATATTAATAGCAGTTTGGACATTACAGTTCGTACCAAGTTGGTCCAATTGATAATGTTTACCCTCAATATGATTTTTTCCATCAAGTTTGGTTGACAAACGTTATCAATTGGAGCAACTTAGTACGAAAACCAAACTTGAGATCAAAAGAGTTGCAATTAATACTTGGAGGGTGAAAATGAGACTCAAGTGAAACTAGAAGGACCATTTCTATAAATTTCCCTTTCAAAAAGTTACAAAACTTTCATTTTAAAATCTCAAGAAGCAGATTCAAAAAGTTACATAATCACATCAGTACTTTCAATATTTACAACCAAGCTATATAAATCGGCCGCATCTCTAGTTGTTTTCTTATCTTATTGTACAAAAATTCAAAGCTAACATTTCGACATTAATTTGTCCCGGGCTATAATGACACGGCTACTCAAGAGTTCAACCGATGTATCTATCATGATTTGTACATTTCTTTTTTCATATCGAGGTAACCACCACAGTGCAAAAATTGGACTTGCACTGATGTAGAATAATACTCCTAAATAGAATGGTTAGACGCATGGGAGTTTAAAAACTGGACACAATAATCAAGGGGCTAACCCACCCTAATTAATAAAGTAATCGGATCGATGGAGGGAAAACATGTGATGAGTTTTTGTTATGTGACCGAGTCAGAAGAATTAATCTGACCCAAACAATGGGCCAAAATGGCACAATAGAGATGCTCGAACAACCCAACAACAGCTGGTAGATATTCATATTTTAAGTTGACATACAGCGGTTATACTCATTTGCTTGTTTAATTAATTTGTTTGATGGAATGGTTTATTTGTTTGGTGGTTTACTTGCACTTTTTGTCTTTGAACTAATGAGGATCTCCAAATGGCCCGTCTTCTTGCTAAAATTATGGAGTAAAAATTGGAGGTTTGAAATTGGAGTCATAGTAACTGGGTTTGAGTACTCTTCTGAGTTACGTACATTCTTTCTTTTTTTTTCGTCTAAGTAGTTTTTCTAGAATCTTGGCAACTGGGTTTGTTGCTCCAAGCATCGATGATCATTGGTCGATTGCAGAGTGACCTCCCCTTCTCCATTAACCAAATTGACTCAGCTCGAAAAAAAAATGTTAGTATTGGAGTTCGTTGTCATTATATATCTAAGTCATTTTATTTTTTATCGGCAAAAAAATGTTTCCGTTATCATTAATTATACATAAAAATAACCTGTAGTAACACAACAAGAGGAGTCATGTATTGAGGTAGCTACTGAAAGCTAAACCTTGCGATAACTCAACTTATCTTCTCACCTCCTTATTTTTATAAGAAATTATATCAAAAACACCTCGTTGGTAAGATACCAACTACATCAAGCCCAAACACCCTATGGGCCAGGCCCAAAACCCCAAAATACACACCTAATGGGCCAATTCCCTAAACACCAATTGGGCCAAGTCCGAAACCAAAAAACCTACAAACCAAAACCTAGCCAGCAACCCTAGCCGTTGCTGCTCAAACACCTTGCTGCCGCCACCTCTCTGGTTGTCACCGCCTATAGTCGCCAGAGACCACACTTTGCTGCTATGCCTTGCTGTCACCGCCCCATCGTGACTTGTTGTCGCCACCCCATCGTGACTTGCTGTCGCTGCTCCTTTGCCGTTGTACCTTCCAGTAAAACACCCCTTAATCATGAATCCGCAGAATGACCCTTTGCTACTGCTGCCCCTAAACACTGACGCCCCTTGAATCAACAACCCTAAATCTACTCTTACAATCAGCCCTAAAACTGCTCCAAAATAACTCCTAAAAACAACTGTTATTTGGAGGGTTCCAATTTAAAATCAATTGGCAATTAATAGAGTAACCCTAAATTTTACTCTCTGCGTCTCACTTTGTAGTGCCCTTATTTCTTTTTGGAATGTCCCAAAATGATGTACTTGTTTCAAAACTTTTCAATTTTGGATGTTCATATTACCCCTCATTTCTCCCTCCCAAATTCAAATTTTGAACTTGATTTGAAAGAAAATTAGAGCAAATTAATGACATGACAAGAAAGTTGACAAAAAGTCATAAGTTACAAAGGGATAAAATGGTAAAACTAACACAAAGTCAATGTAATTATAATATTTCCTTAAATTACGTGAAAGTCAAAATAGGCGCAACAAATTAGGACTGAGGAGTATTAATCAAGCTTGCGTGGCTTAGATGAGCAATGTGGAATAAAGTTTAACAGGTTTGGATAGTCTGCTGCAGCTTATTAATTTTGTGTGATTCGCTATATATCCAGTTAAGGTAAGAACCATATATATTGACAGGGCATCTAATTACAGATGCTCCAACACCTAGTGATCTTATCTTGACCGGAGTCGCTAGATGCTTGCTCCTCTTGCCTAGTAGCTTTGTATAGATGTCCTTTTTCTACCATCTAGTTGCGTCGCTGTGGGGAATAATTTTGATCCATTCAAGGTTGAAGAGGATATATAGCCAGCCTCCATTCATAGAATTTTTCAACATTTCACAAAAATGTCATAAATTATGATCATTCTCAGAGGCCATTGTTTGGCTTGAAATTTATGAGCATTGACACCCATCCACATTGGATTGTTGCGGCACATCAAAGTTTAATTTTATTAAATTGGCCCACACAAAAGCAGCAAAGTAACTTTAAAAATCTCGTGTGTTGTCAATTTTCCAAGGCCGAACAATGTCATCTTTCCATCTCCAAAATTGGGTAAAATGTAACAAGTTTGACCAAAATTTGACTTTCATTCGGCTCATCAAAAATCTCAACACTTCTCATTTTCAAAGAGTCAAGGGGGCCACGGAGTCCCAGCCCCATAGACTTTTGGTGTAGCCGAATTACCATTGGGATTAGTTGGGGATAAAATATTTGAAATCATGGGCTTCATGGAAGTTGGTTTTTGGAGTTCATGGGACACTGGGTTTTTCACAGTTGATGCAGCTGAAATCATCCGCAAAGGAAATCCCTTTGTTTCGATGCCCACTTCGGCAGGTTTTCTCTCAACCCACGGATCATCCTCATGCTCTCCTTCTACATGCTTGGTGCCTATGTAAGAGTACAAAGTTGCAAGACAAGAAAAAAGGTGCATGCCCGGCCACACAACCAATGCTCTTCTTTTATAAAGTAGTATATTTCAATTTCCATAGACGAGCACTATATATACACACACACACACACACACTGATATCCAGTCAAGATCAAGTCCAAACCTCTTCCCGTCCACACCCGTCCGCACCTCCCCTTTCCCGATCGAATATCGATGATCCGAGCCACTCAATGTGTTCAGAACGTGATTTTAAGGGTACTCGCGAGAAATCGGCAAAAAAAAAACACCGGGAAGAGCTTGATTTGAGCAGTTTTTTATTAAACCGTTCAATAAAATACAAACAAAAACTGTTCGGATGAAGCCCTTCCCCGTGTTTTTTTTTGCCGATTTTTGCGGGTACCCTTAAAATTACGTTCTGATTATATTAAACGGCTCGGATCATTGAAATTCAATCGGAAAAGGGGAGGTGTGAACGGGTGTGAACGGGAAAGGTTTGGACTTGATCCTAACTGTATATATGTATGTATGTATGTATGTATGTATATATATATATTAGGTCAGTTTCGGAGACAATTGATTAGACACCTAAAAAAATACCTCATAGTTCCCAATCAAATTTTTAGTGATCCGAGCCGCTCAATGTAATCAGAACGTGGTTTTAAAAGTACCCGCTAGAAATCAACAAAAAAAAATGACCGAAAAGGACTTGATCTGAGCAATTTTTAACTTAGATTTGATGAACAGTTCAATTAAAAAGAAGGGAAATATAAGATTGAGATTTGGGGTGTTTTTTTAGATGTTTAATTGGTTGTTCGCGGAACCGCCCTGTATATATATTATTTTTTGCAAATTTTAATTCTAGTAGCTCCATAGTTGTAATTTTTATTTTTTGGTAATAGAAATCCTTAGCATTTACAATTTCAATGGTATTTTTTACGTTTGAGTACCGCGCTCGCAAATTTTTCTACATCGCTTGAGAAAATTATAAAGTCTTCTTCGTTAAGGCAAAAAAGAACCAACGGTTGATTTCATCTACCTCACATAATTCACTTGAGGAGAAGTCAATCTTTGCATACTCGGATCAAACGTAGTCTTAGGACACCTGTGCATCTCAATCTCGCGACCAAGGCATTGTTTGCATGAAAGGGTGTCTATAAGAGGCAGATAAAAGAATGAGCATCTCTTGTAGGCACTACAAGAAAGTGCGTACAAGAGACATGATCATTCCTATAGAGTGTCTACAATACGAGACAATACATATCACAAAAGGGTGTCTATATGTTTATAAATAAATCCTTTGTAAAGCTATTCAAACACACCAAAAAAAAAACACTTCATATTGGATTGCTCTCTTTATGTTCACTCTCTTTTTAGTATTTTAGGTATACTGAAATTCCATTATTCTACAAAATTAAAATTTCAAATCTTGGTTGTTTTACATTTGCTTAGTGGATAATAGCATTGTGTCCGTTCGATGCACGAGAAAAAAAAAAAAAAAAAACTACATTGATTTTTTCAGCCCTATGCATCGAACGGGCACAACACCAGTTGATAAAAGATAGTTTAACATTTTCTTCGGTCTTGTATTCGATGCACGCTAGCATTAGTCTTATTAGATGCACCGAAAGACATATGCGTGAAAATTAAATTTGGAGTATCACGTGACAATGTCCCATGGGCATAAGATAATTAATTTTTCCTACATATTCAACCCCCACGTCTCTCTCCCTCCCTCTCCCACATTTCCCCCCCTCTCTCTCTCTCTCTCTCTCTCTCAAAAAAAACAAAAATAAAGAAAATTAGAAAAGAGGGTTTAGATGGATTTAAAGGCAAAACACATTTGCTTAGTTTATAGTATAGATAGATAGATAGATAGAAAGAACTTTGAGTTCGAACTTAATTTTATCTTTTTCTTTATCAGCAAAAAAAGACTTGAGAAGGGACACAAAGATTAAATGGATTACAGACATACTTGCAAAACGTCACCCATGAACCAAACCCAAAAGAACAACAAGAACCAACCACAACACCACACGCAAAGCTAAAACCTCACACCCACTATAACAACCCAGCAACCTACAACCAAAACAAACTAAAGCCAAAAGAAAATAAAAGTTGCCAAGAAAAACAGACCAATTGCCGCCATACCTCAAAATCAAAATTCCAGAGAAAGGGAGGCACGTTCCTCAAGATCATCATCTTACCCCAAGAATTCATCTTCTTTCAAGTCATCAAGAGCATTAATGCTTTCCGCTCTTTCGGCCTCTTCCATTTCAACAAAAAGAAAAAAAATTTAAATTAAAGCTCTTCCCCCTCTAAATTTGATGCCCAAAGTTTCCCCTGTAAATCTATATCTGTATTTAATCTATTATGCGGAAAACAAATATAAAGGATCTTGAATTTAATACATCTCAAGAACAATAAATAACGTACCTTTGTTGGCCATCGTGATTAGAGAAAACAAACCCCTTAATTAGAAATACCTTAATTCTTGGCACACCTTCTTCTCTATGTCTCTACTTTTCTTCTCTCTATCTTTACTTTTCTAGAATACCCCAGTACTTTAATTGATGGAAAAACCGTAGGAATAAGAGGTGGATATTCTACCTTTTATAGAGAATAGAAGAGGGCCTTGGAGATAATTATTAAAAGACACCTAGTCCATCAAGGTCTCTTTTATTATCAAGAGTTTTCCTTCATCTATAATTCTAATTAGTTATCGTAATGAACCATATCATTTCATTGGCTTATCTAATAGTAGAGTCCCATGTAACGGCCTTGATTTTTGGTAAATAAAAATTTCGTTAAATATTTGAATTTTATTTGAATTTGCTTTTGACTTTCTTGTAGTATGTCATAATTACATTTTTGCCCTTCAAATTTCGTTTCTTGACTTTTAGCCGTACTTAGCAAGCCTAGTTAGCTTCTAACCGACTTGTTGGAGAAACCGAACTAGGAAGTCACCTAGTCACTAGAGGAACCTTTTGAACCTCCTTGAACCCTTTTTGCCTTTATCCATTGGTCGATAAATGTTAGGGATTTCTTTGTCCATTGGATAATAGGCCCCATATTTAAATATGTGGATTGGTACTAATCTAAAGTATTATATATGTTTTAAACACATGTGCATAGTACTTTTAATCTTTGTTTATTAAGTATTCTTCCACCCTCCCATTATCCATTGGATAATAACTACAAGGGAAATTATTACCCATTGGGTAATAGCACTACTCTTCCAACAAGGTACAAGAATTTTATTTTATAATCAAGATTTGGATTCCCATATACCTTTTAAGCATTAAATTATTGGGGTATATCTAAACTTTAGATTTCTAAAGTACTTTATTAATTAAACTAGTACTTGTACTTGTTATTATTTTAATGAGGAGAATCCAAGCCTTTTATTTCATTAGGGTACTTGGTACCACACCCATATTTAAATATAGGGCTTTTGTTCACATGCTTTTAAAGGACAACTTAGACTATTTTAATATAAAGGTTTCCTAATAACTATTGTCCATTGGACAATAATTGTTAGGGTAATCTTTACCCATTGGACAAAAGCTTCTCCATTATTATATCTTGATAAGTACATGTATATATATACATATGTGTATTTGCCACATGCGAAAGGACATGTAGTCTTTTTTAAAAGCTTAGTTTATTGCATAAGTACCTTGTCCTTTATTATCCCTTAGTTATTAACCATTAGGGGATTTATTACCCATTGGTCAATAGGTTAGTCTTGCCAACTAAGTACTAGGCCTATTAAACTAGTCTTTTCCTAATGGCCCATGTGAGGAAGTACTTATATTTTATTGAATTTGTACTTAGTAGACTTAAAACCCTAAGTACTCCTATATTATATTCTATTGGGATTTTGTACCCAATTGGATTAGTTTAATGGGGAGTTGTTTTACCTAGAGTACATTAGTACATTAGTACACTAGTTTATTAGTTTAAACTAACATGTGCCCATTTGTTTTTTAAATAATAAATCTTAGTCTTTAAGTCTTTTGATCTCTAGTACCAAAAGTACATTTATTTCTATGTCTTTCTTGTACATTATATGTATATATGTGTGTGTGTACTTGAGAGAGAGATGCCGAGAGAGAGAGAGAGAGAGAGAGAGAGATGCCGAGAGGGAGAGGAGGAGGGAGAGAGAGAGAGAGAGGAAGGAAGAAGGAAGTTAGGTTGTACCTTGGGTTTATCTTCCTTGTACTTTCATATCCTTGGAAATATTCTTCCTAGCCAAATCTAACCTCCTTTGTACCAATTATCAAATTGTTTAATACAAGATCTTGTACAAACTCTCATTTTCTTCCAAGAATCAAATCTTAGCTATGCAAGCCTAGGGTTAGACTTTGATCTTTCAAAGATTCATGACATGTGTCAAAAATTGAGAGATGGGGGGGGGGGCGTAGAGAGAGAGCTCAAGTTTTTGGCTATAAATAGAGCCATTCCCATGCCATTCAACTCACACATTCTCATTGCTCTCACTTCTCTCTAGAAACCATTCTTTGTTTTTCCAGGCAGCCTACTGTCCCTTCGGAAATCCTCAGTTTTCTCCTGCTTAGAGTAGTTTTTAGAACCAACTTCCTTCGGAAAAGTTGTAGAGCACTTCGAGACCTTTAAGTTAGACCCAAGAACCACCCCAATCGGTGAAGAAATGACAAAGATATCGGCATCCGAAGTTCAGTAAAATTCTCGGATTTCCATTTCCGGACAGCTTACTGTCTCTTCATTTATCGCCAGTTTACTCCTACCTAAAGAAGTTTCTAGGATCAACTTCCTTCACGAAAGTTGTAGAGCGCTTCTAGAGCTTCGATTTCAACCCAAGAACGATCATATTCGGCCAAAGATTGACCGAGTTACTGCCATCCAAAGTTCGGTCCAGATTTGCAAGCTTCACCACCCATAGAATTTTTCAACTAGCTTATTTAGCCCCGACTAGTTTCGGATCAAGGTAGATTATTCTTACCCCTAACTCTAAGTTATCCGTACTCACTTACTTTCTTATTCCAAGTAAAATGTATGTTGTTTGATATTTAAGATAGAACGGTTTTCGAAAGTTAAAACGTTACCATGTGAATCGAAGTATTCGTATTCTGATATTTCAAGGAGTATGAGCTTGCATACATGAATTGATTGTGTTATTTGTGGTATATTATGAAGTTGGATGATTTTGTTAGATTACAATGAATGATTCATGCTTACTCTTGTCCTACCGCGGAGTCTTTGCATGTAAACGAGACACGAGAACCAAGAAAGTAGAAACATGGCACCTAGGGTTTGATAACAAGGAAGTGATGTGTTTTCCAAGGAAGGAAATACTTTTGAAACCACATAATGACCATTTCGAGGGTATTATGTGAATGGTGTGTGTGTGTGTGTGCCAATGGGAACCCGGTGCGGCGGAACCATTGTAAGGATACTCGGAAGCCCGGAACGGCGGAACCGAGGTTGGATGTGTAGCTTGGTTATCCGCGGTACAGAGCCAATGCAATTGTGTGCCAATGGGAACCCAGTGCGGCGGAACCATTGTGAGGATACTCGGGAGCCCGAAACGGCGGAACCGAGGTTGGATGTGTAGCTTGGTTATCCGCGGTACGGAGCCAATGCAAATGATTTTTAAAGGTTGATTTGTATATGGAAATGGAGACACGGTCTACGATGAGTTGCGTAGGAGAAACTCGGAGAATCTTGGACACCAACGATAGTAATATAGCGATTGTGGATGTGTTATTGTTATTGTCTTTTATAGCTGTGCATACACGTATCATGTGGAAATTGATATTTATTTATAACTTATTGTTTGTAAGCTATGGGTTAGTGGGTATGGGATTGTTCTGCTGAGCTTTTGTAGCTCACGGTGTTACCTTTTGGTGACCCTGACATATTATATCGGTGGCGACGCTGGTATAATGTGTCAGACCTTGTAGATGATCGAGATGAACAGTTCACCGTGGAAGCTTTTGGAGCAG
>BPLS01000567.1:327183-351406 GCA_019656275.1 Rhododendron kiyosumense
CAAAAAAAAAAAAGAGATAAAAAGATCGAGACAAAATTTCTGCCATTCAATAAAACACTTGTTACTTTACCACCAGGCACAGGTGGAGACAACTCAGACTTGATTATAGATGCACCAACTGACTCCACAACACCAGTATTTTTACTTCCATCAATCATTGTGAAGGCAGCATGAACAGAAAGACAATAAACCTGGTGGTGATAAAGAAAGCAGGCTACACACTAATCTGTTAGCCCAAGAAAAGTAGAATAGAAAGGGCACACAAGGCCTTTCTACAACATCAACAAGTCACGCACGTGACCAATTGTGACCTAAACGGATCACAGCAATCAAATAGAAAAGAAACCCTAGGTTGCTATTAGAAGAGCAACTAGTGGAGAAACTAGGGCAGCGGCGTGGAGAGAGAAAGAGCGAGAGAGAGGGGAGTGATCGAAGAGTGGTGGCTAGGGTTAGCGGTTGGAGAGATAGAGAAAGAGAGAGGTCGGCTCTGATACCAACTAGAAAAAGAGAAGAATTATATATATTGAAATCTTAATTAACGTATTTATAAGAGAGGGATATATATACCCAAGAGAATGAAACATAAAAGGAAAGAAAATAAAATCAAAGTACTAATATTATGAAATTGCATATCAATCAGGACTAATATTATGGGATTGCATATCAATCAAATCCCTAAGAATCTGGGTCAACAATCAAGATATGATGTGATTCCAATAGTAAGCGATATTATGATAGTCGATCCCACCTCAAAAAGAAGTTCGAGAAGGGAGCTGTTGATTGCACTACACACATAGAGGGGGCAGATTGGGGATATTTGTGTAACTTATGGCAAGACAAAGACTATCAGGTATGCAGTACTAATTCGCTATAGTTAAGATTTGGTAATATCTTCACGACCCAACTCTTACTATAAATTTAACATATAGATATTGTGGTACTCCTAATTGGTTATTGAAAATGTAGAGAAAATGTGACAAGTACAAGGATAGTCGATCTAAGCCCAGGAATCACCATGTTGCTGGATCAAAGGCTTTCTACAAGGTAAAAAATCATTTGGTATGTCCTCTATTATTTTCTTACAGGTTTCAATATTTGTTGAGTACAAAAAAAGTACATGATTTTTTTTTCACAAACCTAATTCACCAGAAAAAGAAAAACGGCATGAATCCTGACCTTCTTGAGACTTGGAAGGAGACTCATTACACCGAAAGAGAAAATGTTGGACAGATGGCTCAGAAACCGTATATGTAAGTGGAAAACATCTCATAATGTAATAGTTTTATCTTCTAGAAAAATTTGTTTTCATTGTCGAGGCATAATTTATTGTGATATTTGCAGAAAAAGTTCAAAGATGTTCAGGATCAAGCAATGGCAATTGGATCTGTTCCTTTGACAGATGAGGAGCTCTCATTTACAGTCTTTGGACCCAAACCAAGATACATAAGTGGTTTAGGACATGGTCCCAAGCCTAGCTTAACAAAATCTAGCCAAACTTCTCGGACACAACTTATAAGAGATGCTGAAGAGGCTAGAGAAGAAACTACAGCAGCACAGAAGAAGTGTGAGGAGGCTTTAGTTGAAGCAGCACAGGCTCGTAAAAATACGGCGCAACTAGCAGAAACCATGGCTAACATGCAATCCCAATTAAATTTCTTGTTACAGCAAAATGGTCGCAACATGCCTTCCAATGATGCTAGTGATATTCCTCGCTTTTTTTTATTGTTACTTTTATAAACTTGTAGTTGGGGAAAAAAATAGTGACAACATAGTTTTATTTGCGCTATAATTGAACATCTAATAACATCGCATACTAGACTAAGACTTTGGTTTGTATCATATGGTTTTTGGTTTAGGAGGTTCGAGTATTACTCAAGGAGCTCCACGTAGTGAATGCAAGTCACAAATTTTGGATGAATGTTATATGGAGATGTATTTTTTTGAATTTTCTAGTCATCCACTGTTAGGCAGATGTACGTTTTTTTTTTACTTTTATAGATGCTTTGTTTCAATTTTTGTATCCTATATCTATATGACGGCGATAGCTTCCCGTGGAGGTGCCCTTTTTATGTTTGTTTTTGGATAAGCATTTTTTTTTTTGAACAGCCAAAATAGGCTAAAAACAGCGAATCCATCCTAGAACAGAGATAGGGAACCTACAACAAACCATCACCGAAAGACAATGCTAAGCACAGGTGACCCAGGGGCAGTGATAAAATCGCAAAACTAGTGACTAGACCTGTGCACGACTCACCGCCACAAAGGGTCGGGACACGAGGGGCCAGCCATCTAACCACTAGCCGCCCCAGCTTGATACAAGAACCCTATCAGAGATAAACTATACAAGCCGATGGAAACAAGAGTAATAAACAAACAAGAGAGACAAACACGACCATCATGGATGAAATCCACAAGGACGCTGGCCACCTCCAGCCGAGAGGAACCACCCGGAACCGACTGGATCTCGAACTGAAGGGATGGAGAAACATCTCTGGCAAGCCTACACTAGCACGACAGGCTCCGGACATGGAGATCGAAGTAGGAATCCCGAGCAGGATCTTCGATCGCCGGCCACACGGTGCCGATGGCCGAGAAAACTCCCTTGCTGATTACTCCCTCTGCTGACGACGAAACATGGCCAAGGGCCACGCCCCGGAGCCTTATTGTGTCACCACTAACACCCGCTCCAACTGTCGCAGCACCACCAAGCAACGGGATTAAGCACCGAACACCGATTCCATCCAGCCACCGCACAGCACCACTCCAGCAAAACGAGATACAGCAGCAAACAACACAAAACCTTATTTACCCACAAACACCACCCACCGAATCAGGGGAAACCCGACCGGTATGAATCCGGACTAGGGAAACCAGCCAGAGAAAACCAGAAAAACTGGCAGAAAAAATAGAAAAGAAAACCCCCAAAATCCACCACACCGACCACCCACAACCGCCGCTCCACCACCGCCACCCGCCGGCCACTACTACCAGATCAGGGGGCCGAGGATGCACCGGAAAAGAAAGAGACCACAAGCCTCCGGCCTAGGACTCATCTACCGGAGCACACTCGAGACCCAACCCAAACAGAGAGGGTCCAAATCCAGGAAAACAGAGAGGAGAAAAGAGGGGAGAGAAGGAAAGGAGAGAGATGGGGGGGAGCCGAAGGGGAGGAGGGGAAAGAAGGAGGCGGAGCCCCCTCCCCCGGCCAAAACAAGATTTGGGTTTTTTGGTTCTCTGGATGGATAAGGTAGAGAGAGAGAGAGAAAGAGTTAGAAAGAGAGAGAGGTCATTTTTGGATAAGCATATTGTAATCCTTATGTTGGCACTTAATTTCAACGATTACAGAGGTGATTTTTGGCCTTGATACAACAATTTACTATACCTAATTTCAGCCCTATATATGCTAAGACTGAAGCTGAATTGACAAACTTAGGTCTTTGAATATCAGAAATAGCGTTTCAGTTGCAGGGAATCTAGGTATAACTGTTGGAATGATGTTTTCAATGCTGAAACTATTGTTACATGCTGGAAATTAGGTTTAGTAGCCAAAAGTGTGAATCAAAATATTATAATATGAGTCCAAGTTGCTAAAATGGGAATTATCCAGAGACATAATTTGTTACAAGTTAGTTTAGAAATTCTAAACCCTTTTATTGCTTTCATAACTGTAAAATCACATACTTAAAATAACAAGAGGATGCCAGTAACTTTTCATAATGTGTCTTGTATTCAAATGATATACCTTGAAACTTCTACTGCATAAGTTCAATCCCCTGACTTGGGTTGTAAATAGTGCTGGCCAATTCTAATGATTGTGGTTTGATTTCTTGTGGGCTTGATTGAGCACATCATATCTTTGTGCTAAGCTAGTTGGGATCATGTTTAACAGTGATGGTGTATTGTAATCAAATGGTAATCCAAGACTAGAATTTGTAAACATTTTCATTGTGTTACAGTTATGCAAATTACTCAACTAACGATGGTGATCTTTTGGTGGATGAAGATGCAATGGAGTACTAGATGGAAATCAATGATGTTATCTTTCGGTGGATGAAGATGCAATGAATTGTTAGATGGGAAACCAATGATGTTTGGAGGACAAAGCCGCTTCTTGCCTTTTGTTTCTTGGGACTTCTAGATGGAAGAAGGATATTGGAAGGATGCAGTTAGTTTTTGGTACTTAACTGTACATAATATAATACTTCATTGTGGTTTTTGTTAAGATACTCGATACATGATATTATATTTTAGGGATTGAGGTACCAGATTATGAAATTTGTGAAATTATTTTAATGTTCGTACTATTACCTTTGAGTTTGATAAATTGTGCTATTTGAATTATATAGCAGATTCTTGTATGACATGAAGCAAAAAGAGTTATTTGCGAGGATGAGTTTCCTTGCAAAATGTATTCCCTGTTATGGGACAAAACTTATTTCCTAGCCAAAAAGTCAATTGTTTGCAAGGGAATTTGGTTTGTTGCCACTGAGTGCACTAATTTGTGAGGAGATGTTCTGTCGCTAAACATGTATATTTTGCGAGGAAATTTGGGTTATTGCTATTGAGTACACCATTTTGCGAGGAAATACTTTGTCGCTAAACATGTATATTTTGTGAGGAAATTTGGATCGCTGCTATTGAGTACCATTTTGTGAGGAAATGCTCTATCACTAAACATGTATATTTTGTGAGAAAATTTGGGTCGTTGCTATTGAGTACACCATTTTGCGAGGAAATACTTTGTCGCCAAACATGCATATTTGGCAAAGAACAGAATACTTATAGCGACTAAATTGTTTTACATCAACGTCGAATGAATTTCTCACAAAATGGTTCACTCAGTAGCAACGAATCAAATTTCCTTGCAAAAAATAACTTTTTGGCAAGGAAAATTATTTTTGTAGCAAAAAAGAATCGGAGACTACCCATTTGTGAGGAACGGACGACGAATTAAATTTCCTCGCAAAAACTCTTTTGCGAGCAAAATATTGCATTTAGCGAAGAATATGCTTCCTCGCAAAAGGCTTGATTTCATTTAGTGATTACTCATCCAAGTTTAACCATCACACCATACAAATCAAATAATTATTATTTACGGCTTAATCTTAGACAATTAAGTAAGAACAATCCAATTTACACGAACCATGATCCTAGTACTCACCTTAGTTTACATGCACCACTTTTTGTATTTTCAAACGTTCTTTCAAGACTCAACCTAAGCATTCACTTCAAGGCTTAACCTGTCAAGTGCAACATTCGAACATTCTTTCAAGGCTTAACTCCTTTTAAATTCAACATCCCTTAGACATGGCACCAATTACATTTCAAATTTAGTCACAATCTCACAATTGTTCTCGTTTGTCGAGTAACATCATCATCAATCATTTTCTCGTGTCTCAATACATAGCAAACACGTTTGTCAAACCAACTCATAGATCACAGCAACCAAACTACCAAAGGGATGAATGGTAGGCTTTTCTAGGTTGGTACCGGTACCGAGAAAATGGAGGTATATATCGATACCTCCTAGGTTTTTCGAAAATGATTTTCATGCTCAACAAGGCTTCACCAAAATGAAGTATAGAGCTTCAAACACCAAAGACACGCTACATCATCACAAATGGTCCAACACCCATACATACTCAACACATTTCTCAAAAAGCTTTCCATGAATTTTCTCATTTCTTACCAAATTTCTTCACAACCATGATACATAATGCCTTATGTATAGTCATGAATCCAAACTCCATATTTCTCAATCACAGCTAGACCAACCCCTTAATCTCCTAGACTCAATCATTAAGATTATTCGATCACATCAAAAGAACTCAATGCACCAACTATACTCAATCATAGCTAATTAGAATCAACACAACATCCAAGAATCACAAGTAATAAAAAAGTTATACACATACACAACTCATAATCATGTAGAGAAAGGAGAGAAACCCCTACCAAAGTGGGTTTTGCTAAGTTTATCAAGTCCTAAAAGCTTAGATTCACGAAGAACAAACTTCTCCAAGATCAACTACAAGATCTAGAACCAAGATAACCCAAAAATGAGATCAATAGGTGAGAATCAACTCAAGTTCTAGAGGAGAGAGAGAAAACGCCAAAATCAATGGATCTTACCTCCAAGGATGAGAAACTCAAAACCCGGTTGAGATTTGAATGATCAACACATGGATCTTGAAGTTTGGAGGTTAATTTGTGTAAGAATCAAGGGATTTGAGTGTAGATCTTAAGAGAGATGAGAGATAGTGGGTTTTGAGGTTAATTTCGTGGTGTATGGATGAGAGAATGGCTAATGGTCCTTTTATATAGTGTGCCAAAATCGCGCACAGAAAATATTAAAATATGTTGTTTGGGTACCGAAACTAGGCAAAACAGGAGTTCCGGTATTGAACCCGAGAAGGGTACCGAAACTGGCAAAAAGTGAGGTTTCGGTACTGACAAATGGTAGCGGTACTAGCCAAATGGGGGTTCTGGTACCAATCTGGAAATTTCATAACTTTCTCAATGTTCACCGAAACGAACTCAGATTGCGTCACACATCCACAACACCCCGAAACACCATTACAACCCCAAACACCATTACAACACCGAAACACACAGTTCAATTATTTTTTGAACGCCTGGTACACAACGGCACATATATCCGTACAACCACATTAATAAACACACAACTTAAATTTCCAAAATACAATCTTCTATTTTAAAAAATAATTAAACAAAATGAAAATAATACACGGGTCTTTACAATGTCTCCTATCAATAACATTCACCATAAATAATATACCATTGCTCATGAAAATGCACACACACACACACACACACATATATAGGGGTACCTTAGCATTTCTTAAGATCTTCTATCAACCATATATTCTTTGATAGCGGGAATAGGGAAGATAAGATATCTTATCGTAGATAAAAACTAAAACCTGTGGGAAGTTCGGGGCGGATTTAGCCAAGTGGATCAAGGCATGCAATGGAAGGTGAATCCATCACGTGCGGGTTCAATCCCCGTTGTTCGCCCATCAATAAATGGACCATTTGTTACGGAGGCATAAGACAAATCTAGAAAACATTTCTTGTGCAACTCATCTTGAGGCTTTAATTCAAACGCATCCAAGTAATTGATATCCGATTGAAACATTCGGCAAGGAATTACCTATTACTAAAACATACAGGAGAGTGATTTTCGTCCACCTTATTATTCAAAAAGAAAAAAACAAAACCAAGACCATTCAATTTTTTATCTTTAATATGCAAATTTAAGAAGTTGACCTTCGATAAGTGTACCGAAAAAATTCTAGTAAATGAAATGATTGTTTTGCAACTCGATCGATACATGTGCACAATATTAAAAGGATGGGTTTTTTTTCAAAGTGATTTTGAAGATCTAGAAGTCATTCGTGTTCTTCCTTTGGTCCCATGCCATTGACATGTTCCATCATATCTTGAATCAACAATTCCACATTCAAATAAGAAGAACCACCTTCTTCCACCGCCTTCTTTGCCATCTCTCCATATTCTCTTGCCCTTTTTCTCCTCTTTTCCGCCTCTGCTCCTCCGGCCATCACTTCATCCACCGCTTTCCTAACCGCTTCCCTCTCCACCGCCACCACCCCACACTTATCATCCTCAAACAATTCCACAGCCGACCGCGCCCCAACGCTCACTCCAATGTCCAGTACAACCTCCACCAACTTCTCATTGATAAATTGCTCCGCGAAAATCGGCCACGTTACCAATGGGACACCAGCACATACCCCTTCCAAAGTCGAATTCCACCCGCAGTGGGTCAAGAAAGCCCCCACTGATGGGTGGTCTAATATGAGTACTTGTGGTGCCCAACCACGGATAACAAGTCCTCTCCCCTTCACTCTCTCCTCAAATCCGTCTTCTTCGATCCACTTGTACACATTCTCGGCTTTCTCATTGCCTCTTATAACCCAAACAAACGGGCGTCCGGATAACTCCAAACCTGACCCGAGCTCAATTAACTGCGGAGGAGACAGACGGCTAATGCTTCCAAGACAGGCGTAGATTACAGACCCTGGCTCTTGTTCATCTAACCACTTCAAACACTCAATTTCGTCAATTGAAGCCTTGTTTCCTCTTTGGGCTTTATCCGAACTATCTTTGTTGCAGAGCGAAAGTGGCCCAATGCACCAAACTTTTTCTCCCTTCACCTTACGAATTCCGTTTACGTAACTTTGTTCCAACTCATGGAAACTATTAACCACGGTCCCATAGGCTTCGGCTTCAGCTACTCTTACTCTTTCGCGAAAATCCTGCATATCTATTAATGAACTCGGATTGAACATTCCGGGGAGTTGGGATCTTGTCAATACAATAGTATCAGGAAAATTTGGCAAAACAAAGGGCTCTGATACAGGAACACTTTCATGCACTTTGGATACATATAGAGTGTGAAGACAGAAGAGATAGAAGCAACTCATGCCATCGAAAACGATTCCCGGGATCCGAAACTTACGGGCAGTTTCGGCTGCCCACGGGAGATGTTTATCGACTATCATGCAAGTCGGGCTGGGTTCCAGCTGTTCCAACAATTGTTCGAACGGTTGTCTTAACATGTCTATAGCGACGAAAAATTTCTTCAGCAAGTCTTTTGAGGTGACAGTTTCGAGGGTTTCACAGCCATTCGGTAAGCCAGCTTCCACAGGAAACGGGAGGTGGACGAGGCGGAGGGCGAGGCCGGTGGCCGCGGCGCGGTTGATGGTATGGCTGAATCTGGCGGCGATGAGAGGGGTGGTGATGATAGTGACAGTAGGGCCGTGTTGGGCTAGTAATTTAGCCATGTCAATGATAGGGATGAAGTGGCCAGGGGACATTAATGGAAATAGGACAAAGTGAAGCTGATGGGGTTTCTGTGAAGCCATGGAAATTAAGCAGTACTGGGGTGGAATTGATTGACTATGAGTGAAGAAATTTTTGACATTGGATTTTATGTATGTGAGCCCTAGTGTTTTATATTGAAAATTGTGACCTAAGTGCCTACATGAACATCAATTATGGGTCAAGAAATTTTTTAGGATGGATTAATGTAGGCGAGCCCTTCTGTTTTATATTGAAAATAGGAGTGCAATTTTGTTTATCCTCCTTAAAAGATGGTGAACATTACCCTTCCTCTTATTGGTTGAAATGGTGTAAGTCATACCCATGCAATATACTTTTTGGTAAACATGATATCACTTTGTGGTGTTCAACCAATAGGAAGGAAGGTAATGTTCACCCTCTTAAGTGGAGGGTGAACAAAACTCAACTCTGAAAGTAGTGGTGTAAGTAAGTTAACTCCAATGGGTTGGCAACTTAGCCAAGTGGTCTTGGCTTAAAACTTAGATATTTGCTCCATCTTAAAGTCTTATGTTTGATTCTCCTTGCCAAAAACTCTCGAGGCTACCCCATCCCAACGCGTAAACATGTGAAATTGTTGTGCGAGGGGTTGTAGGGATTCGTTTAAGGTGTGCGCAAGCTGGCTCGAGACACCCTATAATTGTATTACCACAAAACAAAAAAAGTGACGTAAGTGCCTACATCAGCATGAATTATAAATACGGAAAGATACAGATTGGGATGAAAGTAACATTATGCAGTTGGTGATCCGGTGGCCAAAGCATGATATTTGGGGATTTACTTCATTTTTTTAGATCTCAGATTCAAAGCTTTTTAGGTACTATCGATTCTTTTGAAGTAATTTCATATGAGATTTTGTCCGTATTTTTAGTTCGGTTGAAATTGATCTCCAAAAATTAATTCAGATTCGTGTAAACTAGGCTGGGTACCAAAGTTATATATATAGGAAAATAAACGAAATTGGATGCACTCTGCTTGTCTTTATCTTTTTTGAATTTTGAGAAATTTTTATTGATAGAGTGTTTGTCTTGATGACTTCCTCCAATATACATCTAATAAATCCAAAGCAAGACCACATTTCTATATCACATCCAGGTCAGGGTGCCACTCAATGTGACACGTGACTAATAGTTGTCGTTAACTATTGGAGTATTATTAAGAGAGAATAAAAATAAAAATAAAAATAAAAACCTTTGTTATGCTCGTGATGATTTCCCTCCAATTATATGGTCCTAGCACTACATAAAAATTCATATACATTAAACAATGCCGGTGTAACCGGAAACAATATTAATGAATAGTGAATACATATGTGAGAGTGTGGTACCGAACTCAACTCTTGCTTCGCCGGGGCTCGGCTTACGCCGAGACATGCCAGTCGTCGGCTCTGCCTTCGCTTTGCGTCCAGCAACGGAAAGAACCATGTCAAGCTCGGCCACCTTTGGGAGGTGGCCCCGTAGACGATTTTTGCCTGGCCCAAAGTCCCTTCAGGCTCAGCTACCCCCGCGACCTTACAGGCTCGGCCACCTGCACACTCACATGTCGCCCCGCGTGCTAAGGCGGTTACACCAAAGGATAATCATAAGTGCACGTGGAATGTGCCAGCTCACACCAAAACGGTTACCAGATTCATCCGGTGACATCACGACGACGCCGTCTGGCCTGCGCAAGGCACGTGCCCGTGCTTGGAGAGCAAGTCAAAGAGACTCTATAAATACTGAAGGATAACACCTCTGGAAAGGTACACGCGAATACTCACTAAAAACCCTAGTCTCTTCCCTCTCTCTTTACACATACTTATCCTCTCGCCGGAGGGCCTTACCGGGCAAACCCCGGCCAGGTCTTAGCCGTGCGTTGATTGTGCAAGCTAGGTGGAGAAAGCCAGGGATCCACTGAACCAGCGGAGGAAGGAACCAGATCGAGGATCATAGGCCACACAATTGGTGAACCCGACGTGAACCCTTCCCAGCTTCTAATTCAAACAGCTCAAACCCTCCTCCAAACCACCTTCCTCTTCCAACGACAGACGAAAATTCAACTGCAATGGGCGGAGATCCACCAGACATTACCGTTTTAGGGGCCAAAGACGCCAGTGGAAACACAATCCTACCACCGTTCCCCGAAAGACACATGTCCATCTCCGTCCCACCAAGTTCCAGCCTATCCCCGGCAACAGATGACATAACGGCAGCCTACATCCGCATGCTGCAGCATCGAGACGACGAAAGGGATAATGAACTAGCGGCACTACAGGCGGAGGTGGCCCAGATGAAGCAACATCTGCAGGACGCAACACCGGCCACCTCCAGATCCACTGGAGGTGGAAGGCGGAGGCGAAGAAGCTCTCCTCCCCCACCTCCTCCACCACAAGAGCAACCCAATAAGGTGGGCCACCGCGTCTCCATCAAAGACCACATTGGGTTTCCACCAGAGAAGGGAGACGCTAGGGAACTTATCCTCTATAAAAGACCTACCACATCTGGAACGCACCGCTCGAGGTCCCACCACGAGCGGACCCGCACAAGGGATACCGAGTCCTTCACGAGCACGTACTCGACTAGTCGTGCGGAGTTCTCTGGCACAACAGTCTCACGCCGTAGCCAAGACTCCGTAGAGACCAGGCGCCACGTCTCTGAATGCCTCGGGGGAATCCCGCCAGAAAATTTGGATAATGAAAACTACGTTCGGCAGAACGGGAAAGGAGTACGGATTGAAGGGTTGAATGGAGACAAAACCTATTGCGACAGGGAGAAGTCAGGTGACCACCCCCACAGGGCAACGACGGACCTGCGGGATAAACTTCACAGCCGAGTACAAGAGAAAACCGCAGAAAAATAGAGGGACCCAAAGAGGACACGGACGGATGAGCTCGGCAAACCGCCGCGTCTAGGATTTGAGCGACAGCTAAAAGACCTTGGTATATCGCCCTTTACCCCCCACATCATAAACACCATAGCCAAACCCAAATTCCACCGACCAAAATTCACGAAGTTCGACCCAAGCACCTGCGAAGCTTACACTCACCTGATTCACTTTCGCCAAACCATCGAGCTGTGCACCACCAAGGACGAAATCAAATGCAAAGCGTTCCCACCAGCCTCGACGCCCTTGGACTCTAATGGTTCAACAAATTGCCCGCTGGATCCATACGGAACCTAGCCGATCTTGAACGTGCCTGCAACACTTGCTTTATCACCAGTAACAAGACGGCCAAGGAGCCTGAATCCTTGTCCCAGATGAGGAAGCTCCCAAATGAAACGCTCAGACACTACGCCGAGTAGTACTGGCAACTTTTCAATGAAATTCCTAGAATCGACGAGTACTGGGGCCGCACATACCTTCAAAAATGGGTTGGGATCTGGCAGCAAGATACTAGACGAACTGGCTATTCAACCTCCGCACAGCATGGGAGAATTGATGCACGTCGTAGAATGGTTCTGTGCTCTTGAAGAATTCTACGCGGACCAAGCCGCTCAGGGGATTCCAAATTCAACAACCTTTCTACCGACGGCAGCTGACACCAATCGCAACTCAGCAATCCCAGCCAAAGAAACACGTCAGCAACATCAAAGAGGGGAAGAAACGCCAGCCAAAAGAGCACGACTACATGGCCGAAACCACCCACTTCAAAGAACCCATCTAGTCTTTTCTGAAGGAGATCATGAGGCAGGCATGGTTCGAGTGGCTGCAAGGTAAGCTCAGCATAGACAATGGCCAAGCGGATCAGAACCCAAGGAAGAAGTGCTCATATCATAATGAGCTCGGCCACTACACAACGGCATGCGCTCCGTATAAGGCGCTGTTGGAACGTTTGACAGCCCAAGGCCATCTTGATCAATACATTGATCGAGCAAAAACACCCGCCCGTCCACCTGCTGGAAATCCCAACCCCAACGAACCACGGCTGACGATACATGTCATCCACAGCCCAATGACAAAAGAATCCGAAACAAATCTCCAAGCCGACCTCTATCGCGTCTCCACTTCTAAACAGATACTTGCGGTGGGACTCGGGTCAAAACGCCCACGCCCAGACGAACAGCCCAAGTGGACCATCACTTTCACCGAGCGCGACCTTGAGTTTGTACAAACTCCACATTCCAATGCTCTCATCGTGACCGTGCAAATCGGAGTCCACAATGTTAAAAGAGTCCCCATCAATCAGGGAAGCTCAGCAGAGGTGATGTACTATGACCTGTTCAAAAAGCTTGACCTCCCAGAGTCCCACCTACAACCGGCCGAAGTCCCTCTCATCGGATTCAACGGAGCACCGGTTTGGCCGCTCGGTCGAATCTTCCTTCCGATCGTTGTCGGTTTGAAAATGTTGACCGTCGAGTTTATCATCATCAACGTGCCGAGCCCGTATAACGCGATTCTTGGCCAAACCTGACTTCATGGCATGCAAGAAATCGCTTCAACCTACCACCAGGTTGTCCGCTTCATCGGCTCCAATGGACAACAGGAAGATCTGTGAGGTGACCAACTCGCCTCGAAAAAGTGCTACGTCTCAGTTGTCCACAACTCCACCAAGGCCAAAAAAGTACAATGGGTTGAAGTCCCCGACATGATCGTGATTGAAGATGTCGGCCAGAACGCCAAGGACAAAACCGAAGAGGATCTAATCCCAATGCCCATCAACGAGGATGGTTCATGTTTCTTCTTAATCGCATCCTCACTCAACGATAACGACCAGGAAGCAACGTTCTGATACCTAAGGGACAACATAGAAGTCTTCGCATGGACCCCTAACGAGATGCCTGGTGTCGACCCAGATTTCATCTGCCACTCTCTCAACGTCAAAAAAGATGCGAAGCCAATAGTCCAAAAAGCACGGCGATCGGCCACCGAACATGCCAACGCCGTAGTAGACGAAGTAAAGCGGCTACTGGAAGCTAACGCCATACAAGAGGTGCAGTACCCAACTTGGCTTTCAAACACGATGGTCGTTAAGAAGAAAAATGGCAAATGGCGCGTTTGCGTTGACTACACCAACCTTAACGACGCTTGTCCAAAAGATTGGTTCCCACTTCCCAAGATCGATCAACTGGTTGACGCAACAGTGGGACATGCTCGGCTAAGCTTCCTCGACGCCTACCGTGGCTACCATCAAATAGCCATGGACCCAGATGACATGGAAAAAACAGCCTTCATCACCCCTTATGGCATTTTCTGTTACCGCGTTATGCCATTTGGCCTCAAAAACTCTTGCGCTACATTCAACCGCGCCATATTCAAGATGATGCATGCCCAAATTGGCCACACTTTGGAAGCCAATGTCGATGACCTTGTTGTCAAAAGTCAGAAGGAGAGCAACCACCTCCAAGAGTTGAAAGAAATATTCGACATCCTCAAATTCTACAAGCTCCGCATAAACCCTGAGAAGTGTGCGTTCGGCGTGAGTGCTGGAAAGTTTCTAGGGCATTTGGTTACCAGGCGCGGTATTGAAGCCAACCCCAACCAAATCAAAGCCATTGCAAATTTGCGGCCACCAAGAACAATCAAGGAAGTCCAACGGCTCACTGGAATGGCAGCCGCTTTAAACCGGTTCATCAACAAGTCCTCCGACAAATGCCATGCCTTTTTTCACGCGTTGAAAGGCAAGAGCCGACGCAGCTTTGAATGGACTCCAGAGTGCGACTCCTCTTTGGCTGAACTCAAAGAATACCTAAGCTCGGCCCCATTACTGGTAAAACCAAAGGAATTCGAGACCCTATATTTGTATCTTGCTGTCTTCGCCCATGCGGTCAGTTCTGCCCTCGTTCACCAGGAAGGGGTTGATGACAAGCCAATATACTTCACAAGCAAAACACTTCTCCCAACGCAAACACGCTATCTTCCGCTGGAGAAACTAGCCCTCGCTCTCGTCTCGGTGGCAAGAAAACTATTACATTACTTCCAGTCCCACCCAATCACCGTTTTAACATAACACCCCCTCAAAACTCTCTTTCGGAAGGCCGATCTCTCCAATCGAGTGTCTAAATGGGCTGTCGAACTTGCTAACTTTGACATCAACTTTGAGCCACGAACGGCAATCAAGGGCCAAGTGTTGGCCGACTTCATAGCGGAACTAACTCCTGAGGATACAGCAACACTCAACGCTCTAACTCCACTTGCCGTAGCCGAACCAAACTCCGTGGCTCAAACATGGCATCTTTTCCAAGGAGAAACTTGGCGCCTGAACGTTGACGGGGCTTCCAACAGCAACGGAGCCAGGGCAGGCATAGTCTTAGTCTCACCTTGTGGGTCACTTCACGAAAGCTCTCTCAACATCGCCTTCCCCACTACCAACAACGAAGCCGAATATGAAGCCCTCTTCGCTGGCTTATGCACTGCCATAACGATGAGAGTCACCAATCTCGGCGTTTATTGCGATTCCCAACTCATCGTTAATCAAGTACTCGGGGACTACGAGGCTCGAGACCCTCGAATGTCGAAATATCAAGCTACAGCAGCCGAGCTTATCTCTCACTTTTGTAACTTCAGCATCGAACAGATCAACCGCGAGCACAACGCACATGCAAACGCACTCGCGGGCCTTGCCTCGGCTTCTATAGCCTCAGAATTCCGAACCATCAACTTCGGCAGTATTGACCACCCGTCTTTTGAGTCCACTCCAGAGGTACTCAACGTAGGACTCGGCCCAAGTTGGATGGACGAGATCGTGGCGTTCCTCAAGCACGACATCCTACCCACAGACAGGAAGGAGGCTTATCGTGTCAGAAACAAGGCCGTTTACTACTGGCTTTCCGAAGGCGGCCAACTCTATAGGAAGTCCATCTCTGGACCATATCTCCTCGTTGTCCACCCCACGCAAGTACCTGAAATCGTGGCCGAACTCCACTCATGCAGCTACAGCTGCCACTCTGGCAGCCGTTCTCTTTGTCAACGTGCAATAAGCCAAGGCTACTTTTGGAAGAACATGAAGAAAGACTGCGAAGAGGTCATCCGCAAATGCCGACCGTGCCAACTTTTTTCACCTATCCCGAAACAACCAGCTCAGAACCTTTCCCCCATCACAAGTCCCTGGCCTTTTGCACAATGGGGCCTCGATATTGTGGGAAAATTGCCGACGGCTCCTGGAGGCTTCAAGTTTTTTATCACGGCAACGGATTACTTCTCCAAATGGGTTGAGGCTGAACCCCTCGTAACAACCACTAAAGCTGATGTCTGGAGATTCTTCTGGCGTAACATAGTCACCAGGTTCGGCGTTCCTTACGCCATTGTCTCAGATAACGGGACTCAGTTCGTCGGCAAGGACCTCACCAACCTTTGTGCCGAGTTTGGGATACAGTTCTTTAACTCTACACCAGCTTACCCCCAGGGATACAGCCAAGCCGAGGCCACAAACAAGACCGTCTGTGCCGGCATCAAACGTTGGCTGAACTCCAATGAGGAAAGTGGGCTAAAGAATTGCCCCGCGTTCTTTGGGTCTACCGTTCTACACCAAGGCGTTCCACCGGCCAGACACCATTTTCAATGGCATTCGGCATGGAAGCCGTGATCCCATTGGAATCGAAGTTTCCTACTCTTAGAACCGAAACATTCGATCCCAAAACAAACGACGAAGCTATTGAACGAGAGCTGATTTTGGCAGAAGAGAAACGTGATGACGCTCGCCTGAAACTCGCCAAGTACCAACAGCAGGTGGCCAAAGGATACAACCGAAGCATGCGGGTCAAAACGTTCAAGCCAGACGATTTGGTTTGGCGAAAAGTTGTGCAAGTTAGCAAGAAAACGAAACTCAAGCCCAATTGGGAGGGACCTTTTCAAATTGTCAAGATTGCTGGTGAAGGTGCCTACGTGCTGGAGGACATGAATGGGAAAGTCTTTACCAACCCGTGGAATGCACAGAATCTAAAAAAGGCATACATGTAATCAAAGTACCAGCAGTGTGCCTCATGTCCGGCCACTGACTATCCTGTTTTCTTTATATCAAATGTTTGTTGGCTTAGACTACCATCGTGTCATTCTTTTTTTATTGGCTTTGGCCCCAGTCTTTACATTAAACTTGTATTTCATGTTTATCAAATCAAGAAAGAATCTTGTCTGGCAGTCATTGTCCTTTACAATATTAGATACATTTTCCTTACTTTATATTTTCCCTCGGCTCACTTGGCCGACCATAAACGTTGACCTCGGTCACACCCACAAACGGCTCTTAGGCCCTTGCTTCGGCCATCATTACTGCCCGGAGAAGCAACCAACGGACACCAAGTCCACCAAGCCTAAAGACACATTATGGATGGAATTTAGGCCCCAGTTCGGCTTTGCAAGACATTAAGGTCGGCTACAGCCCGGTTATACTCACGCTTTGGTGAGCAAACCACCCTTGAACGTTAAACACCTCATAACCTTGGCTACGGGCTGACAACTTAGCCGAGCCCCAACCACAGGAATGGGCACCCATCCAACTTTTGGTTGCTTACATCATGTCAATTACACCAGAATGATGGCCGAGGATAACGGCAAGCTCGGCGGCAAATACAATTCTACTCGATTATCATACTTTGGTCAAGGCCCAGCCGTTATTCAACTACTTAGTCGAGCCCAGACCAAAGTAGCGGTTGCGGATAACTACCATTCCAAAACAAGTATGTCAAAATTTTCCAAAGACAAGAACATTGCAAACAAAAAACAAGAGAGAAAAACAACATCGTGTGTTCAAGCTTGGCGTGTTGTTCAAAGTCAACTTCCCACAAAATTACATCTGGAAACGGCAAAATTCGAGTTCGGACCCGTCCAGTCCAACAAAAAGTTCAAGTGCTAGAAAAACAAAAGTTAAAAGTACGGAAATAAAGGGTAGTTGACTACGGTGACCGGCCACCCCGAATCCCGCACCTGCGGGCATTTCCCTCTCAACCATGAGTAGCCTCTTCAACATTAACACTAGCTCTAGCTACAACAGTATTGACATCAGCACCACCAATGGCAGCTGCAACTTCAGCCCGAGCATCCTTATCGATGTTTATAGGCTCCTGCTCGGCATCAGCGGCAGCCTTCTCACCACCACCATTTTTCTCCACACCGGTTATGTCTTCTGCATCAACGTCGGCATCAATAAGGTCTTCACGTCCTCTTCGCTCTCGGGAAACTCCTCGGGAGGGAGGGGTGCACACTCTCCTCTTCGGTGTAAGGAAGAACGAGCTCGAGAGTAACTGGGGCGGGTATCATTTTCATCAAATTCATATTGGCCTCGAGTTGCATGACCCCACAAGCCGCCTTCACACCGTCCTTATATCCCGTTCGGTAGGAGATAGGTACTCTCATCCTGATGGCATCATTTACCATCGACCAAGCGTCCCTCATATATTCGGCTCCGGCTCGATTGAAACCAGCCTAATACTCTGCCCCATCTACCTCCTTCATTTTTCTCTTCTCTCTCCTTAACACCCTAGCCACCTCACGCTCAAGCATCTTCAGCTTCTCCGCCATCTCTGCCCTTTCCTTCTCCATCTCGGGGACCTGAGCCTTCACCACTTTCAAGCTGCCCTTGTATCTCCTCACCTTCTCACACTCGACCTTCAAGTCCTCTTGGAAACGGGCGCGCTCGGCAAGAATGAGGTCGGCATTTTTTGACGCGCAAAGCAGAGCCTATCCAGCCTATTAAACAAAGAATGTCAGCTTGGAAATGCTAAAGCAACAAAATGGTGATGATTGAGGGGAGAAGGATCGGGTTCGGACAATACCTGAACGAGGAAAGCGCTCGCGTGAACCAAGCTTGGTTGGAGGCCCTCGGGAACTTTTTGCATATCGTTCAGCAAAGCCAAACCTTGAAGCATTGTAGTGGCCAGTCCCAACTCGACCTTGACAGAGTCCTCCACTGTAATGACCTTACCTTCGGCCAAAGCATAAGATGGAGCAAATTCCTAAGCGGCGACGAAGCCAGCCGAGCCCAAAGATTTATGGACCCCCTTCGAGCCACCCGCGATCGATGACTCGGTCCTCTCATTCTCGCTCGGATGGGGAGTCGGCGGTTTGGTCGGGAAAAAGTCGTGGGTGACCTTTTGCCTCTTTTCAGTAGGCTCAGCCAGCCCAGGCTCTTTCTAGCAGACAGCAGCGCCATCCATAATATTCACGCGGACTACGTTTCATCGGCCCATCTCGTCAATAGACTTGGGTACAAGAGTTTGAAGTGGAACGCTAATGCCTGGAACCTCGGCCTGACGGCTCTCCTGAAACCAAAACTCGGTCGGCTTTCTAAACGTCGGTAGTTTGACCCTCGGCTACTTGCTACCTCCTGGCGGCCCCGCCTTTTTCCCCCTGCCTTTGGCCTCTTTGCTCGGCCCCGCCTCTTTTCCCCTCCTCTTAAACTTTCCCTTGTAGGACGACTCGTATCCAAGCAGCGTCGGCGCATCCCGGCAAGCTTGTGAAAGAAGGATGTCGACGTGCACCTCGACGGATAAAGACTGCTGAGTCTTTGTTATGGACCGATGATCTGCAAGGAGGAGCGACAACCCATATTTAGAAAATGTCAAAATAAAAACCAGGTTCGGCATCAAAAGGGGGATCAAGCTACCTCTGAAGTCTTTGATTTTTGGGACACTGAATCTACGATTGGTCTGGTTGCCAAACTCAAAGTTCCCACTTACCTCAACGTAAAAATTGGCCCACTTGTTAGTGTCGGGCAAGCCATCAACCAAGGGCTATTTTTTTCCACATGTTGACAAATACCGACGCTCGGTTTAGCCGTACCTAGACATGATGTAAGTGTGAAAAAGGTCGGCAACGGTAAACTCCAGGTCATGGAGCTCCTTCAACGTAATAACCGACATCAGTATTCGGTAGCTGTTGATAGCGAAATAGTGAGGAACAATGCTAAACCGAGCCAGAAGTTCCCTCAAGAAAGGGTGGAGAGGGAACCTCAGCCCGGCCTCACATATTGCCATCAACAGAACAGTGATATGCTTGGGGTGGTTCTCCCTCTTATCCCTTATTTTGTTGCTCACTACCTGGTTGATCACGACATCGTCAGGAATACTGTACTCTCGGCAGAAATTTTGGTACTCCTGAGGCTCCCCACTAAAGAAGTGTGCATGGGGGCACACCTGACCCCTCTCATAGAGGTCGGTGATCTCGTTATTCTCGGACTGAGCTTCGCTAGGCCCAGAAGAGGTGGCGTCAGCCCGACCACGAAGTCTGGATTCAGTTTCTAGCCCAAGATTGGGTTCAGCCTCCGATCTAGTTGATGACGTCAACGAAATCTCGGGTTCGGTCGTGAACCCGTCCGCTCCATATTCGTAGTCGCCTTCGGCGTTCGAATCGCTTGTTTCCACCGACATGTTCGAAGCAATGGAAGACGCCTAGCGTCGACTTCTGTGCCTTTCCAAGTATTCTCCGATTATTGAGTCTTCAGAGTTGTCCCCGGAACTTTCAGAGTCGGAAGAAATGACTATAACCGGGTGAGCCAGAGCTATCAACACAAGAAAGTTATGAGAAACCTTATCGTCGGCAACAGATGAGGATCTCCCTACGATCGGCTACCCTACTAGCCCACCATGTTTTCGTCCTAGGGGGATTCAAGCTTGGGAAAGTCTAATGCCCGAATCGTGGGGCTCGGCCCAACTCGGCGTCGACAAAACCCAACCAACAACGAAGTTGGGGCTCGGAAGAACAAGATGAGGACAAAGATGAATAGTCATTCATCCTAACCCTCGTACTATTCACAAAGAATGAGAAATCCACAGAAAACCTAGTAAAAGGGATAAAAGCTGAAGAGACAAAGCAAGAAGCATAGATCGAACATGCACCTGGAAAGCTTGGCAAGATTTGGTGATGAATCCGCTATGAATCGAGGCTGAAGACAAACGAACGATTGAACAGAAGCTCTGGCGATGGAAGTCTAGATAGAGAGAGGGATCGTGGCTTCTCTCTCTAGCTTCCAATTCTTTATATAGAGGTAGGGTTGGGGAATTCGAAATTCCCGCCCATCATTACACCGTCGAACCGATATCCAATCAACAAATGACACGTGACAATGTCAGGACAGTTTTTGCAGGACTTTGGGTGTGCCAGCTGTCCTCTCGTCAGCCTTGCTCAACCGATGGGGGGACACTTGGCGCTCTTTCATTGGTACATACCTGTGGTGGTTGCTGAAAGAGAGACCAAGGCTCGGTAAAAGCTTATTAATGGCTCACGTTCAGCGATCAGCAGTTTCGGCCAAAAACTAACATCAATCCCTACCACGCGCTCGGCGTCGGTAGAGGTTAAGGGGCTATTGTAGCTGACCGAACTCAACTCTTGCTTCGCCGGGGCTCGGCTTACACCGAGACATGCCAGTCATCGGCTTTGCCTTCGCTTTGCATCCAGCAACGGAAAGAACCATGTCAAGCTCGGCCACCTTTGGGAGGTGGACCCCGTAGACGATTTTTGCCTGGCCCAAAGTCCCTTCAGGCTCGGCTACCCCCGCAACCTTTCGGGCTCGGCCACCTGCACACTCACGTGTCGCCCTGTGTGCTGAGGTGGTTACACCAAAGGATAATCATGAGTGCATGTGGAATGTGCCATCTCACACCAAAACGGTTACCAGATTCATCCGGTGACGTCACGACGACGCCGCCTGGCCTGCACAAGGCACGTGCCCGTGCTTGGAGAGTAAGTCAAGGAGACTCCATAAATACTGAAGGATAACACCTCTGGAAAGGTACACACGAATACTCACTAAAAACCCTAGTCTCTTCCCCCTCTCTTTGCACATACTTATCCTCTCGCCGGAGGGCCTTGCTAGGCAAACCCGGGCCAGGTCTTAACCGTGCGTTGATTGTGCAGGCTAGGTGGAGAAGGCCAGGGATCCACTGAACCAGCGAAGGAAGGAACCAGATCGAAGATCATAGGCCACACAAAGAGAAAAAAGGATAATCAATCCAAAAAACCATAAGTTACCAAATAAAGATCGGTCTTATACTATATGGAAGAGTAACGAAACCGATCAATCGCAGAAAAAAAAAATTTCTTTTGTTTTACATGATTTTCGGAGAATAATAATGCATGCGTATTGAATCTTTATGTTTAAAAAAAATTGCAAAGGGGTGGAATGTATAAAAAATTAATGCAATTGGAGATTAAAAAAAAAGAAAAAAAAGACTAATAAGTTTGAACATTATCAATGAGAAGTTGGTGGAAGTTGTACTAGAGATTGGAGTGAGCATTGGGGCGCGGTCAGTTGTGGAGTTGTTTGGAGATGAAATTCAAATATCATACATTTCGAGGAAAATTTACAACAATTGCAAAATTATGCATCATTACAAAATTTGTAACAATAGAAGATGGCTAATCTATTCAATCATTCTTGTGACAGTTGAACAAATATAGGATTTGAAAAGCTTTTTTTGCTCGAAAGCAACTTTAACGGGAATAATTGAGAGTATTACTAATCTATAAGCAATTCATGCATTCTCTTTTTTTTTTTTTCCCCCTTTTTGTCTCATCAACTTTAACTAGAAGATTTGCGCATCTCTTCCCTTTTTATTCAATTTTATTCTTATAAGTTGGTCTTTTTTTTGTTTTTTTGCCAATATTGTGGGTATTAGTAAGTTATCTCACAAGGGATTTAAAACGCTATTCATAATCTTGAATTCTAAACGCTCACTACGGGACTCGAACTTTAACCTTCCACATGGGGAGGACCAGGAGATGCTAACTGGACGAAGCCCATTAACTCAATTTTTTTGGATTTTTACGGACCTATAGGCTATAGTCAAGGAATATATTACATAATATTTTTGGGCCCCTCTTTTAAAGAATTTCTTGGGGGCCAAGACGATCGCCCTTGCTCGCCTTTGCTCGAGCCGGCAATAAATGTTTGTCCGTAAATTATTGCTTCGGATTTATTAGATGTATATATATACATTGAAGGATGTCATCAACACCAAAACCCTCTATCAATAAAAATTGGGGGACTTAAAAGAATCATTCTCTGGTGTCTCTTTTCGTAAGTTTTCATCCGACACTTTTTTTGCACTTATAATTTCATCCTCATTTTTTCATAATATCAAGACTGTCCCTAGTGTGTGTGTGTGTGTGTGCGTGTGTGTGTGTCCGGATCCCATAAGGGATCTCTTATGGCCTTACCGTGCGGGACTTCCCTTTCCCGAGCCAATTTCGACGATCCGAGCCGCTCAAAGTGATCAGAACGTGATTTTAAGGGTACTCACAAGAAATCAGCAAAAAAAATGATTAGGAAGGGCTTCATTCGAACAGTTTTTTATCGAACAGTTTAGTAAAAAACAGCTCAAATCAAACCATTCCCGACCATTTTTTTTGTTCATTTCTTATGGGTACCCTTAAAATCACATTATGTACACTTTAAGCGGCTCAGATCGTCGAAATTGGCTCAGGAAAAGGGAGTCCTGCACAGTAAAACCGTAAGGGATCCCTTATTGTATCCGGATTGTTTATATAACACACACACACACACACACACAAACACCAAAAAAAAGAGGATGGAAACGTAAACTTCAAGTCCCTGCAATAAATCCGGAGTCCGTTTCCGTTGAATTTGCCATTTCAATCCCAAAATCTCTCCCACAACTATTCTTCTCCCATAAATTTTGCCATTCAATCCTAAAAATTGTTCCCCAAAAATTTCCTCCACTTTCTACCCTTTCTCCCTAAATCAAGACCAATACTGCCATCGACTAGCGACTAACCAACCGGAATCGGAACTGCATGAGCATTAACACTACGCAATCTAATCACTTCATACTCAGCTTCAACCTTGGCATCCCAATCCTCTTCCACCACCACCGCAGCTGAGGAGTTCTTCTCGCGAGCTTGGCGCTTAGAACGTTAGACAACGTCGCCAGAGGGTCGCGCCATTGCTGCTGATTTTGTCTTGTTGTTTACGCCAAGAAGGTGGCTCGACCGCTAGATGCTTTGACAAAGTTCTGGAGCATCATCCGCGACGGCAGAGTGGGATGGTTGGTTCCCGCACTCCTCTGATGATGAATATGGGCATTGTGATCACCCTCATGAAGCTGTTTGGACGAAAACCAGATAAATGCAACAAGTGGAAGCCATTGAAGGACGATTTTGAGTTTGGTAATTCAGCTTATCTTCGATGGTCCTTGTTCAAATCCCAATGTACAATGAAAAAGGGTGTATTTGGATCTTTTGATAAAATAGTTTATTTTATAAAAAATTGGTCTAAGGTCTACTATAGCATATTTGTAACCTATCAAGTTCACTTGTTAAGTTTGTAACCCTTCTAGTCCACTAGTAATGTTTTGTAATGGCTTAGATCCATTTTACTTTTAAAAAGAATTTGTACAAGACAAAAATGCCCTTCTAGAGTTTTAATCATATTCTCTCTCTCTCTCTCTCTCTCTCTCTCTCTCTCTCTCTC
>BPLS01000567.1:357043-411934 GCA_019656275.1 Rhododendron kiyosumense
TCTCTCTCTCTCTCTCTCTCTCTCTCTCTCTCATATATATATATAAAAGGATAGTAGTGCTCACCACGTACGGTCATGATCCTTCCCCACCACGGAATTAATCCTTTTCTTCTTGTAATAGGAAAACGAAGAGCAGTCGATCGCGATCACCGTCAAGCGGCGATGGAAGGCGGGAACTCAGCTATGGTGGTAGCGACCATGGACGACGACGAGTTTGTGGAAACAGATCGACGACGGCCATGGACGGCGACGAATTTGTGAATCGCAGCAAGAGAGAGAACGGTGGAGAGAGAGAGGGGGGGCTCCAGATATAGAAAATATTTCTAGGGTTTCTCTTTATGAGTGGTTATATAGGATGGGTATTTTTGTCATAGGAATTATTTTATTAGGCTAGTGGACTAGAGGGGTTAGGAACTTTAGAAGTGAACTAGATAGGTTTGAAAAGTGCTATAGTAGACCTATGAAAAATTCTCCCTTTATTTTATGGTCTCAATCTCAAATGTATTTTGTGGTTAATTTGGTTCTTAAATGTGTATTTCATAGTTTATTTGTTTACGATTTCATGGTTTATTTATTCATAATTTGTATATTCATGTTTTTCAATTAAGTCATTGTGTATATTCCTAAAAAAATACAGTGTATTCTGTTTAATTCATGAAATCATGGCTCCATTTGCATTTTAAAATAAAACATGGTATATTCATTAAATCATAATTGTTTTCGTTCGATTCAAGTTGAAATAAATCATGGTGTATTCATGAAAAATATGGTCGATTAGACGATCCACCATATTTTGAAAAATATATTTCATGGTAATTTTGCAGAAATAATTCATGCAAAAATAAATATTTGTGAAGTTGGTCAAATCATATTCGCATAAGTTTAAAATATAATACGACCAATTTAAGAAAATTCACGAAATTCACGAAAATTAGGGATTTGAAAATTCACGAAATTAAGGAGAGAGAATTGTTTAGAATATATCCATTAACTATTTGAAAAATAGAAAATTAATATTTCCTCCATTCCTCTCCATTAATCATCCCATAATTTTAGTTAACAATAATTACTACAATCCCACTAATTTAGAAAGAAAATATACACATACATATGAATATCATATTAAAAGGGTAATATAGATAATTCACTATTTGAAATGATGAAAACATAACAGTTCAAAAAGTGCCGAATGAATACTTATGTGGGATGAGGTAAAATGATGAATATTTAAAAATTTCACAAAATTCAAATACGACAAAGACAAGCGACGTGCATCTAAATTTGTTTCTTTTCTTGTAATTTCGGGCATCCAATCCAGTTCATGCCAACCTCACTCGATTTTCGAGTGACCCCACAATAGTCCATGGCACTTGAGAAGGTAAGAACCTAAAACTCTCATAGAAATAAATCACTAGATATTGGGTCTTTGTCAACGAATTACCAACCACTTAAGATTACATGCATGCCAAATTGTACACCTCTGAATGTATAATTCATGCTAACGTAGGAAACTACGTCACAAAATCTATATAAAAAACAAAGTGCAATTTTTGTAAAATATCTAAGCATACAAACAAAGAAACTCTATAGCTGTCCAATAATCTATATAATAAAACAAAGACTTATTTATTTTTGCAAAATGAATGACGCAAAGAATATTTGCATAATAAATCTACCCCGGCCCCCTGTCTCTCTCAGATTCCAAGCGAAGCAGGCTTTAGCAAAATGATGACTAGGGCCAGCATACAAACAAAACAACCTTTGCATCCATCCAATCTTATTCTCAAGCTATAGCCGTTTGATCAATTAATTTTATAAAAGATACACAGTACTCTTAATAATAAATCTAGCCCTCTCTCCTGACTTTTATATGAACACAGAAGTATCCGGCCCTCTCCTAACTTTTATAATAGAGATAGAAAAGTTAATAAGTATCTTTTAGCACGAGCAATAGCTAGTATCATCAATCAACATAAAACCAAGGGGATCACCTACATAAATCCAATCCAATGTCATAAATTTCTTGGCTCATATGGTCAGTCAATCGATCCCACTACTTTCCATGGCTTCACAAAATCCCCACCAGCTTCACTTTGTTCTATTTCCACTAATGTCTCCAGGCCACTTCATCCCCATGATTGATATGGCCAAATTATTAGCCCAAAACGGCCCAACTGTCACTATCATCACCACCCCTCTCATCGCGGCAAGATTCCACCACACCATCGACCGTGCCACCGCCTCCGGCCTCCCCCTCCGCCTCCTTGACCTCACGTTTCCTTCTGTGGAAGCCGGATTACCAAAGGGCTGCGAAACCCTCGAAACCGTAACCTCTCCAGACTTGCTAAAGAAATTTTTCGGCGCAATATACATGTTACAACAACCGTTCCAACAATTGTTGGAGCAGCTGGAGCCCAAACCGACGTGCATGATAGTTGATAAATATATCACTTGGGCAGCTGAAACTGCCCATATGTTTCGGATCCCGAGAATCGTTTTCGATGTCATGAGTTGCTTCTATCTACTCTGTTTCCACACTTTACATGTATCCAAAGTGCACGAAAATGTGCCTGAATCAGAGCCCTTTGTTTTGCCAAATTTTCCTGATACTATTGTATTGACCAAGTCCCAACTCCCGGGACTTTTCAATCCGGGTTCATTGGACGGGGTTCATGTGAAGGAGTTTCGCGAACGAGTCAGAGTAGCCGAAGCCGAAGCCTGTGGGATCGTGCTTAATACATTTGAAGAGCTGGAACATCGATACGTAAACGAGATTCGCAAGGTGAACGGAGGGAAAATTTGGTGCATTGGGCCACTCTCACTTTGCAACAAATATAGTTCGGATAAAGCCCAAAGAGGAGACAAGGCCTCAATTGACGAAATTGACTGTTTGAAGTGGTTAGATGAACAAAAGGCAGGCTCTGTAGTCTACGCCTGTCTCGGAAGCATTAGCCGTCTATCTTCTCCTCAACTAATGGAGCTCGGATTAGGCTTGGAATTATCTAAACGTCCATTCGTTTGGGTTATAAGAGGCGATGAGAAAGCCAAGGAGGTGTACAAGTGGATAGACGGAGACGGATTTGAGGAGAGAGTGAAGGGGAGAGGACTTATCATTCGTGGTTGGGCACCACAAGTACTCATATTAGACCACCCATCGGTGGGGGCGTTTCTGACTCATTGCGGCTGGAATTCGACTTTGGAAGGGGTATGTGCCGGTGTGCCGATGGTAACGTGGCCGATTTTCGCAGAGCAATTTATCAACGAGAAGTTGGTGGGGATCGTGCTAGAGACTGGAGTGAGTGTTGGGGCACGGGCAGCCGTGCAAATGTTTGAGGAAGATAAGAGTGGAGTGGCGGTGAAGAGGGAAGCGGTTAGGAAGGCCGTGGAGAAAGTGATGGGCGGTGGAGCAGAGGCGGAAGAGAGACGAAAAAGGGCAAGAGAATTTGGAGAGATGGCTAAGAAGGCAGTGGAAGAAGGTGGTTCTTCTAATTTGAATGTGAAGTCGTTGATTCAAGATATCATGGAACAAGTCATTGGCATGGGACCAACGGAAGATCACCAATGACTTCTATAATATCAAAAATAAAAATAAAAATCGGTAATGCAGGATGTCTAAGGTTGTCAAAATTCACTTTGAAGAACCCTCTTTCTGAATTTGTGTACGTGAAGTTGCAAAACATCCATTTTAGTTAATAATTTTTCTGTATTTCCATAACAAAGATAAACCTGAGTGATCATTGTTTTGTATTTTTTTCTTTTTCTGTTGTTTGCGAAAATCACTTTCAATTTTTTCATATTTCTTAGTAAGATAATGAAATCAATACAGTAATAAAAAAGAGAGTGAGATGGACTAGCGTGTAGTCTAGATCCGGGTTTTTTAAGGGGGATGAGCAAAGTTAACAAGATCTCGTTGAATTCGTGATTCTACTCCTATTTACTAGCGTGTATATTTTAGACGTGTGTTTACTTGTGATTTTGGTTGATCTCTATCTAATTTTAAATCTTTCTCTAACTGTTAGTTTTATGTTAGTGGTTAACCAGATTCGATTCAACTCTTTCCCTATTCATTTGCCTCGCAGCACGATGGGCAGGATGGTTACGCCCAGACTATTTGTTCAATTCTCGGGTATGCACCTGACCTGCATGTCCACCCTTATGCCAGAGCCCAGTTAATAAAGGGCGAATCATTTGTCGCGTCACGCCAGGGTTTACGTAGGATTATTCATTCGATTTTCTCAATTAACCCCCAATTCAACCCCAACCTTCTGCCAAAATCAATCCAATCTTATGTTGTGCCAAAACCAATCTAACGTACATTAGCTCATAAGCATCCACCATTATCCCAAAATCGATCTACTTTCCATTCCCATGTCTTATATTCAAAACGATGTAATCGCCATCGTTCTTGAACTCTCCACGTAACCACTCGTGTCCAAAACAAATTTAATTCCACAATTACGCACGCAAACATCGACGTTGATTTACATGATCAGTTCTCAATTCATTTAATCAACAGCTAAGTAATCTAAATATTATCATCGAGTTATTATCTTCTTTCAATCTCCTCACATAGCTGCAATTTCAATCAACTTACACTACTACACATTCAAATTCACTGTGTACAGGTAATAATCCTTGAACATTTAAGATCTTGATCAATGTTTATTGTTTACAATAAACTCCTCCCTCTCTCTAAAATTCCCTTTCTCTCTCTAAAAGCTTAAAAACCAGATCCTCGCCGCCGTGGGGGAGGCCCCCCCCCCCCTTTTTTGCTCCCTAGCTCTTCCCTCCTCGCCTCACTCTTGCCCGACGTTTGGCGTCCTGTCCTCTCAGTTTGGGCGTCCGTTGCCGTTGGTCTGGCGTGGCCCCCTTGCAACGGCTCTGTCCGGCGATCGGTGGCGACCCACAGTCCGTTGGCCCGCACGGTGTTTCCAAATCTGTGGTGCTCGGGGCTGACGTCGTGGAATAAGGTGTGCGGTTGTTAGGGTGAGGGTTTCCTTTATTTTTCCTTCTTTTTCCTAGTCGTTTGGCTCGGGCTCTACCGGCTGGTTTCCCCAGTCCGGTCTGTACCGGTCTAGTGCTCTAGATCCGGTGGGTGTTGCGTGGTGGGTGAATAATTTTAGTTAGGGTTTTGGTGGTTTGGCCGAAGTAGAGGGCTTCGGTGGTACGGCGGCAGTTATGGGCGTGTTTTAGGGTTTATCCCGGCAGCAGCGGTGGTAGGTGGTGGCTGTGTTGGGATTCTCCGAGATCTATTTCGTTTCTGTTGGTCGGCTATTTCCCTCTGTTTTTGGTTGGTGGTCAACAGTAGATCCAGCGGGAGGGAGTGTTTGTTCTTCGGCCGCTGTGGATGCGTTGGGTCTGCCGGAGTTCGTCCTCGGCGTTGCCTCGTCCTTTGCGCCCGGAGCCTCGCGTGGCAGCGGAGGTTTGCCTCGGAGCCCCCTAGAGGACTCCACAGCTCTGGATTGGGTCTCCCGGTCCAGTTCTGGCCAACGGCCCTTAAGGCTTGTCCTTGGGAGCAGATTTTTTTTTTTTCGCATGTTTCTGCTGTTGTGTGGTTAAATCTGTGCTTAGTGTTTAATAGTCTGCACTGGGATTTCTTTTGGTATCTCTCTGCCTTGCCCCGAACGGGATTCTTATGTCGACACTTGTGTCGGCTGCTTTTGCATGGTGTCCTCGAGTCTGTAGCTTGTGTGCTTTATGCAGTAACTCGTGTCTTGGGTATAGGTAGTTTGGTGCATTCCTGTATATTGCGATGTAATCCTTACCTTCGGGTATTGTTAAATGAATTGACTGTTTTCAAAAAAAAAAAAAAACTCTACAGCCGTCCAATCATCATCATCTTTATAATAAACCAATGCCTTCTTTTGTTTGATGAAACGTAGCCATCCAATAACATCATAAAACATAGCAGTTTTATTTACCAAACGTCGAAGCATACAACATAACTACCTCTCCAACCGTCCAATCACATTCTCACTTTAAGGCTATAGCTGTTTGATCAACTCTTTTTTTGAAAGAAGCAAAGAAAATTTACTTAATTATAAATCAACCTCTCTCCTAACTTCTATATATATTATACAAAATAGAGCACTTTTTTTTGTAAAATGTCTAGGCACACTAGTAGATCAACCTCTCTGCAGAGGATATTTTCTTAATAAATCTAATTCTCTCTCTCTCCTGACTTCTATATATTATAAAAAAGAGTGGTTCCATAATAAGCAACAAACTTATTAAAAAAATCCTTCATGTAAACTTCTAAAAAAAAGAATTGATCAAACTGGTATAGCTTTAACTTCTAAAAAAAAGAATTGATCAAACAGGTTTAGCTTAACGTGAGAATGCCCGACAAAGGAAAATAAATAAATCTTTAACATGAGAATATGATCGGACGTCAATTGTAATTTAAAAGATACAGAAAATCTTTTCGTAATAAATCTACCACTCTCTCCTAACTTCTTAGGCAACGTATCCCATTTAGATATGGTCATCCAAAATTCACGTCCTCTGCGAGCAGGGCCGGCGCCTTAAGCCCCTCAAGAATGTGTAAAAACTAAGGCCTCCTATTATTTTGGGTACCCATTATATATGTCCAATCTTTTTGGATATTGCAACACTAGAGACCCATTTTAATACCCAAATCACCTATTTTACACTTAAGAGACACAGGCCCAATGGTTGGGCCCAACCTAACTTGGTCAATCAAAGGAAACAAAAAAGGAAAAAGGAAATGCAGATCACAGCCGCTGTCTTCATGTAGAGCCCCTTGAAAAATGATCCCATGTGGTGAGTTCCTATATAAGTTTTACATATTCTACCCTTAACAACTCTAATCTCCTGAACACATAATAAAATTGAAGAAGATGAATTAGAGATCAAAGAGAAAACAAGATCAGAAATTAGTATTTGTATGGGTTTTTTCCTTGTCAAATTCATGCATTTAGCTTTGAAAAAATCATTTAACTACTTGTTATTTTATTGTCGTAAATTTTATTAAGGCCTCATTGTCTACCTCCGTCTTAGGCCCCCAAAATCTTAGAGCCAGCCCTGTCTGCGAGGTAAAGAATCATCCCGGTCAAAGTTGCCCATACATCATACGAACCACATATATAAAGTATAAGGAAGAGCACAAGTCTAGCTGGTATATCACTCATGCATATATCTGATCTTATCTCATCCTATCCTTTTCCTAAGAGCACAAGTCTACGTGGTATATCACTCATGCATAGATGATATATATCTGATCTTATCGCATCATATCTTCTTCCTAGCTAAAGGCATGCAGAGGCAGACCAATGTATAGACCTACAAGAAGATGTTACTGGGCAATCGCATGAATATCCAAATACTGACTATTTTAAGAGCATCCACAATGGCATAATCAAAACCCAAAAGGTTCCTAAGATTTGCAATTGTTGTTAACAAAAATGCTCACATTGAAATAACCAAATTTAGCAACCTTCTTAGCAACTAACCAAATTTTGGCCCTTGGATAACCAAAACTAGCAATCTTTTTGCCATTAACCAAATTTAGTAGACCCCACCCGTCATAATTTAAGTCAACTCGCATGCTCACCTATTGTAACACACACGCCTTCTTAATTGGTTGCTGAAAAGGCAAATTTATGTCAAATTTCGGCATGTTGCTATGCATAAGCAGCATAACATACACAAACATAAAAGTGATGGACTCTACTGTCAAAACTTGTGCAACATGAACTAGGACAAGAATGTCGGTCGGGCATGTATGTGCCCATAAAGAGGTAAAATCTCACCATCAAATTAACCAGAAGCAAGACTCCACTTAAAAGAAGTTGCATGGTGTCCATCCTGCAATTTGTTCAGTCACACTATATATCATGCTTTGCTTCCCAGTTTGTTTAAAAAGTAGTAGCAACATTTATCTGCACAAGGACAAGTTAAGTTGGCATACAATTTCCTTTGAGCCAATTAGACTTCCTTCCGAAAGTGACCGTCTCTCCCCAGGTCAAGTTCCTCTTCAGACCTCTATCCTCTTTACCCCTCCAAACACTCCTTAGGGATCCTATTCCGGACCCACATTGATAATCCATACTTTAGGCATTGCAAGACTTTGGCCTGAAGTTCCAAAATGTCTTGAAGACTCCGGCTTACTAGTTGACGAGCTGGAGACTTTACATTCTCCCGTGTTTGATGCGTCAATCAGGAATTGAATGTACAGTGGTGACTCTTGGGAATTAGTATAAGAGATGAATATGTAGCTATGTATATTTATAGATGCTCAGACCTATCCATACTGTTACTTTTGTACAAGAGAACATCCCTCCTCACTCACAAATGTGTTAACAAAGTAACCATTCTCATTGATTACCAGCACAACAATAACGGACCCGATAACACTTCCATGATCAACGCATCTCAGAACACTATATGGAGTTCGGGATATTGATAGAAAAGAGAAACTTTGATACACCAATTCAATTCACAATAAATGCAACATCCTATATATTCCAAATGAACAACCTTTGCAAGGCATAGAATGGAATATAAAAGAATTGCAAGTCAAAATTCTAAACCCTAGTAACACATGTCCTTTTACAGAGGTGCTGAACCCTAGTTACATATATACGCTAGACTTAAAAATACCCTCTTACACTAGAGGTGCTTAATTATTCAAGCAATAATTGATTATTCTTACAAATTCTGTATTAATACAGGACACTAAATTATTCTCCTCAAAATAATAAAGAAATAAAAACATATTAATGCTTAAGCATATATGAAGGTTGAAAAATCTACACTTAAAAGTAAGCAATTCGTACATGGAGAATCACTGGAAAGGAGAAGCAACTGGAGCTGCAAGACCTAGAAACCGCATTATCCTGAATCGGCGATCCTTTCTTATTGACTTCAAGGAAAAATTAACCTCCTGGATAAAAAGGGAAAGTAACCTTCAGTTTATCAATCTCTACTAACATGCAAATATATACACACACACACACACACACACACATGTACGACTCACATCAAAGTGAACTTTTGGTTTCCGTTCTCTCGTGCCCCTTCTCCTCTCCATGCAATCACTTTCTGTTCTGCTTGAACTTGATGAATTCCACTTATCTGTTAATGCCACAATAACAAGTTTCTAATTTGCAGAGAATGTACCAAAGAATACATCCACCATGGAAGTTATGGTAATGGTACATAAATAGCTGTATTGTCTGTGTACAGTGAGATCCAAGTAAAATGACCAACACAATGATAATAATAAATGGATTTTCCACGACACATGCCATCTTAAGGTTTCAGACACACAAATATCTGTGTGTGTTTGTGTGTGTATTGGTAATGCTTGGTGTTCCGGACCAGCTTGCATACACCATGGAGTCTAATACCTACAACGCCATAGTTGTTCCTCACGTTTAGGCGTGGGAGTGAAGCGGCCTTAAGCGTTGCTAGCAAGCGAAATTGAACCTAAGACCTTAAGAGGAAGCAAATCTCTAAGTCTCAGCCCTCATCACTAGGCTATATTACAGGTTATAAGGAAAAAAGTTACTTGAGTTGACTTTTCATGCTGCCTATATTACAGGTTATAAGGTGAAAATTTACTTGAGTTGACTTTTCATTCTACATTCACACTATTATTAAGGCATATGGTGTTTTTGATTCAGCACGAATGGTAATCGCAAATGTGAACGTAATTTCTGCATTTCATCTGTAACTTGAAAAACTTTAGATCAGGGCCCTGTAGGATGACTTAACGACAGATTAGAAAGAATAAAATTTGGAAAACATCCCAAAGTTACACTCTGGTGGAATTTCATGAATAGAAATATCTTGAGAGTTGACTGTTGAGCCTCAGATTGTAACGGTGGGGAGGACCAGCTCAGCAGAAGATCAAAAAGCTCTCAACAAGAAACTGTACAGAATATATTGAAGAAACAGTATGTACCAGGTGATTGATCTCGTGTAATTGAACAATTAGGATCATCTGATGATTCAGTGAACTCTTTGCTAAAACTTTGGCACTCTAAGGCCTGCAATGATATAGAAATCACATTTAAACCTTTATACAGGAGTAACATATGAAACTCTTCCAAAGGGTAATAAATACTTTCTTCGAAGGAGTGGAAAGATAATAATAATAATAATAATAAAGTGACATCCATGTGCCAAGTATCAAGAGTAGCATATGAAACAGATCAATAATCTAATTAAACTTCATAACATCGAATAAAACTAGGTCATAAAGGGTGATATTACTAACTTTGGCCGAAAGAATTGTCATTCGTTAGACAATATCTACATATTAGAATCATAAATTGTAGCCATTTTGTTTCCCATCTGACCACAGACAAACCATGCATATCATCCTACAGAGAGAAGCTACAAAGTACAAACATCTCATTTGCTCTATAGATATGCACCGGGTTTGTTTCTCCTGCACACTATACAGTTTTTTGTTGGTTGTGAAATATGGTACAGAATCTCAACCCCACACAAGGACATGTGTTCCTAAGTGGTGGGAGATTGTGCCGCCCTACCCCTGGAAGTTCCAGGTAGTGGTCGATCGGCCTGAGGGCGGTTGGGACCCAAGCGGGGGCTGTCTAATCGGTGACCAAAGGGGTCAGCCGGGGGTCAGTTGCTTGGTGAAGTGTAAGTCGTGTGCTATAAATAATAGATCGCCATCCTACCTTGTACAAGGTCTTTTAAAGCCTTGAGAGCGTCAAAGCCCATTGGAACTTCACAATTAAAGGTGCTCGCCTTGGAGTAATCCAAGGATGGGTGACCTCACTGGGAAGTCTAATGGTGTTTGGTGTTCAAAGCAAACAATATTGTACAGGGCGGGAGCGGGTCGTTACAGTTGGTATCAGAGGATAGGTGACATGAGATCGAGTGGGTGATCAGAGTGCATAGCGGAAGCATAAAATTCATATTTTTTAGTAGACAAATTTTGGGGACGAAATTTCCAAAGGAGGGGATATTGTAATACCCTGTATATTAAAAGTAATGATTTTTGCATGTAAATAATTGGTGGCATATAAGTGAAGGTGTGTGCACGTGAGATGCTAGCTGGAAAGTAGGTATCAAGACAAAAACATTTAGTTAAGGTACATGTGTTAATGTTCAAGAGGAACAAGTGTTGTCATTTTGTATAACTCTTTGAATAGTCAACCTAGCTACTATACTTGTACACTTTGTATTAAGAAGAAGCTGTTTATCTGATAAAGAGAGAACAGTAGGAACTCTAGGGAAAACAGAGAGGGCCGTGAGGTGGAGAGTGGAGCAATCGTCCGACCGATCACTGTGATGCGTAGCGTAGCAATTACAGTTGGTGGTTCGCGGTGGAGGAGTGTCCATAATAAGGTCACGATCTTACTTAAGGTACCCAAGCCACGAAGTATATAATATGCTCTAAATCTCCGGAGTATTCCTTTTGCATGCCTTTGTATTCTACTCGATCATTATGTTGTTTATTGAATCATTTGAATTCATTGTTGGAGCTGAGTTATGTGTTATGTACGGGGGTTGGGTGCCATGGAACTATTTAGTATATAATCGAGTGAAGTTGCCTACTGTGCTAACAGCCCGAGAAGCCTCATTATAGGCTGGGTGAGGCAGGTGAGGCTGATCACTGGTCATATACTGACTACTGAGGAGGACCTGATATGAGGTCGTATTATGTGGCTTATTGTTGACTCTGTGTCGCTAATTGGTTGGTCTCATTTATTGTGAGCATATCTATTCTCGTTGTATTGTATACTTCCTAGGGGGTTTGTGTTGCAGGTTGCGGAGGCGAGGATGGTGGTGGAGTTATAACCGGCTGTGTGTTTAGGCCTAGGTGGCTGCTTTTATTTAATCTCAGATAATTGTAAACTCTTTTCTTTTGTAAGTTCTGTATCAATGGCTTTTATTTAGTCTTGGGTTAACACTTTGATTATTGGAGGTGGTAGTGGTGCTTGGAGAACCGGGTCGTTACAAAAATCCAAATACTCCCCAACCCAAATAACATGATATGAGCAGGTTAAGTTGCAAACCAGTATTCTGATCAACATCGGACTGTGAGAGGTTTCCAGCAGGATCAACAAAAGCACTGGAGCAATAGATCGAAGATATAGCTAATAAAACTGGAACATATCCTTAATGTTCACTGCCTAAGGTAGGCTGAACTTAGTATCTAATACCAACATTGCATCTCATGGTTGAATGGAATTTTACTAAAACACAACAATCAACATATTGGCCCTTGAAATCAAATACAGTTGAACTTTCTCCAAGGTCTGAGAAAAGCTGACACGAAAATGGTGCACTTCTAAAATTTCTCAACATTAGGACGGGAATAACTTTATCGAGATTTCGACAAAACCTTGTTCAATTAGATCCATTATAGGCACAGAAGTAGATAACTAGGGGAGGAAATATCGAAGAATCTCCATATCAGTTACAATCTCAAATTTTTCATCAAAAGATAACAGAAAGAGGAGAAATAAGACCCTACAATACTCGTTAAACCACATTATCCCTGGGGGGCCATGGCCCCAACCCCTTCCGCCCGAGGAATGGCATAGATACCCATGTATCCATACAGCAGTAGCCAAATGTGAATGTTGTTATACTTTAGAGAACCCAACAAACATTTCAGTAATAGGCCACCATTATGTGAACTTACTATAATCACTGTTTCTGTTTGTTATTCAAATTAGAAAGGCCCAAAGGACCTTATATTTCTTTAGTTAAATTACCAGCTGACTAGCTGAGTAATTTTTTTTCCACTTTGGGAACATTAATTCAGATTAACAAATGAAGTGCTTTCTGCAGTTCAATTTCAAAAATCAAGGACTGAAGGCATGATTATTTGTCTTATCTATAGAGCTCATTTTCGCAACTGTTTTGTGAAGTTCACCTCAAAAAACGCTCAAGAGAGCTCGCTTGCCCTAGTGCATATGTTTGTAATAAAGGGAGATGATCCCATCTGAATCACGAAGTGTACTAAAATATAAGTCCTCTTCACGACGGTTATACTGAGTCTCGTCAAAGGATATGATTTTAGAGGAAGTTCTTATCTGCTAGGACTTAGTTCAATATTCTTCCACGATTCCATGTAGCAGAAAGCATTGCAATAACATGTTTGTGAGAAGGATAGTTGCTACCAATTTAACTGAATTCATTATAATATCCCATCAGTTAATCACTAACTGAGTTCGTAATTTGTAAGAACTCGCTGCCCAAAACGTCCAATGATTTAACCAGAATTAGCTCTCAGAGTAATAATACTAGTAGTGAAAAAGAGACTGGCAATTCTGCTACGGTACTGCCTCACTACATCTCCTAGACCGCTGTATAGTGGGAGCTACGCGCAATGGCTTCAACCTTCTAGCCTGTTTGCATATTCTTTTCTGTTTACCTGTTTAACCATACAAAAAATTAATCACCTATCCAACAAGACATAATGGAACTGTGGGTACATGCCTCTTAAGGACTGAAGGAGACAAGGCGACCCAAGAAGCGATGGTTACCATGGCCGATGGGCGATAAGGCCAGAATGAAGGACGACCCACCCCTGAGGTCAATGATTTACACTTGAGCTAGAGGCAAGGCCCAAGTTGCTCGGGACCGAAGGAGGAATGTGGAATGGAGGCTTGAACTCAAGGGATTGTCTGAAGGCCCAAACTCCACTAAGGAGTTGGACTCCAGACCACTCTTAGAGAGAGTGGCAACTCTGTTGACCGAAGGTCAAGCTTTTTTAGGTACTTATCATACCTACCCCTGAAACTGAAACATCACTATCCTTACCTACCACCTGACACCTTGATCACTGACATCTGATCATTAGACTCTCCATGATTCCATCCTAAGGCTTAGACCTCACATGACTACTATCTACCTTCTGCAAGCTTCAACGCTATTCATCTGACTTCATAGGTTTGGCCTCTGCCTTCATAGGCCTGCGACCTTCAGATGACCAGCCATTGAGGACCTTCCACGTGTCCTCGGTCCAGCTGGACCTCAGACCATCTCCCACCTATACAAAGGACCCTTGCCTCTGTCCAATACATTACACAACATGGCTATTACTTGCAAGGCATTGCCCAAAGCATGTCTTGGTCTCTCTACTGCCACTCTCACTCTCTCTGAATGATCTGCCTTGGGCTTTCTCCTCATCCACCTTTGGCACCCCGAGCCTTCAGCATCTTGTTGGTATCCTGGATCACCTTCGGGGCTAGGGCTACCATAGCCCATCAATGTAGCTCACGGGAACCAATCAGTCAATTGGTTCCTCAAAAGATGTTGTCAGCCTATGACCTATTAGGCATAAGTTGACATTTTAACGGCACTGACAAATTACCAATAGGATGCACATGTAATATGCTTGAAAAATGTTAAAAATTTTATTTAACATGCATAAACAGGATAATAATTATGAGTGGTCATTGTGCTACAAATTTGTCTCAACTTACTTCAGCAGGCCATAGTTGGCGAGCAGTTTTATCCCATACCGTGCTTCCTGGAGTTATGCAAAAATTACTAATCTCATTGATTTGAGATTTGTCTGGGGTGAACTGTTTCCCTAATGTATCACTTTTCTGTTTATCAGCATTCCTACAAAATGATGGGACAAGAAGAAAAAATTTTAATCAGTGAGAAGTAATATGTTATAGTTACCAGGAAAACACAAGCATGCTTTTTCAGTAACTAGACCAAATAGATATCTTTAATTACTATTTTTTCATAACAAAAGATCATTAAGATGTCCCACTTTTTTCTCAAATACCAATCAAGTGTAAGGTCAATCAAATATAATGAGTATTTTAAGCATACACGAACAAATAAATTCATGAAAATACATTAAGAAGTAAACTTTGTCAAGAAGAAGAGCACCTTGGCTTTCATGTTTCAGATCATTTATAAAAAGACCCAGATGTAAACACTGAGTTATTCAATTTTCTGAAGTAAAAAACTTTTTACTTTTTTTTGGCAGATAAAAAAAAATTTAGATGGAAAGGTTCAATCACTGGTGGGTCACTGTGTCATGACTCATACTAACTAGATCAATTTTTTACTTTTTTTCCAATGAGAAAAAAATTAACAAAATTTCATATGAAAAGGTTCAATCACTGGTGTGTCTGCCATGACTTGTACTAACTAGATCAATTTTCTCAATCTAGGAATGGAGAATGCTGAAGAGTGGCAGACAGACTAATCAAGATTCAAAATGGGAAATGGAAAATCTTGGACGGGTATCTCATACAATCCAGATCATAAGCAGACGCGATCATCCAAGGTTTCTTCATTTCTCTCAAACATTGCTGTAAAATTGAATTTCTAACTAAGGGCATTTTTATTTAATGGCGATAGAGAAACAAGTAACTATCTTGCCTAGGGATGTAACAACCAGAGCCAAATAAGGGATTTTTACCCAATTTCTTGCACAGGCTCTCACTTAGTTCCTTCAAACTAATACATAGTGTAGGGAAAAAGACATGGAGGGTTTTTTGGCTAAGGGTGGGCCCAAGTAGGTTCACATATACAGGAAAGAGATAGAAGGGAAAGATATCCTGATTCGAAGCGCGCTTGCTCATTTTGTCTGTGTGATTGAGTACTGACCAATTTCTTAATTCCCTATTTTATAGTTAGTCCCATTTACTAAGCAAATAAGCTTAATCAAGCTCATTATTGAGATAAGATAAATGCTAGTTAGCACCCTCAGTCTCATGCATCCAAGGTGCTCGCACATGAAAATCTTTCTACGGTACAAACCTGCCACTCCAGGCATCAAAAAGTGCATTTTCACTGACTGATTCAACTTCTATCACTGGAACTTCAGTAAAGTTGGAGAATAAAGTTTTTCTTAAATCCTCAAAATTGCTACATTGGACGGCAGGGAACTGAAGAATGTTTTCTCTCCTTGTCCTCATTTCTTCCAAATTGGTGATAGTATCACATCCTGGTTTGTCTTTGCCTCTCGAGGACTCCAACAATAAACCTGCTGCAAAAATGTTCAATAAAAATTAGCAAAAGAATAAGATAAAGAAAGAACTAATTCGGTGTTTAAAAACAAAAATAAATAATATAACAAGCATCAGAACTCCTGAAAGCCTACTTAATACAAAACGCTTCTCCATAACAAATGGACTGCTCTCAACCTATATGATCTAGGTCTATGAGCAACAGTGATTCAAAATTTCTAATTTCCTGAGTCTTTGCTGCTTGACGTTTGAAATCACAAAACAATTCACCTCATAATCCTAGCAAGAGTTGAGAGAAAAGAGAGGCAACCACCTAACCCTAGATTTTCCAACTATTCCCCTGCTAACATGCATGATCATCCAGTCAAAACTTTTCTCTCCAGTAGATAATTCATTTATCTTCTACCAGTTACCACTCAGCCGGAGAATGAGATAGTATATGCAATGCAACCAAGCGAGAAGAGAAGAGAAAATGTCTATAGATGCCAGGTTTCCATACTCCTCGTAACGATAGACCGATGATATATCACATTTATCTTCAAGATGTTACCTTATCCTACTTCACATCACTCAGCACACTATCAAAACACAACATACAGAGCAACCGAACAAACTTCCAAAAGATGATATGCAACTAAATGATTTATCGGCTTTATTTGTGAGTTTGATGTATGCCTTCGTATGCCAAAATATGTTGACGTGATAATCTATTTTTAGCCCTGTTTTAGAACTATATTTAATATACATGCTTTGCCATTCACTGAGCTCGTCAGCTGACGGATTTATTCCAACTTCTTTTTCAGGCAAGTTGGGGAGTTGGGCAAGGACTCTAGCAGCATCTCTACTTCACATCACTCAGCACACTATCGAAACACAACATACAGAGCAAACGAACAAACTTCCAAAAGATGATATGCAACTAACAGGGAGGAGTAGATTGTCAATTGAAGAGCCAGAAATGGTCAACACAAGCTCATAAATGAAATCAATATTCCCGTAGAGAAAGGTCAAGCCAATCTTTAACAGAATTTGACCTGTATCGACTAACCACATGTAATTAACTCACTATTCAGCAGTTAAAACAAAAGTACAATGACAATTTTACCAATACCACCGAAGTAAACCTTTTGTCTCAATTAACTGGGGCCGGTTACATGAGTGATGAGTCATTCACAAAGTTACCAAGAACTTCATAATCAATGGAGTTTAATAAATTCACAGCCTTCTTAACCACAGCATCCCATTACAATGTTCTACCAAGAACTTCATAATCAATCAAGTTTACTAAATTCACACCCTCGTTAACCACAGCATCCCATGCCAATGTTGGCCTTTCCCTCCCCTTAACATTCTATCAACAAACTATGTACCGAACTTCGCAATAATGGTAGAATAAAACTCCTATTCAATTAGGAAAGGAATTTGACCTAGATCAACAAAACCCCAAACAAATAGCTAAATTTTTCAGCAATTAAAACAAGGGGGCGAATAATCAATCCCAACGCAAATAAGCAAAGCAATTCAAAGAAACTGAATCAATTCAATTCAATCTGATTATAAAACCACATTTAACTAACTTTATCTACATCAAACCATAGAGTTGCACCTTTACCAAGAGGACTGTTGGAGAGAGCGGAAGAAGAAGAAGAAGGAAAAGAGCAGAAGGAGAGAGAGAAGTCTGTGCGACGTCGTCTGTGTCCCAAGGCGCTTCTCGGTTGCTTCCACCACTTTGGTATACGATCAATTTCGTGTACTTTTTGTATCTTGTTACTCTTAGGCGCCTTTTTCTTCGCCATTGCTGTGAATTGAACAATTAGGACTAGATTTTAGAGAGAGAGTAGTATAGTGGGAGAAGAGAAGGTTGAGAGGAGGCGGAGAAGAAGAAGCAGCAGCAGCAGGAGAGGAGAGACATGGAAGACATGAAAATTGGGTGCGTCCTCTGTATTCGTATTGGAGACGTGAAATTTGATTATACAAAATCAGATACGACAATTTCTTGATAAGTGAACAAAATGAAATTTTGCTTCTTTTTTTTTTTTTTTATTAGCATATAAGATTTTATAAATAATAATGCAATGAAAAACATCAGAACCGGCATCCATCCTCATAGAATGGCTTATTATGACTTCATGAAATTAAAAATGATTGATTAACATAGTTGTAAATTGGAAAGATAGTACAAAATACTTATAGAATGAGGGCAATTGGGTCAATAAATAAAAAGAGAAGGTATTTGCGTCTTTCCACTTCCAATCCCTTAGGATTGGTTTGTGAGTAACACCGGACCCCTGCCCCTGGTATGGGTAATCCCATTGAATTCGGGGATTTGTAATCCCGTTGGACTAGTAATCCTATCAACAAAAATCAAACCAAACCAAACCAAACAAAACAATAAACAAAAATTCTCCGCCACCTTCCTAGTTCTATCCCACCCTCCAAGAGGGTTATCAAAACACGCCCTAAAAGTACATGGAAGTTGGTTTGATATACACTTGTGTCCGGTGGTAGTTTTTTTTTTTTTTTTTTATCAAGGAAGATGATTTTCATTCATGAAAGTCTGCACTTGTAAAAGTAATTTCATTCAAAATAAAGAACAAAAAACACTAATAAAACAATCTCGTAGCAAAGAGATCCAAAAGCACAAAATTAAACTTATTTGGGAAAATGACGGCTCATGACGTGTTTTGATAATTGATACCCACCAAAGACATTTTCAGCATTAACAAATATTCTTAGCTTGTTCTTAGAGGGTATTAATTATCAAAACACGTTTTTAGCCGTCATTTTCCCAACTTATTTCCTAAATCAAGAGCATCAAGCTCTCTCCAACACATAATGCAAAGCAAACCGAACTCAACTTTGGCAATAGTGTCAGTAAAAACTGAAGACAGTCTCTAAGAATTCTGAAGAATCACATCAAAGTAAACAATGAAGCATAAATGGAATCCCATATCACAAAATACAAAGAAACAAATTGAAAGAAGAATCCATAAGACTAGAACTAGAAGCAGTGCCAGAATACATATGCCAGATATGCAAAGCCATGTTCCAAACTCTATATCTTCAATATTCAAATTTCGAGATTCCCAACCTCACCTACACCATGGCCTACATGGGACGCGCGCGGCCGTGGAAGAGAATAGAAGATGGACAATGAAAAAGAGGCAGTGGTCAGTGGGGCCGGTAAAGAAAGCTGTGAAAGATATTTATAGGAAGAGCAGTGAAAGAATGGAAGAGTCAGAGTCCAACAAGCATAGGTGGGGCTAGGGGAGGAATATTGGAGTGAGGGAAGAAGAAAAAGGAATATCATTGAAGAAGATGGAAGCCCTCACTAATGGAGGGAGAGAAACTTCAAATGGAGAGGACAGAGCTCTCAAATCTGACTTCTTGCTGTCCCGTCTTATCGATGAACATGGACAAATAGAGGATTTTTTTTAAGCAAGATTTAGTTTGAGTGGAGATTTAAGTAAAAACAAGAGAGATGCTATTCTAAAACATACTAAGGGAAGAAAGAGAAATGAACCATCTTTTGTTGATTCGGTGTGGGATATATGATGAGTAATGCTTTCAGCAATACAACTAGTATAAGTTTGTTGTAAAATAAAGGGTATTTTGCAATCCTTTTCATTTCAAATATGTATCAGAATTGTTAGTCATTATTTCGAACAATGCTAGAATCATATTTTTAGGGACGTATAATTTTTGCTACTTTACTTGAAATTATTTTCTTCAAAAATGCTACTCCCTCCGTAAGTGTCAATGTTTCTATTTGGAATGTTCCAAAATAAGTGTTCTCTTTCTAAAAATAACCATCAAAACATGATGAAATTTCAATTTTACCCCCAAAAAGTATACATTGATTTGACAGCTTTTTTATATTCGTGTCATTTTTAGATTGACAATATCTTTCAATTTATAATATTCTTCATGATTTTAAAAACTTTGTATAATAAAACTAATTGAAATCTATCAAACAAGATCCATATTACATATTTTTTGAGATTCATATTGAAAGATATAAGTAATTTCCATACATATAATTAACTTCACATTTTTTAAGGTTACTTTGAAAATTTAGAGTAAATTTTGACTTCTTAAAATGCACGATTTTCCGTAGAGGGCACTTAAATTGAGACGGAGGGAGTAAAACAATGGTAGTTATACTCGGTGGGGTTAAGGTGGTGGCTATGGATGTTGGTGCTCGATGGTAGGGGTGGCAGGCTAGCAGCAGTAAGTAAGATGGAAAGGAAGAAAAGGTGACGATGGGGGGTCGGGTTAAGGGGTGGCTTTGGGTGCTGGTGTTTATGGGAAGGAGATATGAGGAGTAACGACTGGATTGGAGATGAAAATAGAGATAGGTGACTCATGGCCGAGATGTTTTGGTCAAAGTGATGAGAAATACTAGTACCGTAGGTGTTTAGTTATCTTGATGCTATAAAGGGTAGTTTCGGCATTTAAACATCCAAAATGATCATATTACGAGATTCCGTCAACATCTCCAACGTCATCTTAGCGGATGAGAGGGCTCTTGTATAAATTGTTAGAAAGGATAATAAAGGAGAACAATGTGCTTTGATTATAGCTGGACAATAGATTTGCCTAAGCAAGACTTCAATTGAACTTGGGGAGGGAGTTTTAGCCAAATATAGCTTTGGCACAGTGTTGGATACAGTGGATATATGCTCTTAACCAACCCTCTTTATTAGGTGCATCACAAAATGATATTACAGAGAGAAAAGTACATTTTCGTACCCGTAAAAGAAAACAATATATAGTGGTCCAGAGTAAAAATCATTTCCTTTGTAACTGCCTAATTTACTGGTAACCTTCCAATTTCTACACAACATTAACAACCACACAAACTTGTCTAAAAATGAGTATCGAATGCAAATAAACTTGAACAAATGAGAGAGAGTGAGAGAGAGAGAGAGAGAGATATGCAAGTCGGAATATATCCTCAAGCTGAAAGCCTTTTCCCAATTATGTACGACTAAGGATCACATCCATGCTTTTCAAAAAAGGATCGCATCCATGGCATCGCGTTACCAAGCCCGGTTGCAATGGTGGTTCTTCTTGTTGTGTCTTGTTCTTGCGCTGCTGCTCAATGTCCATGTCCATGTCCAGGCCGAAAACCACTTTAACAACCCTACTATACTAATGCATCCCAAGCACCATAAACCCGCTTTCAAGCCAGGCCCTTGGAAGAATGCTCATGCTACCTTTTATGGAGAACCTGATGGCTCTGGAACAACACGTAAGGAAAAAGAGACCAATTCTAACATAATCTTATTCTGAATCATTCCCTACATTGACGTGTTTATTTTTTGATAACTCAAAGTGTCTGTGTGCACCTTGACGACGTTTGTTTCAAAAAAACACACTGTAGAAATATGCCGTTGCGTTTTGGACGCAGTAAGATGACTCCGGTGCCCACAACTTCTATGAAAAACGTCATACAAACCGGGAGAACGGAGAGGGGTTTAGAAAGTACTGTCAATAGGAGCAAAAAGAGAAACAGAATTTTTCCTGCCTTCAGCGACATTGCTTACGGTTTAGATTTTGAGGGAGGTTTCTTGCGGTAATGAGTGGTAGGAGATAGATAGAGATAATTTATTAGGGAGGTTTTGAGACCCAAAACAAACAGTCTATTAAAATGTTGCTTTGATAACGTTGAAGTAGCACCATGAAAAATTTAAGGTGTTTTGATGGCCTGCAACTTTAAAAGTGATGAGATCTAGATTTGTCACATCAAGATTTAAGTTGTTTTATATACTTTTCTGCTTGCCAAAACCTTAGATACGATGGTGAAATTATACAGGTAGCTATATTTATTTGGAGAAGGCTATATGATACACACCTCCAAAAATTGGTCATCAAAAAAATGCATAACTGACACAACAAAAACCGTTAACTCAAACCAAACAATGCATAACTACCACCAAAAAGCTGTGTAACTATTTTTGGGGTGTAATTTTCGTAGGAATGACAATTTCAACTAAAATAGATGGGTATCTGAACTGATCCGACCTTATTGGAACAATTTTATTGAATTTTTCCTAATCGATCATGGGGCGGTTTTCGTTTTCGCTTTGATGTCATCAATGATACCCCGCCAGTTTTGATTTGGCCGTTTGAGTGTGGTTAAGCAAGCATCTGTATCGAACCCAAACCAAATCCGACACCGATCCACAACTTCAACAAAAAAACATATGTAACTGATACCATAAAAATGCCCAACAAATGAGCCAAACAATATGCGTACCATATACATCAAAGACAATCGTGCATGTCATATACCAAAAAAATGTGCACTATCCTTCAAAACAATTCGTACCCTATACTTCCAAGGTATTCCCCTCTTGTAACTAACCAAAAACTTGCGTAATTTCTCCTTTTTTGTTATTTAGATGAAAACACAGTTTATATTAATTAGCATATATACAAGGTTATCATTTACTGAATGCCATTTATGATTTGTGAAATGCTCTGGATAACTATATTATTACTATTGAACTAGACAGGGAGGAAGTGCCGAAGTATATCTCACTGCTTTTTTGTGCAGTTAGTAGCTAGGAGGTCACGGATACGCATCCACCCTCCTTAGGCTATGACCCCCTTGTGCAAAAATTTAAAAAAAAAATTTGAAAACATATATTTGCCAAGCTTGGCCTAGGTTTAGGAAATCCATAAATTTGAATCTAAAAAGAAAGAAAGCAGAAAATTTTGTCAAAGTTGGACACGTAAAAATCAATAGATAACCTTGTAGCGACCATAGACTATTCTATGATTTTCTCTTCATAGTTTTAGTGTCTAATGCCTATGCTCAGACATCTTTGGCCTAATGACATCAGAGGAGCAATATTTAAGTGCCAGGAGAAAGGTCAACTCCAAACTCTGATCACTTTCGCCGATCAACCAAAAAAATGTTTGTATCCATCGTATGGCTGATACTGAAAGATCACCTCTCTGTTCACCCTATAAAGTATGCATGATGCTAACCTTGTCAACGCCTTTCATATCAATTTAGTCTTGTTTAATTTTGTTACAAAATATTTTTCAAAACAAAACCTTTGAGGAAATTATATGCAGAGGGAGCATGTGGCTACGAAGACGTCGAAAAGGAAGGATATGGCTTGCAAACTGCGGCGTTGAGCCAAGCACTTTTCAACAACGGACAAATCTGCGGGGCTTGCTACGAAATAAAATGCGTGAATGATAACCAGTGGTGCGCACCGGGACAACCATCTCTCTTTGTCACGGCCACCAATCTCTGCCCACCAAACTACTACCAATCAAGTGACAACGGAGGGTGGTGTAACCCACCTCGCAAGCATTTCGACTTGTCTCAACCTGCTTTTCTCCAAATTGCAGCATATAAGTCTGGCATTGTTCCAGTTCAATATCGAAGGTACATATATAATTAGCTTTCAAAACTTTTTTTTTTTGGGTGAATTAAATTTTATTAACAAAGCCCAAACTACAAAGCAAAGGGACATACCCCAGACTTTCAAAACGATCAGCTCAAAGAGCAAAGCAAGGGTCATAAGACCAGACCTGCCGACTAGGAAACAAGCAATGATATAGAACAAAAACAAACAAATTCAGCAGCAACCAAACGCATCACTTGCTTTTCCAACTGCTGCACTTGAAAACCATGATTTTGGAAAATTCTTCTATTTCGTTGCCCCCAGATGATTGATGCAGCCAATGAGACCTTAAACACCTGGCATTTTCTTCGTTTGTTCTTCAAAAGATATATCTGTTACTCCATATGATGTGATAGTGAAAAGCTATACTAGAATGGTATGATAATGGCATTTTGTATGCTCGTTTTGGTCTTGTTGTTCACGAATAAAAAGGGTGTACTTGTTTCTAAGTGAAATACCCACATCAATATCGATCATTATGTTTTATTGATCGTGTTTTTAAATAGCGAGCATATAAACTTTTCATGCAAATCAACAAGAAGGATCATGAAAACAGGGTGTGTTTAGGAGTGAGAAAAGAAAGAGAAAATAGAATACCCAGATGATAACTCTCCAAATATACCTAGTTTTCAATTTGCAAGCCATTTTTGCATGCTTTTCATAAAAACGAAAAACAGTTGCAACGAGCCTTGTTGTGAACGGGAGTTGTGTGAAATTCAGAACTCAGATGACATTTGAAAAAAATTTGCAGGATCCCATGCAAGAAGGAAGGGGGAATTCGATTCACTATAAGCGGGAATCCTTATTTCGTTATGGTCTTGGTATGGAACGTCGGAGGAGCAGGGGATATCACAAGCATGATGGTGAAGGGAAGTGACAAGGTGAAATGGACTCCAATGCAGCGCAACTGGGGCCAGAAGTGGCAAACCAACGCCAAGTTAGTAGGCGAGTCGTTGACATTTCGAGTCAGAGCAAGTGATGGAAGAACCTCAACTTCCTGGCATGTCGCCCCAAAGAACTGGCAATTCGGCCAGACATTCGAAGGCAAGAACTTCAAGTAGAAGATATAGATGCCACATAATCAACACTTGCCTAGGGTGACAAAAATAAATGAAAATTTCGTCTCCTAGATAGGATTCCATATCCTGAAGGCATTAGACTCTGTTTAGTTACAGTTTTCACTAGGGTGACAAAAATAAATGAAAATTTCGTCTCCTAGATAGGATTCCATATCCTGAAGGCATTAGACTCTGTTTAGTTACAGTTTTCAAAATGAGTCTTTATTTAAGACCTTCTAAAAACTTGTTTGGTTGACCAAACTATATTTTGTAATCAATCTTTTATTGTATAAGGGTACTTCACAGATCAGTGTTGGAGGCCAAGATGTGACCACTTCACTTAACAAATTAAAAGAACATAACACTTGCCATTCCAAACACTTTAGGCCACTAATCGACATTGGATGACATATTTCAGTAACTGAATAAATAATTTATTAAGTTTTACAACATTTGTTCGGCATCTACCTGTAAATTATTCTTCAATAAAAAAGGGGGCAAACCTAGTGCACAAGGCTCACGCCATTGCGGAGTCTGGGGAAGAATTGATGTACGCAGCCTTACCCCTACAAACAAAGAGGCTGTTACCGCGACTTAAACCCATGACCTCCAGGTCACAACGGAGGAACTTTACCGTTGCGCCAGAAGGCAGCTGAATAACCCAGCTTCATTCAAATATGCTCCGTATATAGCATTAGACAGCTGATAGCATGATTCTTCTCTGTTTTGGTTTTGCACCAGAAGAATAATATAGACAACCTCAACCTGTAATAGACCAGTCCACTATCTAAATGCACAACCAATACTACCGATGTTATCTTGAGCTGATAGGAAAATTGTGATACTGAATATAGAAGATGCTGTCGAAAATGCTGCATATTGCGCAACCACAACAATTAGTTTATCCCCCTCCCAAATAGAAGCTCATCCCCCTCGCGAAAGAAAGAATTCTGTTCTTACTGCTTCATACATTTTATTTAACTAGACCAAACAGTACCAGAACACCACGAACGCTTCTCAAGTCGCCCCCTATTTGGAGACTTTTGCTCAACAAGTGCAAGTGGAATGTGGTATGTGGACGACATTCCTTTCAACGTAGAGAATAACCAAACAAATCTCAAATTACTTGAAAATTTTAAACTTTTACCCAAAACAAAAGCCAATGAAGTATCTTCTGTTAATATTCCATTTCACCAGCTAAAGAGTCGTATCTGGAAGGTACATTAAACCAAAAGTCGAAACATAATACAGGTAACCTTAACTGAGAAGTCATGCACATCAAGATAAGCAACCCCAGTTCAATCAGCACATCCAATCTCCAGACCTAGGTTGATGAATTGCATACAAATATAGCAGTTGTGAATCTACTGATGTGCTAAGACACAGTATACATGAACCATTTATCCCATACTGGGTGGTGGTGGGGGTGGACGAACTCCCTGCCCCATCATCTGTTGCCCTGGAAAACCCTGAGGAGGTGGTGGCATCGGAGGTCTTCCCATCTGAGGGCCCGGAGTGAAGTGTACCATTGCACCGCCACCAACTGGGGGCGGTGGTGGAGCGGGTAGATTTCCACCTGGCGGCATAGGCCTAGGCCCATTTGCCATTGGAGGAGGCGGTGGGCCTCTCGGAGGATTTCCCATTGGAGTGCTCGATGGCGGCCCTTGGGGTGGAGGCGGAGGTGGTGGTTGGGCTTGGGGTGGTGGAGGCAAAGGCCTAGGCGGAACACCAGGAGCTGCTGTGCCATTAGCTGGAGGAGTGGGTTGGCCTTTGTTTGCTTCTGGTGGCTTGGTTTTGAAGTATAACTGCAACTGTAGATTCAGCCCAAAGGCAAGTAAGATAAGAATCAGAAACAGGAGATCATCACTAACAGAACAAGAATAGTGATTAAACCAGAGCAACAAGTTGCACAAGATTCACTCATAAATATCATTACTAACAAGACGAGAAGATGATTACAGATTACTTGTCAAGAAAAGTGGTTACACTAACCAAAGGCAGTGTTCTAAACCAAGGAATTAATCGGCGATTAATCACCGATTAATAGCTGGTGGCACCTATCCGATTAATAGCTGGCGGCGCCAATCCGATTAGGTCCGAGTAACGATTAATCACCAATTACTAAGTAATATGCACCGATTAATCGCCGATTAATCCAATTAATCGCTCGAAGGTGGCCCACTGCCCGACTAATGTTGAGCGACTTTTAGAACATTGACCAGAGGTACGTTTTTCCATAACAAAACAACCATGTAAATAGTGTGATGCTGCCATGTTTGCTGTAGTTTAATGCTTTAGAACTTTTTTCTTGTTTTGGGTAACTATCCAATGTTACTCAATTTCAGTTTTTTCCAATCCTGTTATCAACCCTGAAAATTATCAACTTATGATCAGTCCTTTCTTAAGATTTTCCTCCATATTTACCAATCCTTGAGATTTTTTCTGGTATTACAATTCCTAATGGCAAAACAATTTTTACGCTAAAAAGGTTTCAGAGAGTTTATCTTCCTTCTGATCTGTAGTTTGGGTTATTAGAAGTTAGAACTAACATAATCACACAAAGTCGTAATCTTGTCAGTAAATGCTGCTTCTAGACGTTTGTCAGCTCACAATGTCTCTACCGCTATCAACCCAAAAAAGGAACTTTGCACATTGTGTCCTCATTTGTTCTGCTCATGCACAGGCTTTTCAGCCCACCTTGAGTTCCCACTGGGCCTGGCACCGACAGAAGCCTCAAGGGTCCCCAAGTCAATACAAGCACAATTAAGGTAATTTGCATAAACCACATATATTTTTGCATACAGTAAACAAGTGCAGTATAAGTAGTTTTTCCATTTATATCGTCCATCAGATTCAGTAGTGATATCCTAGCAATGGAAAGCCATGTGGTCATCAGCCAACATCACCATTTCTCAAGTATATTTGCACAGCATGGCTCAAAAATAAAAACATAGAAGCTGGTCTGGTATCCAAATTACATCAGCAATTAATAGAAAATAAGAATCATAGTGCACAAGAAGTATATAGGCGAACCGTGAACATTTTCGAGTCCGGATCCCAATGTGAGAAGAACTTGGGAGTGGATTTGTCAATCTCCGTGCTAGGAACCTACAAAAACAATACATGCAGCAAGAACCATTATGATTTATGCAATAATAACCAAAAAAAAGAATCAGATGGCCAGAGCTCTGAGAGTGAAATACCTTGAATGCAATGATCTCGTATGGTTCAGCCGCAAACAAAAGATACTGGTATCTTTTATCAAAGGATTGGACCCTCTGCCCATGAAGGGAAAAAACAAACATTAGCATTGATAGTTGATACAGTCATGGAAATTTTCAAGTCGCAAAACAAACTGAAGTTCTCCTACAAAGTTTTCAAAGTTAAATTTGCATAAATACTGTACCTGTTCAAAGGATGACATAAACCGGTGCCTTGGCTTTGCATTATCTTCTATCTCAGGATATTCAATCTACGCCAAATAACAAAGTCAGCAAAGCATTAACAGAAGAAGTAGATAAACCTATGCACCAATTACGTTTTATAATCACATATTGCTACCTTAGTAACTAAAGGAACTGGATGCTTTTCAACTTCTGTTTAAATTGTTCATGTTTGTCTACCCCATTTTTTTCTACCGTATCTCACTTCAAATATAAATACCCTCTTTCAGTTTTCTTACAATACGTTTTATCATAGCTTTCATTCTTTCAATACCCAGCTCTTATGATTTTAGCCAGTCAATCTGATAATGCAAGCCTGAATTACAAAACACGTGTATTCCCCATGTTATAGGACCAGTGAATTAGCACCTACATAAAGGTAAAGATTGCTCAACAATTTGCAAAGAAATAAATTCACACCTGGAAGAGAAGAGACCTCTGCTTTGTCTCTGGATCAAACTGCTTTGTCACACGGTAACCAGGCCTGCCAATTTTGACTGCAAACGCACCAACAAACAAATTCAGAACTAAGATCGAAATAGAAAACTAAGGCTGATATTAGTCAGATATACTGGGGCAAAATATCCACCATCTATTTTGACTGTGTGAGAATTCCGTGAGTTCCAGTTTCCAAAAATCAATAATATAATAGTTTCAGACATGCTTGTTGACAGAAAATGTTAATGTCTTATTGACTAGGGAGTGTCAGCAAGGACTAACAGCAACGAAAGCTTATTTTCTAGTGGAGAGCGCTCTTGTTTTTCTTAAACATGTTCTGACCGATATGTCTAGACTTCTGATAAATACAGTACAATTTCTGAATGTCAACCATTAAACATTGGGACCCACAGAGGATAATTGAACACATAGAGAAAGCTGTTGTACAAGCATGATGTTTAGTATTATAGCACCTATTTTTATTTCGCTCACACTTTGATGAGTCCAACCATTTTGATGACCATGGACTATGAGGAAAAACACAACAATAAGGTCCAATCAGCAATTAATCTGCACTTCAATAATATAAATTGTTGCTCACTAGCACTCCAAACAATTATTACTGTTAGTCAGACATAAATAGGTAGTTTGACTTCACAACTACTTCCCCAGTTTCCTCATTAGTCTTATCAATTCCCGTGGCTCCTCACACACTAGAGGTGTTTATAATCATGGGTGTGACTCTTTGATGCAGATAATGAAAAGCAAGAAAGGGTTTGAGTGTTGCATAAGGGGCCTCTCTATACCTTCTACTGCTACAATCAAAAATTCTTGAACTTAGAGTGTGCAACAAAGTGTGGCTCTCGTAGTCTCACCCAGTCACAGGTTGGTGTTGGATGCATATGAGGAGCCTGGGAATCAAGCAAAAAGATCATCCATGGACTAAATTTTTATTTTTTATTTTTAATCGGCACATGGACTATATTATTGTGATAGATAAAAATAACACCCTAGGAGGAGTCTCACCAAGTTTTTCCCATCTCGACTCTACGAACCCTCTCATTGTACTCAACACAACAATTACATTGTACACTGAATATTTTACTCTACGGTTAATCGCCACAAAATTCAAAATCATCAACTTCCCAACGAGTTATAGATGAAGATTGAGTTGGGAAGTAGAGAGGGATGCTATAGATTCTGATGAGGAAAAGAGGAAGATGCTGACGGATTTAAATCAAGTGATGATGAAGAATATGAAGCTATTGTCTCTTTGGAGGGTTCGGCGTGCAACACTCCCCATGGCCAATACTAGACCGCCATTTGTTTGTCTACCCCAATTGTAATCTTATAGTGGTGACAAGTTGACAACACAACACCCTCCTACATAACCTGAACTACATTAATATACCCTTTTGTCACACCCTCTCTCTTCAAGACTCACCATATGACATCTCTAGGCACCTACTTTTTCTAAGTCTATGAGGTTCACGTCATAAAGATCTAACAGAGTTTTTAAGTGTTGGTTGTCAGCTACCTAATGCATAGCCCTCCTCCTTTGACCCTTGGGACCGGCTGTGTGGTAGTCAGACTCTACACATGACACAAGCAGAGTTTTCATGTATGATAAGTTTTTAAACTTTTAGGGCTTCAAACTTCAAGGTATGGTACTAGTCTCACGATATATGCAGATAACAGCTATAGATGTCATATTCAATAATATTGGGTGATCTGGCCACTTGAAGTATATCCCACTTTTTTTTCAAGGTGCACATCGCTTCATTCACACTCGTGTCTGGTCTTGCAGTTCATTGCTAGAGCTCAAGGGTCCTCGATTCCTCAATGCGCCTCGGACATTTTAAAAGCACTGGTATGTACCATCATATTCCTCAACAAGGGCGGGGCATTGCCAAGGGTTGCAATGTCACTGCCCTCAAATTTTAAATAACCACTACAGGACGCCTACAAAATTTGGACATAAAAATACATATAAAATAGTCCCCACAGTTATGATCGTTCTTTAACCCTCTCTCTATTTATGCGTGTTTCTCCAAAATTATGGCATCACTCCACTTGTTTCATGTCATATAACAGTTTCAATAGCAATTATAAGATAACTTTGATGACTGTTTACGTACGTATGAAGCCAGTAATGGAACTCCGGATGGGGCCAAATGGGCATTGCAAAGAAAATGTAAGTTCACTTATGGGGAAATTAATACTTTCATATTCCTCACCTAAGTGTGAGAACTACCATCTTTGTCTAGAAAAAGCCATCAATAGAATTTTTCACAAAATTAGAGATCCTATTTGATTTTGAAGAGACAGAAGTGTTGATCTCAAAAAATTCGGGTCTCATTTTAGAAGCCAAAGTACTTTGATGAAACGGTAAAAGCAATCTATCCATAAAATCATAGGCTCCAAATGGGTTAAATTTCAGAAATAAAGAGGGACGGTTGATTTCCACCTAAGAACCTGAACCACCTCTATTTAGTAGCTATTAACAGCAGGGCCCTGGAGCTCAGCTTATGCAATCCCTTTACTAAAACTTGCATACAAATGCGGTTCCCATGCATGGAATTAAAATCTCATCTCATGTCCAACCCCCTAATCAAACAGTCTCAATAGGAATATAAACACCATGCAATTAACCAGTATTGAAAAGGTTGAAGCCTTTACCGGACTTTTTGAGAGCAACCTTTCGCTTGTGGGGTTGAGGCAGAGCAGGGGCCTCCTTCGCCTCGCGAGCTGCTCTCTTTGCCAGATTGGTCTGGTGCCGCTTCCCTTGTGTATGCGCCAAGTAATTTCCCTCATTGTTGTGCAATGTTAAGCAAAGCTTACACTCATAACTGAAACAACCAAAGAACAATAGAAACAATCAATTCCACTATCACTAAAAGCAAAGGGAGCCAGCCAGATTTTAATCCAAGATTTTGCACTTAACTACCACAAAAATTCTCACCCCAAGAAATTTCTCAGTACACCTACAAATTGAAAATACTCAATGTTAAGCAAAGCTTACATTCGTAACTGAAACAACCAAAGAACAATAGAAACAATCAATTCCACAATCACTAAAAGCAAAGGGTGCCAGCCAGATTTTAATCCGAGATTTTGCATTAACTACCATAAAAATTCTCACCCCAAGAAATTTCTCGGTACACCTACAAAACGAAAATACTACCGCCTTCCCAAATTGCTTGTCCACTCTGAAAAGTCAAGCAATTTTTAGATCAAAAATTAAATACTTCCACCCGTCATCTTTTCAATTTCTACACCACCAAATTAGAGTATTTTATGAGTTCTTTAGTTTGGAGTAAGGTAATTCAAAAAATGTGCACGAAATTATTTTATTTTTTGATCCGAAGCACGACTTTTCGCATAGGACAAGCAACTTGGGACGGAGGAATTAATTATTTGCATAACAACATCATGATCACAAATATTACCCCCAAAAAATCTGAATAAGAGGCGGCCCTAATTTACCCCAAAGGAAAAGGCATACATTATTACACACACACACACACACACAGAGAAGGGTAGAACGGACCTTCCGAGGTGGTTGCGCATGAAGTAGGGATCTTTAGCGATGTCGATGGTTTCTAGTGCAAGCCTTCGAAGCCGCTCACGTCGGTCGATGGCTTCATTCTGGGCGGAGGCGGCGCCACCGCTACCAGGCTTCGAGCCCCACTCCCTGTCCATCTAATGCTCTCTCTCTCTCGAATCGCCCGACTCTGAAGTTCGACCTAGTTTTCCTCTGCGAGGCCCGACTCGACCGGTGCCTTGTGTTAAGGGGAGAGAAAATTTTCAGGATTTTATCAGTTCGAAAGTCGGTGGGATGGCTTTTACGGATCGGGTTTTGGAGTTTGGATCGGATTCAGGAGACTAGAGATGGGCTCATTGGAGACCCATGTAGAAAGATAACCCGGTATTAGAGCAAGTGAAGTCTACCACAAGTGCGGATAAAAAAATAAAAAAAAAGTCTACCACAAGTTCACGAATTTCTTATATAGTAACTTTTTTTTTTAATCAACAATCAAGCAAGTTAATTGCAAAAGTTCGAAGGCAAAAAATTACATCATAATAGACAGAAATAAAATCAAAGCTACAAAATCTAAAATTCAATTACACTTTACTGAAGCTAACCAATACTAAGTTGTGAGAGTCTCGTCCAAGACCAAGTAGTAGTGGAACCAAAAGGAACCCTAGCTTAAACCAATGACAAATAACGCGGATGCAATCAACAATCAAAAGCTTTTATGCTCCAATATGTACAATTACCTCCATTAATAATAGATTGATTTGCTGATTATAGGAGAAAAATATTTTAAAAGTAGATGACAAATACATTTATACAAACCGACCATCTATTTTCTTTAGACAAATGTGATGAAACCTATCAACTGGGATAACTAGGTAAAGTCAAATTTTCTAAAATACCTATACATAAACAAACAAAAAAAATGGCAATTGCAAGAAGTGGCAAACCCATAAATTTGCATTAGGGGTACAAATTAGTAAACATAATCCGTAAGCTTATAATTCATGAAAATATTCCAATTCTTTTTTGCTGGTAAAATTACCACCCCCCCCCCCTCCCTTTTTTTTTTTGTACCCTAAGAAATGATTTTGATTGACATCTGCATAAATTGAATTTAGATAGGGGTATAATTGCAATATGGCAATATATTAATGTAACTCTACAAAATCCAGTGGGGCACATAGGACCGAAAGTCTTTTGTTCCTCTACCTTCTAATATACTACCAAAACACCTCTAACTTAGAATTCATTCATGTAACAAATATAGTCCTATTTAGTAGGCGCACATACTATTGGAGAGTCATACGGCGTCCCACTTTTATGGGACCCACAACTTTAACTTTAAAAATATTATATTATTTATGTGAAGATATTGAGTCCATGAAATTTAATTAAATGGTAACCATAAATAAATTGAAAAACAACTGAGCCTAATAATAAAGGAGATTAAAAATTTTAAAACATGAGTTTGGTCTTGTGGAATGTAACGTTAAAATATAGATGAAAAGCGAGAATTAAAAAAATGTATTAGAGGCGACTAATGATAGAGTAAATTATAACATCTATTTGATTTATGTGTAAACAATCATATGACAAATATAATGATGGCCACTGACGCTCGTGGGAATTGGCCTTGTCACCAAAAAATTTATTGACAAATTTTTAAACAAAATTACATTAATGCAATTTTTCTATTGAAATGCAAATTAGGAAAGTCTTTAACTGTAACATCCTTTTTAATTGAGGTGCTTAAATGTTATATTTAATAACTTAAGGGCTAAAGTGCATTTTTTTTTAAAGAATGGTGCATGTGTGCCGTGTGTGCTGAGATGTTGTGTGTGTGTGTTCTTTTAAAACAAAAGAGAAAAAAAAAGAAACCCATCAGGGGTTTGCTTCTACGTTAGAAAGAGAGAGGGACGGTGGAAAGAAGAGGAAGAAGAGTGATTGAACCTTAATTCAGTAGGTAATTTTCAGTCCCTTTTGCTTAATTTCGTGTATGCTCAGCTGATTTTGAGTCAGGTTATTAGGGTTCTGTTCTGGGTTGATAATCTGTCCTGTTTTGACGAAATTTATTCAAGGTACCTAGAAATCTTCTAAATTCTTGAAAAAAAATCCTGAAGGGTCATCTGTGAGTCTATTGCATCGTGTTAAATTTTCAGAAAATAACTCGAAGTGTTTCGGCCTACAAAATTCGTGGACTGAACTGGTGTCTGATTCGCGTCTGTGCAGACAGCACAGACACGTGTTGGAAAAACAGGCATAACTTCTGGCTCGGGTATCGGTTTTACGTACCGTTTCTTGATTCTGAAACTAGACTCGCATATCTTTCTGAGTATGTATGGGTTGTGTCGTGGTTCTTTCTAGATTATAGCAGTTTTTGAATTAAACTTCAGATTTTGGGGAGTTCTGGATTCTGGACAGCTTTTGGCCTGTGTTCTTCATGAAATTTCTCAAGTTTAAGCATGTTGGGTGGACATGGGTTCTCATGAGTCTTAAACAGTGATTAGTTGGTGATATTTTAATGTTGGAATCATTGGAAAAGATTGAGTGTGTGATTTTTAATGAGCATTCGATCGCAGACTGTTCTGCTAGAACTGTGATTGCTGTTTTAGATATGTAACTTCAACTGAGCATATCTTAGTCATTCGGAGTCCAATTTCGGCAAATTTTATATCTAGATTGATGTACTAGAAGTCTTCTTGTGGTGGTGGTCTTATAGTATTCTTTTGAACCTATAGAATACTATAGTCGGAATTCGATCAGTGGTTCTGTTAGATAAGGTGTGTATTTGTGGAAGGTTCTGTTAGATAAGGTGTGTATTTGTGGAATTCTTGGTTTTGGGTACGAATTGGTGAATTTGCTCTTGTTCGGTATTTGTTATGTAGTTGAGTTGGTGCAAAATATTGTTAATGTATTTGTCAAGCCTTTCAAGTATTTGTATACTAAAATGTTTGGCTTGTGGATAGGTGACGAGTCGGTGAATCAAAGAGCACCGAAATCATAGTTGTACTTTCTTTTGGAGTACGAGGTGAGTGTTTGATTCATAGATATTGTTCTATATTGAACTGAACTTGAATGTTGGCTTAGTGCCCGGTGATTGGCTTTATGCCAAAAGGCTTTTATGCCTTAAGTTGTTGGTTTTGTGCCCGGTGATTGGCTTTATGCCAAAAGGCTTTTATGCCTTCAATTATTGGCTGTGAGCCTGGTGTTGCTTTTAATTGCTTGGTTTACTGGTTGACAAGTTGAGATTATCTTTTAGCTGTATCTTTAATATGGAATTGCATCCATGTCTCATAACCCTCCTGGATTCCATTTTGGAATCCAGTTTTGCAGGCATTGTAGATATCCACTGCTGATCGTCGTGTGGTTGTACTCTCGCTTAGGGTAGCATGTCGGGAAGGCTGGACTAGTTTTGGCGAAATTTTGTAGATAGGGTTGTAGTTGCAGCCTATGTTTATATTTGGTTCATTGTATAGTTTAATGTTTCCTTAAGACTTCCGCTGTGTGTGTAAAAACGATATATTTTGTGTTATCAATAAAATGGTTGTTGATTAACTTAGTTGCTAGAAATTGAGTTGTAGGATTGGATTGGTGGTTGATGTTGCACCCTCACGTCAGTTTGGGCTCATTTGAGTGCTGGCCGGGGTGGGGTGTGACATTAACACAACGTTTTTCACGACAAAATGGACAACATATGGTGTGGCACTGCCTCATTGTTGTTGTAAAATAGCATCTCATTCAATTACTAGGGATATTCAGTTAAAAATAACCAATGAAACAATACTAAATAAGCTTTTAAAAAATATGTACACATTCTTGTGCAAATCGTTATGGTCGTAGCCTATTGAATTGATGAAATATGTCAATGGAAATTGCTATGGGTACAACACAACATTTGTACACCACCTTGCGTGGAACCCATTTTGAGGTCCCACATAAATATTCGGAGCCTTTTAATTTGTTCAAAATATTTTTTAAAGGATCCTTGTAAAAAATAAACTCAACCAGATATCAATATGTACTTGATCTATACATTAATTTTTTGGTCTGTACAATTAAAAACAAAAAAAAAATATTTGGATCAAGTACTTACTGATATCTTCTTCTCTTTTTTTTGATCATTACTTGCCGATATCTAGATGAAATAATTTTTACAAGTACTTCAAAAACATTTCTTAACAATTTGAACGACTTAGATCAATTGTACACAAAAGTGTTGTATTCAGATATATAAATAGTATATGGGGATCCGCATTGAGCGCGAAATCCTAATAATTTGAAATACTGTGAGACACAAAATGAGTGTCAGGTGCTCGAACAGTATCACGGTAACTCATTTCTTTTAGAGTTAATTTAAATCTGAAATTTTTCTTCTTATTTGAATTTTTTTTACATTTGTTAATTTTATGCCAAACTTTTTTGGGTACTTAAAAGTAGTTATTTCTTAAAATATACCAAAATTTAACTTTTTCGATTCCTCTCATTGAGACGAATCAATACCCCAAAAAAAGTTTGGACAAAATTAATAAATGCAAAAAGAATTTAAATAAAAACAAAATTTTCAGATTTAAGTTAAATTTAAGTTAAGTCTAAGAGAACGGAGCTAAGGATCATCATTTAGCCTGAAAGCCCCCGGCCCGTCCAAAGCCCACCCGGCCCATTGGGCTTTTACTTGGACCGAACCCGTGAAATGAGCGGGCCGACCCAGCCCGTAGTTTGTAATGGGCGGACTTGGGCCTATGAATTTTTACTCGGCCCGGCCCGCGAGCCCGCTTGTGGTACCGCCCAATAGCCTGCCCACGGGCCCACCCATTAGCCCAAAATCCTTTCTTTTTTCCCTTGCCCAAGGAAATTTAAGCCCTCCCGCTAATCCGCCCAACTTTTGGCCCGCCCAGTTTTTGGTTCGCTAACCTATCGATTGGGCTAGCCCGTAGGCCGGACTTGAACTTCAATTTATGATAGGTAGCCCGGCCCGCAAAAATTAAAAGCTTGGTCAATCCGACCCGTGGACAGACTTGGATAGTGACTTGACGGATTGGGCCGGCCCGGCCTGGTGATGACCCTTAAACGGAGCCAAGGGGTCTCAGGTGGGGGCCATGGCGCTTATTTACGGTTTACGACACGAAACATGCTTTCCGCAAAAATTGAATGCTAGATTTTATTTGAGAGAAACATACAGAGAGATAGTGAAGCAAAGTAAAGAATAACGTCTGCTGTCCGCTGTTCTGTTCGCCTCTCTCTCTCTCCAATAGCACACATCCAAGTATCCACGTATATTTTCTTTGTAGATATAGATGCCATTAGCTTTCCTCTTCTGTTCTTGTCCTTAAATTCCCACCCATTGTCATTGTTGTAGTGGTGTTGAGAGAGAGAGAGAGAGAGAGAGAGAGAGAGAAACAGTGATCAATTCATGGGTTCGTCTTCTGGGCAGAGCAATAGCAGTTACGATCTGTCATTCAAAATCTTGCTGATCGGGGATTCTGGCGTTGGAAAAAGCAGTCTTCTCGTCAGCTTCATCTCAAGTTCTCTTCAAGATCTCGCCCCTACCATCGGTACTGCTCACTTCATTTTTCGAATATGCATGTCTCTGTTACATTTTAAAACTCATAGGCCATATCCCATATCATGTGCATATATGCGTAAACTAGACGCCCAGGCACCCGCGAGGCATTTGCAGGCATGTGCAAATGGTGTTCAGTAGCAGACGGAAAAAGAAAAATCTTGAATATATTGAGTGTGTAATGAAATATGGGATGTGAAAGTAGAAAAAGGGGAGAAGAATTTTGGGTGGCAGTTTTTTTTCCCCCTTCTTGGCAGTTTACTTAGGTAGTCAAAGTGGTAGTTTTGGGGGAAAGAAAATTTCTAGGGAGCCTCGAAACTGACGTTCACACCAAGAGGGGTGTCCGCTTTATAATAGTACTCCCTCCGCCCCATCTTGTTTGCTTGTTATGGAGTATCCAACTTTTTGAGGAATCAAAGTCAAAATATTGGATTTCCACAATTACGCCACAATTAACTCAAGTATTCACTTGGCTTTTCTCATGATCAAAAACAAAAAACTCAAGTATTCACTTCAATTCAAAATTTAAGGGGTAAAATTGGACGTTTTGCCCAGTTTTGGTGGGGGGTTTTCCATAAATGAAACAAATATTTTGAGACGGCTCAAAATGGAAAACACAAGCAAATAAAATGGGACCGGGGGAGTAATAGATAATAGGTATACTGTATATGTATGCATGTAGTGTTTGCGTCATTCATTTGTGTTTGAATTCTGATTTTTGAACTCCTGTAACGAATGTGTGTGGATTGAAGTATTTATTTTCCCAATTCGTAGGTGATCATTGATACATCTTAAAAATTACACAACAAATTAGAATAGGATTTAGTAAAAGCTCAACAACAACATTTAAATTAACTCTGCAATATTTCATAAGGGGAAGAAAAGTAGAAAACACCCATGAAGAAAGAGGCCATGAAAGGAGAATGAAACAATCAATGATTGCCTTGGGCGATCTAACCCCTGACCTCCCAATTAAGGGTGTATACATGGCGCTTGTTTGATTTCTTTAGGGTTATGCTGTAGTGTCATGGTAAATTGAACAATAATACTATTACAAAACTTTCATACCAAACTTCCCCTAGATTGATTGATGCGTCAGTGGTAAGCTAGTAGTATTTCTATAGAAAGAGTTATATTTTTGAAATTATAGGTCTAATTTCTGCCTATCCATCTATAATGGTTTCGTGAGCTATGATTCTTTTGAATTTGTAATGATTGGCTTATTGGCAAGTGTAGTGGAACAGCCCATTGGCGTTTCGTCTCCAGATCATCTAGAATCATGGAAATCTTAGATGGTGTTGTTTTTTATGGCATTGTCTGAAACATCACTTTGAAGCCTACATTGGTTGGAAGTTGGCTTAAGTACAAAACCCCTAGTCTCCCTAGTCCAGTTGGAGTCAAGTTCAATATTGTTGTAAACACGATAGAATTCTTCCTCATAGTTTTTTTTTTTTTTTTTTGATAGGCAATTCTTCCTCCTATTTATTAATAGTTCAACATTGTTGTAAACACGTTAGAATTCTTCCTCCTAGTTATTAATAGTTTTCTTCATAGTCATGGGTAGTGCAATGCCAAGGTCAAAGTCAGAAGAAAATCTTGATGATCCCATACCAGACTAGTATATTAAAATAAGATTGGGCTGTTTCCATTTTGTAGGCCTCAAATGTGAAAAACGCTTGTTAATCTATGTTTACACTGGGCATTGATGTATATGGGAACCTTTTGCCAGGGGTTTTATGTTAAAAAAGGGGATTGAGGCAGTCAAACATGACAGTAAAGGTTTCTTGCAATTATATTCCAGTGAGGAGTCGCTATGAACTCCTAATAGCTATACATATCCCTTCCATGAGCTTAGTGTGGCGAAAACTTTAGTTGGTAGATCTGGTGGGTTTGAAACTGTAATAGGTGGAAACCAGTGAAGTCTGTTGTCTTAGAATACCTTCTTGGATTCTGCTCTGGTCTCCTGTTTTCGACAGTTTTAAATAGGGGGTGACAGCTTTTTGATTTTGCAAGAGCTAAGGTCCATGATATCACCGGTTCAAATTCTAGGGCTCAATACTCAGGACCAATATTTATCCTAATTAGCATGTTGAAGTTTCCACCATTTAAGAGTTCGTTTGATCTGATGGTCAATGTATTTAATTTGTTTTGACACCTTTCTTCCTCTTGAAGGATGTAATGTGCTAACAAGCCTTCCAGGTGCATGGCCTATCCACATGATAGGATTGGGGTTTTTTAGCTAATCCTGAATTGAAGGTTTTTTTCCTTGTCCCAACTATAAACAGGTGTGGATTTTAAAATCAAGCACCTAACAGTTGGCGGGAAAAGATTGAAACTTACCATTTGGGATACAGGTAACAAGGAATGATAGTGTTTGTTTTGTCTACTTTGAAACAAGACTTCCTGGTTTTTAGGACGTCAATTTACACCATTATATGATCCTTGTTTCAGTGACCTCTGGTGGTTATTAATCACACAATTTTGTGAAGCAATATATGTCACATACTATATTGTTTGAAAGGTTTGATGTTTTTTCTTGTTGGATAATAACAAAAATTGCAGTGGGGAAATGAACAGTAAAATAGAGCAGCACAAGCAGAACGTCAAGAGCTAAAGATGCTAAAGCGGAAACAGGAAGAATTTTACTTCTTGATATGTTATCAGAACTAGAGAGAATTGATTGATCAAGTAACTTAAGAGAAAGAACCTTTGAATCATTCTTAGTTGTGTCATAGACTCAACATATGATTGATCAAGGAACGCAAGAGAGAGAGAGAGCTTTAAATCATCCATAAATCATAATACATTTTGTGATATTTTCAGACTCAGACATCTTATTCCTCTGAAGCAGTCCCTAAAAACCCTCTTGTTTAGTATTTAGTTGTTTATGTAATCATTCACTATCTGATTTTAAAAATAGTTCATGATCAGCTATTCAAAATTTCGAAGTACACCATATAATGTTAAGACTAACTTCAACTGAAGAGAGGAGTATCACATAAACTATACTTTTATGCCAAAATAGAGAGATCTGTTAGTGCTATTTTTTTATCAGAGATGCTTACTGTTCTCTTGGTGCACAAATGAGATTGTGTGGATTAAAATGCAATTTGTTTTGCTTGACGATGCTTTCACCATATCATGCATATCCCTACACTGCTTTGCTTTTGTACATATCACACACTGGTAGATCTAGGTAGGAAACAAAACAACCCATGTTGGAAGGATGAGTTGCGTTCTGTTGCACTTATTTTGATATCTAAACGACGAGAGAAATATCCTCCACTGAAAACGGGAAATGTGTAGATCAAGAGTTACTTTTCTAAGGGGGGGTTTACTTGAGTACATGCCCATAGAGTAGTTGAGCTCGTGCAGTGCTACACGCATTAACATATCACGATTCACTTCTCCTATTGTTTTTTTAAGTAATTGGATGGCCAATATACTTCACGGATTTATTGGATAACAATATGATTGGTTTTTTCTCTTATGAAGAGAATTATGATTGGTTAGTTAACTTGGTAAACTCACATTATCTGTTGCAGCTGGACAAGAGAGGTTCAGGACGTTGACAAGCTCTTACTACAGAAGCGCCCAGGGGATTATTCTTGGTAAACCACTGACACTATTATATGCATGATGAAGTTCAACTTTATTTCTCAAATCAGTTTAATGTGTACACTTGTAGATTCGTAGCTTACCTAATTCTTAGCAACATTGTTTATCAGCGATCACATTTTCCTCACATTGTTTTTTTAATTGATCTGCAGTGTACGATGTGACACGAAGGGAAACCTTTACAAACTTGTCGGATGTGTGGGCTAAAGAAGTTGATCTCTACTCCACTAATCAGGATTGCGTTAAGATGCTTGTTGGGAACAAAGTTGATAGAGTAAGTACTGCATTTTCTCTTTTGTGCTTGAAATTTTCATCCCGGACAAAACATATTGTTGTGACTTGTGAGCAATCAATACTAATATAACCCTATGGCCAGCCTTCACTGATCGTTGCTTATAGATGCTTTGTCTTCTACAATCTTGGTACCATGGTTGCTGTATGTGGATTGCGTGATGATAGACTGTAGGATTCAGAATAGCTGCCATTCTCTTTCGGATGCAAAAACTAGTCAGGGGAGAGAAGTACAGTTTAGTGAAACGATCTGGAAGAGATTTCTCAGTTTCTCTTCATTCCAGAAGAAAACATGTTAAAAGTGTCCATTGTAGCACTCTGTTCTGGTATGAGAAAATTAAGCACGAAATTCCTTCTTCTGTTGGTTTTAGGTTTTCATTTTCTTAGGAGGATAGCCATTAAATGAAAGGAAAGGTGGACATGTAGAGGTGAGATTTGCGGCAAAAGCTTCATGCTCAACTAATGGGCTGCGAAATAATTAACTCGAACATTCTACGAAAAACTAAACAATTCATCCTCATGGAAGATGAAACAATTCTAAAATGATTGGGAGAGGATCCACAAATAAGGAGGATGATATACTTTTCAAAATAAACTTAAACTTATCACAGATTATAACTTGCACATGGAGTGTGCAAGGGGGTCACAACGTTGAAGAAAGAGAAAAATGCTGAAGATAAATGCCTTGTTCCTTTTACAATTACAAAAGAATTTTTCAAAAAATTCCCCCTAGATTCCCTCTACTTCTAACATTTCTCTCTCTATCTCTCTCCACTTATTACCCCTACTATTTTTCAAAAAAAATTTCAAACATGAATCCAAACAAAGCAAAAAACTGCTGGAATGAAATCTATATCTTGGGCTCCTTTTGGAAATCCAGAGACAAAAAGCACCAAGCCAAAGTTCTTCTCCTACACGAAAAATGAAAATTACCAAATGAGGACATTGGTACACCGATATTTGACAACTTTATCTCTTATTATGTCGACTGTTAATAATGAAGTTTATTTTAATGCCACCTTTGTTTATGGAGACAATGATCCTTCAGTGAGGTGAGTTGTCTGGAGGGAATTTAGATCGAATTTTTCTATGGTACAGCAAAATGTTTTGTTGTATGGTATCCCAAAAGTGAGTTGTGGTAAGTACTACAGATACAATAGTAAGTATTCCCTGTGGAGTGGTAAGTTTTCCAGTACAGTGGTAAGTACTTCAGATGTAGAATTTTTACCACTGGATTTTTTACCACTCCATATGAAATCCTTACCGCTCAATCTAAAAATACTTACTACTGTGTCTGAAATGCTTACCACTGTATCACTTTTGGGATACCATGCACCAAAAAATATTGTTGTACCATAGATGGACTCATTTAGATGATGTGCAGCTAGATCAAAACAATGCTCCGTGAAGTAGGGATTTATCACAGCACCTGGTACAACATGCTTGCCCGTAATTGACCAAAGACCCTTATCCAACCTTTAGACCTTGATACAGGCTTCCCATCACTATCAGTCCTAGAAGTCAACTGAACTTGCGACCACTTACTTCAAGTATAGATTCTCTATGCAGACTGCCCTAATGACTACTGAAAGAAAGAGAGTTCAAAGCCAAAGCATTACATTTACAGATTTGATTATTGACTCATTCCTACTGGTTAACTTCTTCAGTTGATCATTGGAAGGTATATTTCTACACAATAGATTTTGCTTTTAACAGCTTCTTCAGTTTACTGTCTATGGGGAGCTTCTGCCAAAGATAAAGTATATGATAGTTCCTTTCTTTGCAGTCAAGCTAATTTCACTTGTTCAAAGAACGGCCTTTTCTTTTCTTTTCTTTTCTTTTCTTTTCTTTTTTTCATTTTTCTGTATTTCATTCATGCATAGCAGGAATCAGAAAGGGTTGTAAGTAGAGAAGAAGGAATTGCTCTTGCTATGGAGCATGGATGTTTATTTCTTGAATGCAGTGCTAGAACTCGAGAAAATGTGGAGCAATGCTTTGAGGAGCTTGCCTTAAAGGTAAGGAAGAAAAGAAGCATTTCACAAGGAAAAGAACAGGATAAAAGTCTACTATCTTGGATGACTATAAATCTGCTTATGAGTTTATATATACCGGTGTATATTTAAGGACAGACTAGGAATCATTTGCATGAATAATACTCTGATTTTGGCAATGGGATTAGTTGTCAGTTGAGTTTGCAGAATTCTTTTCCTTGGTTAAATGTGACACTAACGTAAAAATGGGACCTTTGGAAGCAGTGAAACTTACAATCTGACACTCCATAAAAAGACGATTAACTCTACTGTAAAGTGGGTCGTATTGGAAGTAAAATATTCAGCATGAGTTCTAACCAGTTCACATTTCCCTACAGATAATGGAGGTTCCTAGTCTTCTTGAAGAAGGATCATCTACAGCTGTTAAGAGAAATATCTTGAAGCAAAAACAAGAATACAAGGCACCACCTTCCGGCGGTTGTTGCTCATAAATGTTATTGCTATAGAGATCGCTGTGAGAGCGAACATGTTCAAGTACAAAGGCACCTAGTGGTATTGCTAAGGGAAGACTCGGCATGCCACAACCTTCCATGATTGAATGATATGTTAATGATTTCTGGTTCGGGTATCTGTCTGCTGTTGCACTTTAGTTGTCTCAGTAACTCTTATGGCTGTTCTGGGAGTATTCGTGCTTAAATAACATGATTTCGCTTTGTGTCAAGTTGTTTGCCTTTTTCTTCTTTGTTTGCTACCTCACAAATATTATGCTGCGATTTATTATATTCAAAGTGAGATCTTCTCTTCAACTTTTGCTTTAAATGGCACTTTACCCGCATGTAGGCACGTGGGGTCAAGTGCTCCCGCTCAAAAGCTAAAAATTCTACAAGTGTACATGTGGGGTCAAGTGCTCCCGCTCAAAAGCTAAAAATTCTACAAGTACTCCTTATTTCCGGTATCTTTAGGTCTCTCACTAAGTGCATCTTTACAAATGACTATCAAATCTCATTTATATACTTCAGCTTTTGCTCCGCAACGGTTTTTTTGGCTCTATAATGTTGGTAGATTTTCCATTCTCAATTGATTTTTTGTTAAGTCTAGCTCGACATTTAGTTTTTTATTTTATTTATGGAGAAGTGCCATAATATATAGAAAAGCATAGATAGAACCATTTTAATCCAAAAATCAGTCCACGTCAACTACAAAATGAAACTTTAGAATGTTATCCATGAATATCTAAATTTTTGTGCTGTTTGATACACCAAATTTAAAAGGTATGCAGTTAAAAAAAAAATTGTAATGTCTAAGTCTAACTTTAACTCGTTGTAAGTACCCCAAAAAAAAAAAAAAAACTTTATCTCGTTGTGGTTGAATATAAAAAATAAACAATAAAAAAAAATTTCAAATTTGTAGTGGAAAAAATTCCCCTACAACAAATTTTTTAGGTCTGCTACGAACACACTATGTTGCACCTCCTACGCAAAACGAAGTCATTTTGACAGAACACATTGCTCTCAAAGCACCCACCCTCAGCCGCAAAATGATGGTGGTTTGAATTTATGACTGGTGTACAAACAAGTAGCCACGGGAAAGTTATAAAAACTAACACTCCAGACCCCTAACGCATAATTACTTCTCTCGTTGCCCTTTTTTTGGGCAATGCTGTTGCAATTTCTCGGCTCATTTAGGAAGACAACCATGAGAGGATCACGTTGGTGGTAAACGACCCTTGCTCACAAACTCATACACCGTAGTTGGTTACTAAAATGCAATTTCTTTTGCACGAGTTCAAAACATCAACCACTGGAGAACCCATTTGTAATCCTTTTTTTTTTTTGGGTAAGTTAAACATTTTATAACAAACCACAAGAAAACTTCTATCTCGGGCAAACCTTAGGAGAACACAAAACAGCAAAGCAACTAGATACATTCAAACTAGAAGCATAGCTCAACTCCTACTCCTACAAAGCAAAGAAGGAGTTACATCCCAATTCCTACATAAAGAAAAAATTTCACTGGAATAAGGAAGTTTCCCCCATGAACATACCCTATCTCTAATCTGAGCAACTATAAAGGAAAGAACATCTTTAGAAGTGCAGGATTTTTGAGCGAAGATCCTAGCATTTCGTTCCAGCCAAATGTAATAGAGTGTAGCAGCTAAAGATAGCTTGCAAAGGGAGGATTGCAGATCCTAGTTACATTGAACAACAAAAAAGACGTGCTTGTTGACTAGTTGAACTTAGCTGGACCAAAAACAGCACTAACAGAACATCATGGTTTATGAGATTGCATTGATCTCAAGGATGAATATTTCGGAAGGTAACTCTAAAATACAAACACCGGCATTTAAGTTGTTACTTACAAAGGCCGTGAGGCAGCAGCCCCCTGTATAATAAGGCACTCAAATATGAGTTTTCCATAGAGGTTGAGGAAGAAGTACAACACCAGAGATCTTAAATGTAGGATGGGGCTTTCACTTCGACATGGCTAACTGTATACAATTTTCAGGACAAGAAAATTGTGGCAATGCTTTCACGATCTGCTAAAAGCTCAGGTGCCGCAGCACGCGGATTTCTCTAAAGTAGTTGATGCCTTACCCGGCTCAGGTTTACTGATTTTGATGGTTGGGGCCTGCACATAAAAAATGTCAGAGCAATAAATTTGATGTTATGAGTGCAAATGATGGAGAAGAAAGAGTGATATGCAAGGAAATTGGGTATTGCGATCAAGTACCTCTGCTTTGGTGTCACTCTCGGCAAGTCTTTGTCTTATATCTCGAGCAATAGAAAAGAAGACCTGCTCCACGTTGAGATTTGTTTTTGCACTCTGTTGGAAGGGTGTTGATCAGGACAAAGTTTTACGACAAATTTTCCAGGGGCATTGGATACTTCCCAGGCACACAAAATAAATTAAAAGAGGAAACAAAACAAAAATGTATGAATGGATTATTCCACTATGCCCTTTTGATCTAATCAAATTCGTAGTCCTTTCCTTTTTTGGATGTCCCACTAAACTTTGAAAAGTCAAAGCAAAAAGTGTATCTTTTCAAAGCTCATTCAAAAGTGGAAAAAGTGGAAAAAGGAGGGGGGGTGGTGTGGGAATGGGGAAAGATGCCTTTGAATCTCACAATAATCGCATGTCCCCGTAAATTGTTAAATTTTTCAAACACAGACCATGAATTTGAGATGGAGGGAGTACTTTGCAGTGATTCACATGCATCTATAGCATGTTGTACAACTAACTTCGATGATTCAATGAGTACTGTTTTTTGAGAAATTTACATGCTTTTGAAACTTCCTTGGGAACGTGTGATTCAATTTCAATTCTGACCTGAAGATGCCTACAATTTTCTTGTTTTTCACCACGCTATGTTTACTGTTATGGAATTTCAACCCCGTAACTCCATAATCAGATATGTCTAGACATTTTTCCTCCGATCTTATACATTACATGTCCAAACCTTTTCTGGTTAAACATTTCAACCATGGAAACTCTGGAGCTTAAGAACTACAAAACGAGCCTTAAGTTTTAATTGGGTACAGTTCACAGGCCTCTAACAGTCTCCTGATGTGAATGTCTGCGTGATATGTTGTAGACACTAATGTGACAGACACTACTGGTAGAGAAGGACACAACTGAGGCAGACTCAGAGGGATAGAGAGAGCATGAGAGAGTGACAGAGGAGAGTTATGCTTTTCAAAGGTGATGTCCCCTCGTATTACTCTCGCTACTGGGAAAATAGGTTCATAGAAGGGTTGGCACATGGAGGCCAGCTCATTCTCACAAAGTATCCCACGTTTAGAGACAGGTAGCTCCACTGCATTAATGCTCAGACCTTGGAATTCCAAACAGATATAACTGCTAAAACTTGCATTTCATTCGTAAACTTTACCCTTACGCCACTTTTACCCAAAATGTCTGAGTCGTGCTTTCAACCTTTGGGCCTCATCAACTAAATCAAAGTCTTAAACCTAGAGCATGTTGATGCTATTACTGATTTGAGAACATTATATGTAGAAGATTATTCCCTGCACTCATCCTACATCAAACTTACAGTCTCAAAAAACTTGATGCCATATTCATCAGCTAGTGCCTGACCCCGTGATGTTGGAACAGCCTGCAAATGGAATCAAATTTTCAGTTGATCAGTTTTCAAATAATTAATACTTAGAAAAATGCCTACAGGGAAGTTTATGCATTACCCTTTTGCTCTCATCCATATCTGCTTTGTTACCCACTAGTATCTTGTTAACATTGTCAGAAGCATGTTGCTCTATGTTCCTGATCCAGTTTCTGATGTCTACATAAATATGACAGCAAAGATCATGAGCAAAAAGTGGTTTGCTCTATGTTCCTGATCGAGTTTCTGATGTCTATATAAATATGACAGCAAAGATCATGAGCAAAAAGTGGTTTTGAATTTTTGTTCATTTGAAACTAGTTTTTTTCCTTGATACAAAGCAAGCAAGGCCAACTGAGGAAACAAGCAATCTGAGAGGAAATAAGAAAATAATTTACTGTTGAAAGATGACTCATCGGTTACATCATACACCAGCAATATACCCATGGCTCCCCTGTAATAAGCTAAACAAGAAACAAGGAAAAGATCAGAAAGTAGAATGGAAGAAGGAAATTGGAATACGTAAAGAAACAATGTTACGATCCACACCCGATTGAATAATGGAATAGACAATGTACTAATCATGCAAAAGACTATCTGTAATTAACCAACAAGGTAGCAACAGACCACTAACAAGGCTACAACTACTTCACGGGGCAACATCCTAGACCTTCATGAAAAATGCAGATTCATATTTGCAATCTGGATTCTCAATTAAGTACCTGTTGTGATTGTTCGGAAACGCTCTTGCCCAGCGGTATCCCATATTTGCAGCTTGATGCGCTTCCCATCAAGCTCAATGGTTCTAATCTTGAAATCAATTCTGACAAAACATCGATATTCAGGAAGTGTCAAACGATTATGAATGTAGGACACATAATCAAAGATGGTCAAATAAGCACCCGATTGTGGTAATAAAACTTGTTGTAAATGAATCATCTGAAAAGCGCAACAGCAGGCAACTCTTTCCAACCCCTGCATTCATAGATGATATAGTTATTGCAATTAAAAAGGCATAGAGGCCTTGTGACAGGTACTTGGTAAACGAAAACAAACGTGAAGTGGCTAAAGAATTTGACAACAGAAAGCTTGAGGCAAAGTTACTACAAGTCTGATAGCATGGGGACCCGAAAAATTCATCTTTGTGACAGGTTCTTGGTAAACGAAAACAAATGTGAAGTGGCTAAAGAGGCCTGAAAAATTCATCTTTGTGACAGGTACTTGGTAAACGGAAACAAATGTGAAGTTGCTAAAGAATTTGACGACAGAAAACTTGAGGCAAAGTTACCAAGAGTCTGATAGCAACAGAAAATACTACTTACTGGTATGGAAAATGAATGTCAAAATTGATTGCTTTTACTTTTTTATTTAGTTTAATTTTGCATAATTACTTTCTGAGAGAGAGAGAGAGAGAGAGAGAATTTTGTTAAATGCTCGACCTGAGATTTCCTTTAGCTCTAGCCTCTAGGTTACTATTTAGAATTTACTAATGTAAACAGAATAATTTTAGTTACTACTGAGCTTTTCTTCAGTTATTGTTCGATAACAACAATGAAGTATAGCTTTGTACGCGAATCTAATAAATAATAAATGTGTTGAGGTCATGGTCGTGCGGAGTCTGTTGATTTCACATTAAGCATGAACTGGCAAGATATGGTCTTTATAAGTGGGCGTGGATAACCTAAAGTTACTAATCCTTTTGGTGTGGATCGCCATGTGACACTGTTGTTAGAGCAAACTTCGGGGTATTTCTGTGTGGAGTTCCAGTGAAAATGTCACATACATGATCATCAGTTACAAAATTGCTCCTATTTGAGTTTATATTCTTACCCTGAAATAGTTGAGACACACAGAAGCCTGGGAATGCTTGGCAAAGTATCTATCACTCTATGAGTCTAATTAAAAGACTGGGAATAAACATGTATCTTCAAGGATAAATCCCTAAAGATCTTTTCCAACACATGGTGAGAGGTAGAAATAATTGACTAATGTCATCAATATGAGTTGTTATCATCAAATTCTTCTGATTAAATTAGGAGTTTGTCAGGTTCTACGCCCAAGTGACGCCTTCAGGACATTGTTTGATGGAATAATTGAATTGTACAGTTACAGAGCAAAGAAAGGGATAAATTTGTATGCCTGCTATCATGGATGGTCATCATATGTTATTAGGATTAACTCCTGGCATGTAGAAGCCCAAAAAAAAGTTCCTTATTGGGAGAATTAGCAGGAGTTGTAATTTGACTAACATCTGGAAAAGTTGTATTCGTGATAAGTTGGTGCTGTTACCTATGACCCAAAAAAGTTTGAACCCAGCTAAGGTCACACACCATAGAACAAAATATGCAATACAAAAGCCTAAACAGAATAAGTCTTAACTTGCAATTAAGAAGGTGTTTATTGTAGTTCAGAGTTCTCATGAGAGCTAGCACTCCTATGATTTCTTCTCCCTCGATTTACATTCTAACGTATGTCTTAGTGTGAGAGAACCTTTACATTCCAGATTTGCTCCATGTACAGCTTTTAGAGATTGAACTGGAGAACAGTGGACTAAAAATTAACACGAGAATTGGGTTTTTCCCCGCCTAAAGGTTTTCACATATAACTACGGATGATCGTAATTACATGAGAAACAAATTAGAAGTTTACATTTCCCCTGTAGACCATCAAGTTCCAATACATGATCTGCTATAGTCACATAGTCATGAGATGAAGTTTAATCCACTCCAAACTTTTCTGTTTGAGTCCTGCCATTGGTACCGACAGGTACCGTACCGAAAATGGACGACAGCCACGCCGGGCCATCTCCAGCCACCGGATGGCCGATCCGAGCTATCCAAAAATTCTATAAAAAAAAACTGAGTGGGCCCACGCGGGAATCAACGGCATCCGACGTGCGTAGGTACTCAATCCAAACACCCCATTTTTTCGTATATGCATGTATATACATATATACACGAAAAAAATGGTGTTGGATCAAGCACCCTACACACATCGGATGCCTTTGATTCCTGCGAGGGCCCCCTCTGTTTTTTTTAGAACTTTTGGACGGCTCGGATCGGCCGTCCGGCGGCCGGAGACGGCCCAGCGTGGCCGTCGGTACGATTTCGGTAGGGACCCCGTCGGTCCCTATAGGTTTTCTGTTTCTGTTTATAACCCTAAATTGGCACTAGGCTCATACATGAGTGAACAAAACGAGTCCATATCTGCACATTGTCAGGGTAGCCAAAATTAACACTGCAAAAGTATTTAGAACTGCGGATTAGCCCTGAATCCACTCAAAATAGCTAATTCGTGGATTTAGAGTCAGGATGTGACCCAATTGACACAGATAAGGCATAGATGCTATGTTATTTCGTAAATCATCCGAAAGAGAGAGGCTATACAAGCACTCTTATGGGTGTGCAACCCAAGGTAGGTATTGGGCAGACAGAAGAATCATTGTCCAAGGGAAAAAGAAGAGACCAAAAAAGGAGAGAGACAGATATAAGTATATAGGTTATATGTCTTCAGTTCATATGTGAGGAATGGATTAGCATTGATGAGGGTATCTCCGATGAAATGTTGCTAAATGCGACATCACTTCTACTTCTTTGAAACATTGCTAACATCCTCATCTTCCATTCTTCTACCTGCATAGTAGAGTTCCAGAAGAGAAAACATTAACAAAATGACGACAACGTTTCCTCCACCGCATTTGGTAATGGATGATGCTACGCAGAACCAACGGAGGAGCTGGGATATCTCCACCATGGGATTTTGGATGTTAAGGATGCTCCTCATATTAAGACACGTAAGAAATCTCTCTAATGCCCCTTTTAACGAGAAGAACGGAAGAAGTAGAGGGGGTTAGGGTTTAGGTGGGCCAGTGTGTGAAGGGAACCCAACCCTAAATAAGGGAACTCAATAATCCCTTAAGCGAAAGGAGACTTTTTCCCCTATATAAGGTCTCAAAAGATGATTTTTTCAGGTATCGATGAAACTAAAATTAGAGGTGATAGAAAAGAGAATACTATAGCCAGATGTTCCCACAGCACTGGCATGTTTTCCACAGTTTAGGTATTTAGGATGTGGTTGGGATTAAGTTTGGATGGGACACTAAGTGAATCTTCCTTTTGAGGGAATGAATCACTGTTAAGGTGGAACTTACGACTTTAAATGGAACCCAGAAAGTGGACAGTGGGATTGGTCCCTCAGGGATTAGTCGAGCTGAGCGTAAGATGGCCCGAACAGAAAAGCCATCGATAAGGTAAGATAAAGCTTCTTTACAGAACTGATAGTGGTTGTGTCGGTCAATCCAGAGCTGCTAGTGAATTAGTGGTAATCAAATAGTATCAAGAAACGGGCTACGAAACATGAAACCGTAACGTAACTAAATGAGATTTGATAGAATTGTTGATAGAAATGTAAGAACAACGGAAGGAAATTAGGGAAGAAGCTGAAATGGGGATAGATTTTTACCGATAGAATGAAACGGTTACACTCAAGGGAACGTTTGGTCCCAAGTTTACTGATTGGACATTCATTACCCCTCTCCCTCACCTCTCTCTGCCTTTATAAGCCAGGCTACAGAAAAAGTGAAAGAAAACAAGGAAAACGGTATTGAATTGAAAAACAGAATTGAAACAGATTTGCTAGCTGACCTAAGCATAACACTCAAACAACCAACTACTAACTCCTTTAGGCAATGATTAGCTAGACCCAGTCCCACGCTCCAATCATGCACCCACGAACTCTACACCATCCATATTAGGTAGTGTAACAAGATTACCCTGAAACAATTAGTGAAATTGATAGCAAACAAACGCAAACACTGTACAGAAGCATTTGAGTATAAAAGGAGTACATAGTTCTTCTAGATGGATTTTTACTTACTGTTTAAACTATAACAAGGAAGAGAATATAAGAGGAAAGAGAAGAAAGAGTTACCGCTGTCGCCGATGAGGAGAAGCTTGACGAGTTGATCGTAATCGGTTCGAGCTCTTGCTGGAACAGCTGCCATTCTCTCGCCCCTCTGGCCTCTGAGATCTATAGGTTAAGCCTCCCTCCCCGTCCCCCCACAAGATAAAAGAGAGAGAGAGAGAGAGAACTCTTTCTGAGAAATCAAACAAGCTCCCTCCCTCTTTCTCAGCAATCGCTACTTCCCCTCGGTTCACTTGTCGGCCATATGGCCCATATTACGTTGGAGATGGATATTTTCTAATTCATCCATCTCACTTTATTGTGTCTGTTTCTTCTTCTTTTTTGAAACACTAAATTTAAATCTAGATACAGTACATCCAACCACTACACCATCCATTACATTTTTTGTAAAACCCATTTCAAATCCCAAAAAAATATAGAAAAATTTTCATAAATTTTAAAATAATATATTATAAGGTCTTGTAAAAAATTAGCTCAAACAAATATCGGTAAGTATTATTTTTTGATTTGTAGGGGCGAAACTGTGCAGTTAAATAGTTTCGTCCCTATAAATCAAGAAATAATACTTACCGATATAAGTTAAAGCTGATTTTTTATAGGGCCCCATAAAATATTATTCTAAAATTTATGGACATTTTTTTGTATTTTTTTGGGAGCCGGAATGAGTCCAATAAAAAATGTAGTGGATGATGCAGTGGATGGATGGTAGTGTATGTAGCATCCCTCAGTCTAGGCTTCGCTATAGCATATTTATAAGGGTTCATTTCCAGTCCAGTTTTTTTACCGTCCAGTACGTACGGTCTAGTTTTGGGCCGTTGTGGGCCATTTCTGAGCCCACAACAATGATCAGAATCGTTCATTTTGTAGAGCTCGTCGAATATGTCGTCCATGCCAAAAATTAGCTTGATCAAATATCAATAGGTACATAGATGAAATAGATTTGTACATGAAAAAAGAGATGACAAAAATTAAGTTAAAATTAATAATTGCCCATTTTTTTCATGTACAAATCTGTTTCATCCATGTACCTATTGATGTTTGATCAAGCTAATTTGGCATGGATGACATATTCGACGAGCTCCACCAAGTCCACTTTTCAAGTTTGTAACTCAATAGATCCACTCAGACAAGGGCTTTGTTTGGTTAAGACAAAAATATATATTTTTATTCTTCTGCATTTTTTGTGTTGACCAAACTGGACCCTTGTCAAACCAAAAATAATTAATAGAAGACAAAAATGCACTTCCTGTTTTTTTTTTTTTTTTTAAGAATTTTGACATCTCTACATTCGAGATCTCACTCGCTTCGCTGCTGCACATATAATCTTATAAACATATAATCTTATATAAGGTTATATGTTTATTTTTTTTTGTCACATATATAACGTTTTGTTTGTGTGTATTTATTTATGTGACATCTTCGTCATATCTGATTACACATATAACCTCATTTTTTTGTCACACATATATATATATATATATATATTTTTTTTTTTTTGTGTATTTATTTATGTGATATCTCTTGCATCTCTGATCACACATATAACCTTATAAATAGGAGTATATTTTTATTTTTCACATATATGACGTTTTTTTTTTGCGTGAATTCCACGTATAAGCTTGTACTCCGTATGTGTTTTGCTCAACAAAGACAAAACTAAAAATACAAATATCCAGTCCTCGTCAGCCCCCGACATAGATAATTGATTTACATATATAACATTACATGCTACAAAAAATAGAGATGAAGAACAAAAATAACAAAGAAACAAAAAGAAATCCTTGGATTGAGATCCATCAATGGCGGACGAAATAAGATCTAAAGGCACCGTCCGTTGGTTGGACGACCACAAGTGCTTTAGCTTCTTCGGCGACCTAACCAACGACGACATCCTCCTCAATGACGTGTCGCCGACTTCGACCTCGCCTCCCTCGACATCATCCCCTCCATGGCAGTTGTCGATGATGATTCCTCCAAACCAAATGAAGAACGGCGTTCATGGTTGATTGTGCCGGTGCCACCAGGTTTTTCATGGGACGGCAATTGTGGGACACCAAACCTCAAACAAAGAGACGGTGCTACAGATCCGGAAGAAAGAGAGATAGAGAGAGGTGTTACAGATCTGTTTCTAGGGTTTCTCATTATGAATGGTTTTATAGGATAGGTATTTTTGTCATAGAAATTATTTTATTAGGTTAGTGGACTAGAGAGGTTAAGAACTTAAGAAGTGGACTAGAAGGGTTATGAAAGTGCTATAGTAGACCTCCCAAAAAAAATTCCGCATCTCAAAAAATTATCTATATCTCTTAATTTATAAAATTTTATATATTCAATATATATCTTAATTGATAGTAGATCTTAATTAATTCTTTTAAATAAAGTTTTTAAAATCATAAAAAATTAAGGCATAATGGCGAAAATTCATTTTTTTTAGTCAATCACAGTAAGATTATACAAAATTAAGGCATGAATTATTAACTACAGAAGTTCATAACGTATACTTTAAGTTAAATTAGATAAAATGAGTACAAAATCTCAGA